>JAHHFK020001855.1:0-487284 GCA_024533555.2 Aedes koreicus
GTTAATGTGGTCCAGTTCATCCCAAAAAAAGCCGAATCCACCCAATTGTCCTCAGTTCTGTCCAATAGAGAAATATTGGGCGAAATTAAGCGGAAATTGAAGTTGAAGGGAGCAGTCACCAATAACATTGCTGGAATCCACTTGCCAAAACCATGACTGAAGAAGGTGTGCGCTGGCTTATAAGCGGCATCAACAGAGAAATACGAGATTTTTTTAGAAATAACAATGAATGATTTTTTCCTGTTATTGTTGTGATATAAAATACTATTACCTTTGTTTCATTCTTGGAATGTTTTTCAATTGAATTTTTTTTAAAGAAGTATACGCAATTGAAAGTGCCGCAGTTCTAAATGATCTAGTCATTGGACATCTTAGACAATTATTTTGAACATTTTTTTCATATTTCGGTAATATTCAGAGAATCATCTGTTAAAATGTGTTGGTTCCCTCACTTTCAAATCGTAATTTTGAAAACAAAACACGTTATGCTTACACAAATTAAAAAGAACAGAGATTTCTACTACAATATATGAACAATAAAATTTATTACAACCAAAATTTCTAAAAAAAAAACAATAAAATTAATGGTTTGAAAAGTTCGAGAAAAATGGAATTTTGTATTGTCAGGATGCTGACCTGGAAAATCATCGTCAGGAAAAATCAGGGAATATCAACAAATATTCTGAACAATTAAGGTATATTCGTAACAATTAGAGATTTTTTTATTCATTGAACACATGAACTCTTTTATAAAAAAAAAATAAAACAATGGTGAATATGATTAGAGGCTTAAGATTTCTCCTCGTTCAAGTTGAAATCAAAATAAGCGAAATTGTTAGCATTATTTTGTATGAAAGGCCTTAGGTGGGCGACATTTCCCTTATGTTTGTATGAAATATTGATTGAATTCATGCTGAATCATGCGATTAAAATATGTGTTCTAGATATCGCAGAAAATTATAGGATTTTTCAAATGGTCTTGTAAACAAAAAGACATTGATTTGAATCATATGAATTGACAACTCCATTGTCCAAAATATACGTTAGAAAATGTAATGGTTAAAAATTTAACTTTGAAAATAAACAAAACTTTACCTTTAAAGGATTGTTGGCATTTTCTGGGTTGTAGAGCATACAGTCGGATTAAAATTCGTATAGATTGCGTTCAATGCTGTAAAGGCAATGTACAAGGCGGGTCAGTAATCCTGTGTTTTTTTTTAATTTCCCGCCTCCTCACTGAAAGGGCAACACTGCTCCTGTGAACAGGCAACTGTCAGTTTAACTCTGTCAAAATTTGAACAAATTGCGTCAACTAATTTGTGTTTGACAGCCATTGCTAGCAGACTACAGCGTGTTTTGAGAAGAAAATGAAAAAAAAAATGCGTAAAAAACATGACTCAAACCAAGCCTAAGCTTAATAAATACTACTCTGTACTCTGCACCATCAAATTCAATGGTAACAATGTGGTCTACTGAATTTCGCTGTGACCGTACAAGCACGGAAGATCCCAAACGTTCTGGACGCCTAGATACCTCACTACACCCGAAACAATTACAAAAATTTACAATAAGGGAGACAGATTTGAAAACCATAGGCATTTCACATGGCTCAGTGGATTCAATTTCGAATGATAAAAAGATGGGTGCCGCGTTTGCTCACAATCGAACACAAACACAACCGTGTGGAAACTTGGCAAAAGTTCTTGGACAATTTTGGACGAGGCAAAAAGCCGTTTCGTAACCGTGGACGAAACGTTGATGCACTACAACCCACCAGACAAGTCAACAGCAGTCAAAACAGTGGGTTTCTTGGAGGAAATCGGTGTCAAAGTAAGTCAAGGTGGGTTTGTCAGCCAATGAAGTCATGGCAACCGTCTTTTGGGATGCACGCGATATAATCCACATACTCACCACTACCTTCAAAAGAAAAAAACTTATTGGGTCGATTTAATGATGATTTGAAAAAAAATGACCACATTTGGCTAAGAAAAAAGTTCTTTTCCGCAAGGACAATTCAATGGTTTACACATGTACATTTTCTATGGTGAAGATCCGTGAGTTAGGCTACGAATTGCGACAAATTGCAAGAACGGTACATATTCCAGAACTTGCAAAGACGAGATGAGAAGATTTCCAAATTTGTTCTCCGTTTGAGGGAACATCGTAATTTGTTCGAGTATAGTGACTTGTTAAAAGAGAACATTAAGGAACAAATATTTGGACGATATTCATCTGACGAGTTGATTACTGGGTAATTACCAAGATTTCGGACTAAGAGCATTTACCGGGGGAATTGATTGAAATGAAAGATATCGTGTGTTTCATCTATAAAAAGGCGACATGCTGGATTGCTGCAAGTATCACAATCTCACAACTGAGCACCGCCGTCAAGTTGCTCTCCCAAATTATATGCTGCCGTCTGTCAGCAATTGCAAAGGAGTTTATGGGGCAGTACCAAGCGGGATTCATGGGTACCCCCGCTATGACGGACCAGATTTGCCCGTTTTGGCAAGTGCTGCAAAAAATTCACGAATATAACGTGCCCACCAATCATCTATTCATCGATTTCAAATCAGCATACGACACAATCGATAGACCAGAAAAACTAACGCGGTTGGTCAAAGCAACGATGGATCGTGTGATGTGTGTCGTCCGAGTCTCAGGGACACTCTCGAGTTCTTTGAATGGTTATGGTGTGATAGTTATGGTTATGGTTATGGTGTTATGGAATGGTGTGAGGGATTGTCGTGTTTGCTATTCAACATTGTACCCGAGTAACACATCTTCACGATTTTATGTTGAGTAAGCTTCTGAATAACCAAATTTAGTCATATAAAAGTATTTTCGTTATAAAACTTGTTTGTTGCTTGGGTATTGAAGGGTGTAATTCGAAGAGCGGGGATAGACACGAGTGCTACGATCTTGAGGCAACTTTGACTTCACCGACGACGTTGATATCGTAGCACGCAATTTTGACACGATGGCGGATTGTACTTCAGACTTAAAGTTTGTCACTAATGCGTTAAAAACAAAATACATAAGGGGAAGAGGCTCACGAAAAGACAATGTTAGCCTCCTACCACGAGTTCAGATCGACGGTGATGAAATCGAGGTGAAAGATGAATTCGTGTATCTGGGCTCATTGCTGACCGCCGATAGCGACACCATTAGAGAGGTACAAGGGCACATTATGACTGGCAATCGTGCCTGCTTTGGACTCCGAAGGACGCTAAAGTTGAACATAGTTCGCTGAACAACAATGTTGAACATCTACAAGACATTAATCAGACCGGTAGTCCTCTACGGCCACGAAACAGCTCTTTTTGAAGACGCTCTTCACAATCACCCAATAGCGTTCGAAGGCAGCACCTGAGAGCAATTTGGCGGATTGATGTCTTTCTCAACGAAATCTATACACTTTTCCATAAGCCAATTGAGAGTTGTTTTGGGTGTCATGCGCCGACGCTAAATCCGGCCAAAACAGTGGAGGGGTACTATGCTTCTGATATAAAGGCAGCAATCTCCTCTACAGACACTCAGATCGATAGATTTCCGCATTGATTGTTCCGGTAGTGTACACAATGGTAGACTTCATACCGCAGGAACATATTGCTTGCCATACCAGCACTTTTCGACGAAACTTCTCCTCATTAAAAGACCTGTCTGCATCGCTTATAACCTCCCCTAAGAGTTTCGGCGTGTATGGATTGGACGTGGAGGGGTACATCCTCTTGATATAGGTCTCTCTCTCATCAGCATATTTGCAACCGGTAGTGTACAAACTCGCGTATACTTCATCCGCAGGCTTTGTTGCCATTCCTTCTTCGACATACTTCTCTTTGACCTGTCGCATCCTTTAACTTGAGAGGGGGGATAAAAGGCAGCACTTGACACTCAATCGATAGATTTCCTCTTGTATTTTTGTTGTTTGATTCTCGCACTTTGTTGACATTTTCGTTTCTTTCATTAAAAATGCATTAGCAGTCCACCGTAATGTCAGATAATGCTCACAACATCACCAGCAAGGATATGATAATTATGGATTGGAGATGCGGAAAACTATGCCATATTGGTTGCTGGCTTGTCACCAATGTCCAGTTTCTCCAACTTGCCAGCTTTTTAAACATACTCTAATTGTTATATTTTGTATTCTCCGTGCGTGGAGTAAAGATTATATTGTAGAAGGAAATGTTCGCTCATCGCCATGAGGCACCAAGAATGGACAGTAATGTTTGCTAGAATGAAAAATATGAAGAGAAAGTGTTGAAAGTTCCGTCAGTGTACGGTAGGTTGGAAATAGAATAGAAGTATTGAAAATTGAGCGAAAGGGCATGGGTAAAGTAGTACTCGAACCAAGGACGTTACCTTTGCCAAACATCCCACTGCGGGGTAGGTCAAGGCAGGAACGGTTCTGAGAGGGGTTGCTCTCCCATGTAAGCATCAAAACAGAGTGTGTACAAACTACCGCTAAAACTATCACAAGCTATCAATGGTACAAGAGCGCGATCTAACACGTTACTTTTGCCAGTCAAGGTGGCGGATCCGTTTCTGCCTTGACTTAACCCACTGTGGGATGTTTGGCAAAGGTAACGTCCTTGGTTCGAGTACTATTTTACCCATGCCCTTTCGCTCAATTTTCAATACTTCTATTCTATTTTCAACCTACCGTACACCGACGGAACTTTCAACACTTTTTCTTCATATCTTTCATTCTAGCATACATTACTGTCCACTCTTGGTGCCTCATGGCGATGAGCCAACACCTTTTTTTTTGTATATCACACTGAAAATTTATTTTCGTTAATAAGCTTTCCTTCGTTTCGTAAACATGAATTTTGTACATGGAACAAATTTCTCGTATATTGTAATAAACATTCATATTGCTTTTTATCTGGTGAAATGCTATCATTACCCCTTTTTGTATAATGCACGAGATGAATTTCGTGTAGACCAGCCAATCGCTGTTTGTCATTTACAGTACTCATACGTGATGGGCGGAAATAATTTATTTATCCCAAAATAGAAATTAAAGCGATGTAGTCACCAGAGAGACGTTTCTTTTTAATTTGTAAGAAAATATGTACAATGCACGAATGTTCTTTCTTTGTCAACATATGCTTCGTGCTTTTGACAGTTGCCCGTGTGCCAATAATTACGAAGGAAGCTTCATAAAATGTACAAAAAAGTTTCGTTGCAGAAAACAACGAATCGATTCATTAGTTCTACCTTCGATTTCGTAATATAAACTAAAATTAATTTTCAGTGCAGGTATTCTTTTCGCTTCACGTTGTTGGCATCACTCGCCATTCAGGCTTGTTGTGAGTGCCACGAAGTGTGAGTTCAATTCCCGCTGGTGTCGAAAATCTTCCAACTGGTCTACAGTGTTGTCCGTTATCTAGGGTGAGGTGTTCAGTATTTGCAACCTTTGGTTGAAGATGGTGTCAATTCTCTTTTATTGTTTGACTATTGGTCGATGCAGACAAGTCGCCGACTTATCCGGTCTTCTTAAGCTGTTGTATATCATCTTTAATAACACAAAACACAGATGGCATTTGGTTGTTAGCTGCCCAAAATTTCCTGACAAAGCACGATTTTTTTAATCAGAAATAGTTGTACAACAATATTGATGGTTGGATTACCAATATTATCTTTGCGTTTTTTAATTCTCTATTTGAAATTTCAATTCTTCACAACCCGCCTTGTAACATGAAATGAAACGTGAAATAACTATATTGAAGTTTGACAGACTTCGAATATAGCGTTAGTGCTAGTTCGTTCACTTGAAAATCGGGTAAACTGGGCGTGCGCTTCAAAAGACAACCCATCTTTTATTTTATTTTGAAAACATGTGAATCATGTAGTATTTGACATCTGAGTTGAAAAAAATAACATTATTTCCAGAGCTCCATGGAAACGAATGTAATACACTGTTTCCTACGCATTGTTAAGTGTCAACACAGCTTCCTCCATTCTTATAAACCGCGCGTCGGGGTTCGTCACTTTTGTGGAGTTCGTCACTTTTGTTGAAGCAACTGACCATGTTTCAATTCATGAATCCGTGCCCTGAATGTAAACAAATATCTTTGAATATAATCACGGTTGACCGGCTTGTACTGTTTCCATCTACGTTCAGTTCATCATCGTCTACTTGTTGCAATTCGTGTTGTACATGTAGAACTGTATCGGTTTGTGTCCAGTTTCCCCTCAAATAGTACGCTCGATGCCAACCTTTAGTGGGACATTGGTGGGACTTTTTATCAGACGATCATTTTCCTCTTCTTTATTACCTTTGATTTGTTTATCCAGAATAATAAAAGCAAATGATAAAAGGCTATTCGACAAATTTGTTGCAATACTTGCTACATAATTGACACCCGAAATTACAACAATTGAAGACCTCGAAATACATCATTGCGATGTTTTTTTTTAGTCTGTCAGCATCGACTCATATGATAATTGGGTTATTTCACAACAGTATTAATTAGCTACTGAACTGTTTCATTTTCTCGATCTCCAGCGACATCACAATCTCAAGTGGTGGATTCAGGCAGCCAAAAAAAAGTGCGTCACTGTGCATCGCTTCATCACTTCGTCGGTTTTGTAGTACGGCTTTTGTTGCTACATCAGTCAAGCCACCAATGAACGAATGCAACATTATTGGTCACACCATCACAGCCAGTGCCACTCCGAGGAGAAGCGTTTCATTGGTGAGGCTGCCTCGCGGTGGGCGAAATTGAATCTATAAGCAAAAAGCTGGCAAGAGTTCGGGTAGTTAAACGTCTCTCAGTATGACTGTTGAAATAGTACTCAACTGCCGGGGCCCGACTTGGTGAAACTTTAGGTGTCCTAGTGAGTCCAGCGAGCGCAGCCAATTTCAACTTTAATTCGCAGATCAATGCAAGCCACTACTCTACAAAATTTGACTTAATTGATTTTTTTTTCGCAAAAAAAAATCAATTTAACGGCTATAATTCTACGGAAATCTTTTTTATTATTGAATGCATGTTGGTAATATATCACACTACGACAAAGCAGGGCTCTGAAACCGAAGCATGCAGGCTGGTTTCATGACATAATAATTGGTTGAAGGAGCTGAGAAATCAAATTTAATCAACGGTACATTTCGTAGAAACTATGTTTTTCATGACATTTGCTTAACGTTAAATGATTTTGGTTTGTTTTCTGTTGTAACTATAGGTACATTGCCTAATACCATCCTAGCAATCGGTTTTGTTTACAGACAACATTGAATTATTATTGAACTTTCAATAACCTGGTGTAAATATAACGGTGAAGTACCAGCTCTAAGTGGTAAACGACATGAATGAGTTTTATTTTGTCATAGGTATTGCCAGTTGACAAAAGTCCTACCTTTTGAAGCTTTTTACTACAGACGAAAACAAACCGAATCAGCCATTTTTGAAGTAAACATAGAATTTTTTTATATTAATATATAAATCTGGGTGATTTAAATTCTTATATGCAATTTCAGTATAATTCCCATTTCATATTTAAAAATGTCATAAGATCATCGCCTTCTAGGCATTAGTTTCGCTCAGTACTCGAAAGTTCTAGAGCTGTGAGGGCTGTCGATTTCGAGTGTAAAGTTTTTAGGCGAGATCAGTTTAGAGGATAGTCCAAAATAACCAACATAGTGTTTATTTTCAGTGTAGAATCCGTCTAATCTCTAAGTTCAGTTTACCCATGATCGCAAAAAGTGCAAAAAATTAATTTACCCTCTTTTTGAATAAATTTGTGTGGTAAAAATACTCAAATATGGGTAAGTAGTAATATACCCATAAATTAGTATGTGCACTTTTCGCGATTATGGGTATTCTTCACCCATATTTGGGTAAACTGAACTAAGCTTCGTCGCTGCTTGTTTTTGTTGTAGTTTTTGGGACGATATCTATACAAGATGCTTTTTATTGACAAAGGTGTCAAAATTAACGCGGCTTACTACGTAAGAGTTGAAGAAGCACGCTCCAGCATGACTCCGCCCCGTCCCATGGAGTCAAGGTTATCCAAACGTGATGCCTCAAGAATTTGACAGACTTCATTCCTAAGGAATTATGGTCTGCTTCTTCGCCAGATGCAAACCCAAAAAGTTTACATTGATTTTACATTGATTGCAGCATGTTAGTAATGTGTAGAACCTCCTTTGTTCTCAATCAGTTCAAACAACCTATTCGGCATACTTTCAACCAGGTGATGACATTTAAATACTTGTATCTCGTTCCACGCTGATGAGATTGCTCCTTTGAGCTCTTGAACATTCCCGTACTGTTTGTTGTCTGCATACACTCAGTCTCCACAAGTTTTCGATCGGAGTATGATCTGGAGAACAAGCTGGCCACTTCAAAACTTGGATTTTATGTTCAGATAACCACGCCATGGTCGCTCGGTTTTTATGAACTGATGCGTTATCTTGTTGAAATACCCAATCACCACGATGGTTTTGCTGCAAGAATGGTAGCAAATGGTTTTGAAGCATCTCGATATACTCCTGGCTGTTCATTCTTGTTGACGGAAAAGCAATCTGCACCACTCCGTTTGGAAAAAATGCCCCCAAACTATCAAACTGCGCCCCCCAAAATTGCGAGATGAAAAGTAACGTGGCTCTTTCCGTAAATATCTCCAGTGCGAAAAGATTCCATCGGGCCATCGAGATTAAATTTCTTCTCATCAGAAAAGATAACCTGAAACATTAAACTACTTTTAAACAATGTCAATCATGAAAAAACATGATTACACACTTTTCTCCAATCTCTACGCATGTTGGCACGGGCGAATTCAAGTCGGTTTGCTCTATGAAGGTGAAAAAGTCGTGGTGATGGCTTTAGTTTTTGTCGCCGAATGTTTGGAGAGTTTTCAAAAGTTCGGTAGACTGTAGAACGCGAAACGTCAAGCATAAGGTCAGCCTTTATCTGGTTTAGACTTTTGAGTGAGTTGCTTGCAGCGTTGATTATTTTGCGTTGACATCTTTTTGACAACTTTTTCTTGGATCCACCTTTCTTATTTTTTCCATATCTATCAGGATTTTTCAAGAAATTCAAAACAACGTGATAAGATCTGTTCAAACGACGAGCGATTTCGTGAATACTGATATTACAATCACGATAAGCCAACATCTTCCCTTTTTCCTGCTCTGACAAATACGTTTCACGTGTCATTTTAGAGCTTATACAAAACACGTCATCACACTTTAATTGGTGAAAGAAAACTGAGCTGCAGTTGAAGCGAATGGCTTAATTCAGGTATTGGTTCTATAGTTGTGAAGCAGCAAATTTTCTAAATTTGTCTTTTGCTATTCATAAAGAGTGTCTATTGATGCAGATGTGTAGTGGTGTAAGTCAGCTCTCCTACACGGTCATTACGAAATAATGAATAAAGAAAACAAATACACTCTCAAAATCATGTAAACGTTTTTTGAGTGGTACTATTGTTATGAAACGGAGTGTATACTTCTTATAATTTTGGTCGACCCTTTTTAAGGGATTTCTTGGAAGAGTTTTGAGGGGGGGGAGGGGCAGCGTTGAGTTGGCAATCCACAAAGGGGGGGTGAATTTGAGGGGAGACGGTGGGTGGGTGGTGGTTGGGGCGGTGGTTGGGGGCAGGGGGGCTTTTGTTGGGTTGGTATTGTGGTGGGGGAAGAGGGGAGGGAGAAGAACGAAAAGGGTGCTTCGTTGTGGGTTTTTTTTGGTCAATATTGGTTCACCATACTCGCCGTACCACCATATCTGAATGACCACTACATCATCCTTACGGTTGGTTTAAATCGATTGTAGTCGGAAATCAGTTCTATTATTTAGGTAATTTACTAGACGTCATGTTTGCCGAAACGAATCCTGCTACCAAAATGTCCTTCATTCCAACATTCCAGAGATTTCTCGAGGAAGTGCAGAGGATTTCTAAGCTTTTTATGATGTATCACTTCATCGCATTCCTCCCCTTTCGTTATTTAATCTGCACTTAGACAGAGCCAGCGCCGGTATTGTCTTAGTTTGAGTTTTTACATATTGAAGATGTTTGTTGGTCCCAAGCATCATATGGTGTGCTATTACATCTGATCTGGCAGGGCGTAATAGTCCTGATCGTCTTTTATTGGATCTATCTTGCTTGTAGCGCGCTTCTTTTTCTTATTCCCGTCGATTCGTTATCGAGAATAATTAAATAACTGGTCTGGTCTAGGAATTTTTCGTCAAGGCATAGCGTATGATTGTACTTACCACACAATCATACTTATGCAAAAATGGTACTTGGCATCGAAAGCTCTTAATTAATAACTGTGGAAGTACATTTAGAACACTAAGTTGAGAGCAAGCAACAAGCTAATTGTGAAAGCATAAGTTTTTTCAAAGATTGAACTCGTTGAACGGTTGGACTTTTGTACATGGAACGCCTTTTCATGAAGTACAGGGTAAGAAAATATTATGCGTGTTCCCTTTTTAGTCATAACTTTATTAATCGTATATTGAATAACAATGTATTTAAGGAAAATGTAGATACACTAACAAAGATAGTAGTATTTACATCGATGTCACAAAATGTCCTCCTCTTGCTACCACACACGCCTTTAATCGCTTAGGGAAATCATAGACAATGGACGTTAGTTCCTCCATAGATATAGCATCCCAGGCTTTGGTTAGAGTGGCTTTTAAATTATCCAACGATGTTTGTGGCTTAGTACATTTTCAAGACTCAAAAATGGACCAGACGGAGTAATCCATTGGAATCATATCAGGAGAGTTGGAAGGCCATTTATTCTCGGCCATTCAAATATCTCGGGAGAAGCCTGTTACAGAGTTCCTCCGTCCTTTTTGCTCCATGTGAAGTCTTCCGATCTTGTTGAAACATCCATTTGTTCTTAACAAAATGTGTACGTGCCCATGGTGCTACAGGGTCCGTTAGAAGCTTCTGGTAGACTGATTGGATGATTTTGACGTCTTTCTCAATGAATGTTAAGGCCATTTCCGCCCAAACCATCACAAAGCGGTTAGAGGAACTCTTCGGCAAAAGCTGGCAATCGTTTTGGTGGTTGTTGTATTGCTCTATAGGGAAAATTTTCTCATCGGTGAATAAAATTGTACTATGCCGTCCATTACCGAACTCCTTCAACAAAATCTTTGGTTTCTGGTACCGATTGTCTTTTATCCTGTTATTTAGGTAGTGGTTCTTTGAAAATGTATAAGAACGTAATAAAAAATCCTAATGAAGAATAGTTCCTACTGATTTATGGTCGATTTTTAATGATTTCGCCATTTTTCGGATTGACCATCTAAAATTTTGATTAACCCTTTGACGAAGTATACTCGGGGAATTATGGAGAGTGTGAGCTGTTTAGTGGAATACCTGTAACTAGAAAATAAGAAGAATGATTAGTAATTTCCATTTAATTCCAACTACCTTTATTGCTTATCTTGACAGATACACGTATTTCGTCTACAATGTGCAGACTTCTTCAGTTTCGTGTACTAATACTCGACTGAAAGAAAACCTTCGCCGCCTGCCGTATTTATCCTATTTTCTAAATACAAACACTTGTACCTACAGCTAACATTTTTTACCTAACCTATCCTGAGTCCAAAACAAATATTATGCTTGATATCTACCTCGCCTTTTCCTTATACCTAACCTAATTATTCCGTAGCACTCCACTGCGTCGGCTTTGATGTCGTTTAGGTATTAAGTTAAAGAGCCATGTGTACCCTTTACCTTGTTCTTTGTTTAGTAGATTTGTGTTCTGTTGTTTGTTGATTTCTGGGGTTCAGGTGAATCGGAAAGGATTGTTTGTGATTTCCTATGATGAAGTTTTTCCTTTTTTTTTGATGATAGCTAGAATTGTCCTCTTTTCGTAACCATTGAGTCTAGCAGTTTCGAAGATATATGCTAATTCTTTGGCTTTTCCGGTTTTATTGAGAGAAAAGGTCAACATCCGGTGGATCATGTGGTGGAAAGTGGCCATTTTTTGCTGGAAAGGGTGGTTTGAAGTGTAAGGGATGACTCTTTGGGTGTTTGTGGTTTTTCTGAAAATTTCAAACTCTAAAGACGATGATGACAATGATTCTCTCACTACTAGAAGGTCGAGGAATGCAAGTTTCCCATCCTTTTCTATATCATGAGTGAACTTGATGTCTTTGTTGAGATTGTTGATTGCTTGAAGAATTAAGGGGAGATCCTCTTGTTTAACTACGACGAAGATGTCGTCGACGTATCTCCACCAACGAGTTGGAAGTAATCCTTCCGTTTTTAGGATGGTTTCAAGATTTGCCATAAAAAGTTCACAGAGGAATGGGGATAGAGGGTTTCCCATAGGGGCTCATTTAGTTGTTTATAGAATGAACCTCTGAAAGTGAAGTAGTTCTCTTCCATGCAAAGTAATCATTCTTCTTATTTTCTAGTTATACTTCGGTTCTGAGGGGTCCTCGCCAAGGATTATAAATCATTCGTCTCCCGCTCTTCTTTGATTCAATAGACGCACATAATGAGAAGCACTGCTTCGCCTCTCAAACCGAAAACTGATGGACCAAGGTAAACATTGAATGAACATATCATGAACTTCGTCGCCTGTCAATTGTATGCGTGTTCATCACTGCTTGCTTGCACTATTTATTGATTCGTTCGTTGGCTTCTGTTAGTGATTCATTTTCGTTTCATGATTCGATTGAGTGCTCGAAGCTTCCGATCGGATCACTTGGTGATTGTGTGGTACCGCGTTCAAAGCAAAAATGAATCGGAAGCCGAAAAGCACAGTGTAGCCAGTAAGTACAGCGGGAAACACAGAAAATATGTAGCAACTAAACACCATATGTTAATATAAAGTGACATGTGTTCCTTTAGGCCAGTATTTTCTGTTTTTGGTAGATCCTGATGATGACACAGGTTATTTAGTTGGTAATGGTACGGTATTACCAACCCAGATGCAGTGGATTCCCTGTCCGGTACAGAAGATTCGTGATGGATTTGGCTACATTGTGACACTACGTGTGCACGAATCCAAATAAAACTTTGTACTTTTGTTTGTTATGAACCAAGGTAAAATATATCATAGGTGTGCTCATTTCAGCATCTGTCATATCCAAACTATACACGGAGAAAAAAAATATTTCCCGGGTTCTCATGTAGCTGCTATCCTTTTTCTGAATAATGAAAGTGAAAAAGCAGAAAGGGGCCCAAAACAAATAAAATTATTTTATTTTTAACATTGTATCCATTGTATGTAGTCTACTTTGTTTGACAAAATAAATAAATAAATAAATAAATAAATAAATACGCTCCAAACCATAAAAATTTTGCTCGCCTATACGGCTTGGAAATACCCTGCTTTTGGTGACAAGGTTATAATGCCCTACGATAGCATACATTGTTGTTAAATTAAAAAATGACTCATCCATGTTCCATCCACCAATGCTTACTTCACAATTACCCAATGTTTGCTGATCACGTTTATCGTCGGCCTCCCGTAAAAGTCACTCTAATTGAGAGAAAGTATGAATGAAACCAAGCATTCGAAATCGTTTACTACATTGCACTCATCGCTACGCCATCTGACTGCCGCAAGGTGAGAAACATCACAACGATAACAAACAGTATGGGTCGTGCCTTTTCGGGTGACGATGGTAGTTTCATTCATCAAATTAACGCTTTCATCCCACCGTCGTCCAATCGTTGTACAAAGATGCACTCAGCTAGCGTGTTTCCCAGAAGACAAAAACAAAGCCTGACGGACGGAACGAGTATAATCAGCTGATAACTGTTTAAATCAATCGCATAGTATTTAACCAAACGGGCAGGTTTCGGTGACCATGTTAGGCGGCATCAGCGTGTGAGTCTAGTTGAATTGCTCTTTACATTACCAGCCTGTCGTCTAGTTCGGTTCACAGGGGCTGGACCGATGTTCGTCACGATGATGATGATGTTTCGGTTTGTAAACATATAGAAAGTGGTTTGGAGATTTCTACATCTGTTGTACGTGATTTTATCGGCGTTGATTATTCTGCTGCTTCCCTTTTTCGATGATTATTTGATGGGGAAAAGTGCTGCACACGTGATTAGCTGCCGCTTCAGTAAACGGTCAGTGAACCAGGTGAATGACACTGACCATAATAAACCACATTCGGTTCGATTTTGTTCGGTCGCATCGGAGTTCAACGCCACGGAACAGTTTTGTGCGAAGTGATCTCACCTTTCAACGTCCCAATTGATTAATCATCACTTTGTAGGAGAAAACACGGCATTTCAATCATATTGAGTTTCAACTTCATCGCTCCGCCATCAATTAAGGAGGTAATTCAATAGCTATTCCAGCAACATCTCCGCCCATCGAACGTCTGTATTTGTGGCGGCACTATACTCTCATCCAACAAAGTAGATTTGTAGTTTAATAAATCACTTGAGGTATAGATAATTGATGCAATGCGATCAAGTTACCTCGATCATCGCCTCACTACGCTCACACGTGCCTAATCTACGCCCGCCGCCGACGGATGCCGCCGCCTTGGCTGCTGTTGGATGTTTTCTCTTTTATTTTCCACCCGGTAGCTCTTCGCCGCCACCACAAACTCTCGATCTCTTTTTCCCGTTTCATTGATAACTGATTTTTCTGTGTCGGTTTTCCTCGGATTCACACTTTCCCTCCCTCGCCCAGCAGCTTGTGCCTAGCCCATCTGGTACTGCCGGTACATTTCCCATGTCGGATGTTTATTTAATGATTTACACTTTCTTTGGTCTCCGCGTTTGTTCGTCGATATCGCACACGGAAAGCGGGAGGGTGTGGTTTGACGGAGGCGGGAGAGTACGCGCGCAAAACGGTTCTTGTTGTATTTAGAGTAGGTAGTAGCAGCAATTATTCTATGCGTTTGCGGTGTTTCCGGTTTGTGGTATCGCAAAATGCAGACAACAGTGGTATGTTGTGCTGATTGGGACTGATGCATGACTGTGCATTTAGGTGTGAATAACGGATCACAAACAGTTTATTTAGATATAGATAAAAACAAAACCTAATTGGGTAGGCTGCATGCGGAAAAGAGTGGTTTATCTCAAATTAGGCATTTTGACGTTTAATTACCTTTCCCTTTCTGGTACATGCAGAGGAATGATGGTTTGTTTTCCTCCAAATGATTTTCCTTCTTACTTGAACAAATTAATCTCAATAGCGCTGTAGTGTGTGTGCGTTAAACGTCACTAAGGCTAATTCTGACATTTTACTGGCTGTCGTAAAATAATTTGGAAAAGGTGGGTAATTCACACCCAAAACGCGTTATAAGTTTTAGTGTGCCAAAACATGAAGATAAGCGGAGGAACAGTATATAACATAAAGTTGTCTTTTAGCTCATCGAAAAAGTACACACATTAACCAATTTTGAACTAGCCGGCTTTCGATGATAATGGAGTACTTGTGGATCCAAACTGGATGGCATTATTGGTACTTGTTTTAGATCATGGGGTCACAGGTCCTCCCTTAGCTCAGTCGGTAAAGGCGCAGCTACAAAGCAACACCATGTTGGAGGTGGCTGGGTTCGATTTCCGGTCTGGTCTAGACATTTTTCGTAAAGGAAAATTTCTCGACTCCCTGGGCATAGGGTATGATTGTACTTGCCACACAATCATACTAATGCAAAAATGGTACTTGGCATCGAAAGCTCTTAATCAATAACTGTGGAAGTGCATTTAGAACACTAAGTTGAGAGCAAGCAATAAGCTTATTGTGAAAGCAATAAGCTAAAAATGCTCAAGAAGAAGAAGAAGTTTAGATCATGGGAGAATCAAGGGACCCAGGCTCAGTTATATCTGAGGTTCGGCTTCATGTTTTAGCAGTTAATCAAAATCATGTATAGGACACAGTGTTACGCCAGGAAAACAATTTAAAAAATGTCCAGTGTTAGTTTGTCGTAACCAGAACTTCAACCATTATTGGGACCAAGTTCATTGCTAAAACCAAAGCTCTGGTCAATAGTTGCCTCTTAATTTCCGTTTTTCATGGTATCTGCATAACCTTCAAGAATACGAATTAGATAAAAGCTCTTCTTAGATCAACCAGCTGAATCTCCCATGTTTATCAGATGTTTAATTATTACTGTTATATATATTTTGGCAGAATTTAGATTAGCTCTGACATGAAGAAAAGTCGCTGATATGAACTGAAACTTCGTTTTGATAGAAATAAAAGAGGTGAATATTTAATGGGAATAGAAGTACAGCTGGTTCCAATGATATCTCTATAAAAAATATCCAAATAGTACCCGCATAACAAAATGGTGTTAAAATATCTTCTGCCATGCTTCTAGCGGAAAAAATAGTGACCTTAAAATCTTAAAACGAGGATAAATTTTAAAATAAGTCAACTGATTTCTTTCAGCAGGCCCGTTCTCAAAACTCGTAGTTGATAGGGAACAGCTTTAACTACACTAGAATTTATTATTAGCAATATTATCAATTGGACCTTATAATTTTTAACTTACAATTTTTCAGTCTTCCTCCGTACAAAATATTTAAAGATTAACATTTTACATTATATGTTAGGTTTTCTAGGAAAAAAAATATCGAATTGATTAAAATTCATTCAGTAGTATCATTATCCCTCTTGCGGGTCAAATTGTTCACCTTCTCGACGGTGAGAGGGCTTATCTCATGCTATAAACATAGATGTGGGACAAAGAATTTGACCAGTAGTGAAAGTATCACATATTCTGCACATTTATTTCATAGCCACGTCGTAGAACGTTTATATAAAGGAACTAACATAAGGTGTGATACTGGTGGGTTATGCCGCAATTCAATCTTAGACTTTTTATTTTCTATCAAAGAGAAACGACTTATAGTACACTTTTCATTTTCGTGGCAACTTATGTTGTCTTTTATCCATTTGTTTTATGGAATGAAT
This sequence comes from Aedes koreicus, assembly GCA_024533555.2. Classification (NCBI taxonomy): domain Eukaryota; kingdom Metazoa; phylum Arthropoda; class Insecta; order Diptera; family Culicidae; genus Aedes; species Aedes koreicus. The sequence goes on from JAHHFK020001855.1 coordinate 16,883, forward strand.
AACCAAAATACCTGGTTTGCTCACGGTATAATAAGTGAAAGTAATTGCAAAATTTTCGAAAAGGGTGAATATTTTGATCATAGTAAATGTCTGACTGTTCGAAATGAAGCACATAGCTACAGAAAAGTATTACTTTAGACTGACGATGACAAGCATGTTTATTAAAGATAGGACGCGGAGGGCCCGCTTAAGAAGCACGGGCAGATTGAACCTTTCCAAGTAGTTTATTTCAGCAACAGTGCGGAGGGTCCGCTCAGTGTGGGTACAGTATTTGACTTATTTTAGGGGAGGGGGGGTTGTTTCTTGACTTACTGTAGAAGGGGGAGGTGAGATGTTTTAATCACGGTAGTTCCATTTCAATTCCGGTTTGGTTCCATATTGGTTCAGTTTCGGCTCCATTTCGGTTCTATTTCGGTTCCGTTTCGGTTCCGCTTTGGTTTCGTTTCGATTTCATTTCAATTCCATTTCAATTCCATTTCTGTTCTACTTTGGTTCCGTTTCAAATCCGTTTTTCTTCCATTTCAATTCCATTTCGATTCCGTTTCGGTTCCATTTCAGTGTAATTTTGATTCCATTTCAATTTAACTCAAGTTCAATTCAATGTCCATCAACTAATCATTGGTTTCATTTTAAAGGGTGATACGGTCAAAATTTGGTCAAGGGAAAACGCGTGTAAATCGGTGATAATCGTTTATTTAAAAATCAAATTAAATTTCTTTTTCAAGTTCAGTTAGTATAAAATTCAGGAAAAATATTCAGTTAGGCTTCCGCTTTTCCAAATCCGAATTGCCGGGCCTTACGCTTGACCCCTGCCAGCAGATTTTGTACAGCCACCGTGTCCACCTTCTTCGCCGCAGAAAGCCAGTTTGCCTTGAACTGCTGCTCGTCCTTAGCAGTTTTTTTGGTCTTCTTTAGGTTCCGCTTGACAATAGCCCAGTATTTCTCAATTGGGCGGAGCTCTGGCGTGTTGGGAGGGTTCTTGTCCTTGGGAACCACCTGCACGTTGTTGGCGGCGTACCACTCCATGGCCTTTTTACCGTAATGGCAAGATGCCAAATCCGGCCAAAACAGTACTGAACAACCGTGTTTCTTCAGGAAAGGCAGCAGACGTTTATTCAAACACTCTTTCACGTAAATTTCTTGGTTGACAGTCCCGGAAGCTATGAAAATGCTGCTTTTCAAGCCACAGGTACAGATGGCTTGCCAAACCAGATATTTCTTTGCGAACTTTGACAGTTTCGTATGCTTGAAAATATCTGCTACCTTTCCCCTTCCTTTTGCCGTATAAAACTCCTGTACCGGAAGCTGCTTGTAGTCGGCTTTGACGTAGGTTTCGTCGTCCATTACCACGCAGTCAAACTTCGTCAGCATCGTCGTGTACAGCCTCCGGGATCGCGCTTTGGTCGTCGTATTTTGTTTATCATCGCGATTTGGAGTCACTACCTTCTTGTAAGTCGATAGTCCGGCTCGTTTTTTGGCTCGATGCACGGTTGTAGACGATACACCCAGCTTATTTGCGGCATCTCGGAGAGATAGGTTAGGGTTTCGCTTGAAACTACCGGCAACTCTCTTTGTCGTCTCAGCGGCTTCCGGTTTTCGATTTCCCCCCGATCCAGACTTCCTGGCTGTCGACAAACGTTCCCCAAATACTTTAATTACATTTGTAACGGTTGATTTGGCAACTTTTAGCGATTTTGCCAACTTTGCGTGCGAGTAGCTCGGATTTTCGCGATGCGCGAGCAAAATTTTGATACGCTGCTCTTCTTGCTTGGACGGCATTTTTGACAACTGAAGAGTGAATTCCAAAATCAAAATAGGAGCAACATTCTACACACACACACCTTCAAAATGAGGGGTGTTCAGGTTTTTTAAATGCAAAATTGAAAGAAATACGTCAAGTTGATATTGACCAAATTTTGACCGTATCGCCCTTTATATGGAATGCTAGATTAGGCATAAAAATATAGGATAGTAAACCAATTCAATACGAATTTTTTCTTCATCATATTTCAACATAATTTATGGTCTTCATGTTTAAATAAGTGATAAAAACCATTGAAAATATTTTTCATTTGCTATTTTTTGTTTTTGGTGTTTTTTTCTTCTTTTAACATTCTTCTTTTCAGACCGTGAATGTTCTACATGATCAACAAGGCAATTTACAATGTCTCCACCGTACTTATGAGCTGAAATAGCTCCATGGACATCATAACACTGACATCATAACATAGACATGTTTTAGCATGGAGCTATACCAACTCATCAGTACGATGGAGTTCTCGTAAATCACCATGTTCATCATGCAAAACACCAAGACCTGAACTCAAGAATAGTTTGGAGTACCGTAGATATTCTGAGAATACTGTAACATGTCTGCAACGGTGTTAAGATTTACAGCTTTAACAGCTAAGAAGTATGGTCAAAACACTCTAATCCTCCTTGTCGATCATGTACAACATCAAGATCTGAACTCAAGGACAGTTTGGATGATCTCGATCATCATTGTGTCCGTAATTTTCTAGTTAAAAGAGATATTTTTGAACAATTTTGCTTAACAAAGTTCCTCTGTAACTCTAAAAGCTGAATTTCGACAGCAAATTTTAATGTTGGGTCATATATAACCCATCCGTATTGAATCAGTTAAGTCAGATATCACCTAAATTAGGTATGTTGCATGAAATATTGCAAACAATTTCGTTATTCACGCTTGCTTTGGGTTGCAATTGAACAAAGGGAAATTTTACGCGTCTGGTAAACTTCATCATTTTTTTGTGTGCACTAGAGTCTGATGAAGACACGAGAGCGCGAAATCTGTTGGAGTCCACGTACGTATGATTTTGACTTCCCAATTTCGCAAAGAAAGATTGGGATTTTTCTCAATAATGGCTACCAACTTCTTGTCCATTTGTCGGGAGCATACTTTTCGATTTCCATTTCCAACCTTCCGATCCATAGTCAAGCGCTGGTCAAATGATTTGCAAACTCAAAACACGGTACTTTTTGGTAGTTTTAGTTTATTAGCAAGATCGCGTACCGATAAATTCGGATTTTGCACTTTCACTTGATTCGACGCCATTTTACTGAATGTAACAAGAATGTATACATGTTGTACCACGAAATCAAGAGAAGAGTTTCATTTTTCATATAAGTGAAACGTTTCAGCGATCCATGAAATAATTCAAAATCTACACTGAAAGAAAAGTTCGACAAGCTTTTATAAAGTCTTGGTTTGCCATGAGCTCCTTGAATATATACTTCGATATACTCAGAAATATAAAATAATATTAACAAAGAGTATCTAGTTTTTAATGGCCGCTGGCCTCGCCAATCTCTTCATTCGCATTGCTGATTTTGTTTTTAATTTGGTCACTAGCTGTGCATAATTTAAATTGATTTCTAATCGTTTTCCAGACCGACTATAAATGCGAAAATGAATGACAATCAAATCTAATTCCACGCAAATTCTTTCAACAATCTTGTCCTAAATTTCTACCATATTTACCAGACAATTTGCCGCTAATGATACAACAACCTCATTGGATCGACAATTATCGACCTAGTTGTCCAATTAGCTAAACGAACATCTCATATCCTAGCCAACGTCAATGATGCCTTTCCCACAGTAAATCACCTCCGCCCGATTTCGTAGAACCAATCAACGTCGCTGCGGCTCGAGAGTGAGAGATGATAATTTGCCCAGCGTGATTGACTTTGAAGTGGATTCTTCAGCAAACATTAGCCGGAATCTCGACGGTTTTTTCGTCGATTCCCAACGCGAGGTCTTCTAAATGATTGGTCTATGAATTTGGAAAAATGGTAAACCTCTCAAGAGAAAACGGTTTGCGGGGGAAGTCAATAGTATATCCGACCTCCATGCACAACAGCAGCGATAGGTGTCTCCTCTCCCAATTAGCAATGAGTAAGGTAGATACGACATACTCCAAAGTCTCCGTTTCTGATTCTTGCTGGCTGCGTGATCGAGTACGCAAAGTTGGTCACTTGAGTTTTTGAATTTTTACGAAATGTGTATACGTGGGAGACCTAATTACGGCGGAGGATGGAGCGTATTTACTCTTCGGGAAAAAATACTTTAACGAAACCGTGTGACAACGACCATGCAAACCCGTGACAAGTGGTGAGGGAATAAGCTTTCGAGTGAGGTTGGCGCTAGCGTGAAACTTTGAGATTTATTGGTGTCATTCATTGCACTCGCTGCCGCCCATAGTTGCCATCTCTCTTTGTGAGTACACTAATGGCTCATTTGCTCTGTACAAGGAGAACGTGATATACAGAAACGTTCGTATACGGATCAAGGTGAAAATGGAAAGTGATTTTGAGAGTTCGTTTAACAAAGGTTTTGTGTTTTCTGTAAATGTTTGAATCATCAACATGGGGTCAGTTCAGTTATTTTTCAAACAAACTGAATCGTTCAAACATTCATATTTCAATGGTCCCTAAGAATAATCCTTCGAGTCTCAACCTCACCAAATCTATTAAAACTTAACTGATTTGAAACTCGGTGAATCTCTAGGCTCTAAATGATGCACCAGTTCATTTTATCCGCCAACATGTTCAAACTTCCAAATTTAGGCCATCAGTATCTTATGCAATACAACAATATTAACTCAAACGACAGAAAAAAAAAACTCAATCATTCAATTCGTTCAAGCGGTCCACATGAGCCAACCATCTATTTAGCAAAAGTGAAACCAAAACCAATATAGCGCCAAACCACTCGCACGAGCGTAACAATCAAGGAAGCTGTGAAAACACCCTTTTTCTGCTCCACATCATACCCTCGAACACTCGACACGACTGATTGAGCTGCTGCCAATGATGCCGATGGCTTTTAAAGGCGGAAAATTGAACCGACTCACGTGCCCCAACCAACCAACGACACCGGACGGCACCTCTAACACACGTTTCTCGTGCCATCATGTGAGAAGAATTGGCGCTCTGGGGCTAGAAAATGCTCCACTAAAGTGGTTCCGTAGGGCTGAACCCTGTGAGGCCACCAGGTTCAAACAAATGTGGCTATTTGCGTAAGGAAGTCACGAGCACAGTGAGGCAGACTCGCAGGCGGAAGACAAATCTACCGGTCATTTGACCGCAAGTGTTGGAGTACTTACAACCGCACTACCGCCACTGAGATTGGCCTTAAGTGGTGGCGAACGTTAGAAAGTATCTACCGTCTGAGTAATTGCCCGGGCGGGTGTCACCAGGTTGTAAAGTAAAGATCGCGGAGATAATCACAACGCACAAATGGTGCTCGATGGTACTGCAGTGTGCACGGACTGCGGTGTACAAAAATGTCAACCGTTGTCGTTAAGTTGACGTTTCAAATGCCAAAGGGTGTGTTTTTGCACTAAAGGACACTTCCGATAAATTCCTTCCAAGAGACATTTCGCTATAGCTGAATACGTGATTACACCGGTACTGAATTTGTAAATCGCGTATGGCACTTCGAATGGTAAAAACACCACTTTATAGCTGATGACCGAATTACGTAATTTGATAGTGCTCGAGGTGCTTAGGTGCACTTTGTTGGCAGTTGTTGTAGTTTTGCCATAGTTATAAATTTAATTTGTAGCCTCAAATTGTGATGACAATGCCAGAATAGGTTAGAGTTAATTGGTGAAAAGTACTGCTTCGTACAAGTTAGTTTAATACATAAACATACTTTCCAAATACATATGAGCACCGAAGGCTTCCGGCAAACTTAATCGGCTGCATAAGAAGCAATCAACCATTTTAACGGTTTTTCGCTTCGTGACGAGCGACTTTTCTCTTCCCAAGTCCCAAGAAGTGGCAAATGAAATTAATAATCACAACGAATTCAAAAATACACGCGATGAATTAAAATCACACATGTTGATTACCGTTAATTGTCAGTAAAAGTTGAGCCCAACCATATGAATAGTATATTCACAAGGTAGTAAACACGAAAGGGAACACACCGTTGCTCGGAACATTAAGTTTAGTGGAAAGAGCAGTGAGCCGAAAAATCGGAACAAACAGCATAATGCTATGCGCAACCGTGTATAGCAAAGCCAAGCGCCCAGGTAGGGCATCAAACCAAATCGGATTGGTGCTGCCTTCTTTTCTTTCTTGCCGCCCTGGGGCCGATGGCTCCTGTCTTGTCTATATGTGTGACTTCAAAAGCTCAATTAAATTTTAAAAAAATGATTTTAGTTTCTTAATTCGGTACTTACATCATGACGCAACTTTGTTAGAAGCTTATAATTAACCGAACAAAAATCTATGAAGTTTAAATAGATCTTTATTTATGCACACAACATTAATCACCATCGCTTTCAAAGTTATTAGGATCAACTGTAAAATGTATTTATTGCTGAATAATTAATTTGACATTTTGGAAAATGTCCTAAAGGAAATAAATGAAAAATATATAGGAAATATATGAAAGCAAACTATGTTTTATGCAGTGTGCATAGGTTAGTTTTTATCCTTTAATGGCCATCATGGGACGCATCTCTGCTGGCTTAAATGTAGCCCGTGATTCCTTCTGTGCAGTGTCATGTGATGTGATAAGTAGCCAGCACCAGTACAGGAATTACCATGATGTGCGGTTCCATTCAATAGCAAGGTCCAACTGTACATACCAGTGATCCTCACTATTCCGTTGTGTAAACACTCACACAAAACCCTCGGAAAGGACAGAGAATCTCCTTCCAACGAAACACTCTCTCAAGAAACACAAAGCTGTCAAAATTGGTAACATCGACTTTATTGTGACTTAACTGAGTCACATTGAAGTAATATTGACTGGTTTGAAACAAGTGTACTGCTTGAGTTTATTACAGGACATGAACTGTAAGCAATACACATCAGGATTTCCGTCTGGTGGTTTGTTGAGGTTAGCAAACTCACTGTCGGAAAAAAACTAGACATTTGCTGATCTCGATCTGAGAATTTCCATCAAAGAAGGTATAATTGTCATTCATGTATGCTGGAAACTTCGTCTGGTACCCTGTATTCCGTTCTTACCCTTTGTTATTGAATGTAGTGGAATGTAGATTTTTATATATTGGCAATAACTCATTCAAAAACAAAAACTCATAGGTAAATTTTCTCGAGACTCCAAGTACTCCGAAGCAAACTAGCACACCCCCTTCACAAAGAGAATTATTCCCCTATCATGGTGGTGCTTATTTACATGAGAGTCCCAACAGTTTTGCGAAATTCACGTTGGAATCGTTTTCAACGTTGAATTTACTAGTCATGATTATATGCTCCTCCATAGCTTGAACACACCATAATAGGAAAATATTCACATACTTATCTTGTACACTCACTAAACAGCAATTCCATAGGAAAAAGATATAAGATCTCTCAGAATTTGGTAGTTTTGTTCTTTATCGACAAATATTCCACCCGTATTTTTAATTTCTCAATAATAGTTACCCTGTCAGTGATAAAGGGTTTCAAAAATTCAATACTCTTTAATTTTTTTGAAAAATGATTGTTTTTTTTAATTTATATCTCTTGAATCACTTGACCGATTTCTTAGGTTAAGTGCGCAAATGAAAGTAAATTAAATGCAGTTTATGAAAAACTATTGAAACTGGTGTTTTGAAATTAGTTTCAATTCGGAAATATCAAATACATTAGTTTTTCTTTGTTTCAATGGTTTGTAGACAAAGGACGCTATAGCTGAAAATGCAGTTTATGAAAATAGCTTGAAATAGCTGTATATGACAGCAACAAGAAACAAAAAATCTTATTTACATCAATCACAATTTTCCAAATCATAGGTGTGAAAAGCACACGCAACAAAACAATTTCCGTGATTCCTTCTGTCCTTGTAAATTAATGGGTTGGTAAATGATTATACAATGCAAATTTGCATTGTGATTGTTATCCAGTAACGTCTATCCTTACCTCCCCGCGGTGCCGACTGGGATACGAGTAACCAAAAGAAAGATTTGGTGACCAACCCTGCTAGGACCTTGATCATATGTTGAAAGGGTAGGGCGAGGGGAAGTCAACGTCAGTTCTTCCTGTTAGGAGCGGTTCAAAACGGCATCGGTTCTCCATGATGAGAGCGGCTGTTCATCGTCCGTCTGTGAGTGTGGGACTCTGAACTGTGCTCTTCCGGCGATACAGTGGGTCCTTAAAAAACACAAGTTGTAGATAATGTAAAAGAAAAAATGTCCGGAACAATTTCCAAAAAAGCTCGGTATATGAAACTGCAAGTCGCTCAGCTTCGCAGGTTGCGATAGAATAATCTACGACGGAAATACGTAGAAATCGGACGCAGCGACCAAGCATTGGGCTTCTACGAGAAGTTGGACTTGCCCAACAATACGCATTGCACCCCGTTACCACCAGAAAAGAACAACTTGGCGCAGGCACTCTTGAAAACTGCTGGAGAGATATTCGAATCGCCATAGGTAGCAGTGCCCTAGCAGCATTAGGTACGTCTGCCCCGGATCGGAAAAATGACTGGCTTGATGACAAATGCAAGTAGTTAGTGGAAAAGATGAATGTTGCAGCATCACACAAGAGTAAACGTGGATCGGTACAGACCGGCACGGAACTTGCAAAACTCGATCCTTCGAAGTCAAATGCGCTGAAGTTCACCGTGCCAACGAAACCCGCACATTATATGAGAGGTTGGACAGCTCGTGCAAATGCCACGTGTCATCCTGATATTGAATTTCGTAAGAGGGAGAAGGTCTCACTTTGGTAGGTAAATTTAATTTTTTCTGATGACCCAGAAATTAATGTCGAAATATTTTCAAACTATCCTAAAAATTATACTTGATTCTACTAAGAACAACTTAGAGGCAACTCTTTGCTTCTGCCAGAATTTTATGATCGTTGTATAATGCTGATGAGTTATTAGTTTGCTTTCTGCTGGGTCACCATTAATTTTCTGATTAAAGATTATACTCGAAAAAAATGCAACACTTACTTTTGTGCAAAACTGAAATTTTGCGTAAAACTAGTTGTAATGTAACGTAGTGTAGTGTAGTGTAATGTTTATATGTGCAAAATTTCGTCACAATCTGTCAAGTGGTTATCTTGATGGCTTCCATGCAAGAAGTGCTTCGATAAAAAATTATGGACGCGGTCATGGAAAATCCAACCAAGTCCCACACGTGGATTGCGAAACAGTTGGGAATCGACAATTCGACCGTGTCCCGTGTGGTAAAATCGTTCAAGTAGACCCAGACGACCCAGCGGCAAGCTGGCAGCGGAAGAAAGGCGAAGATGACCGACCCCGTGAACGCAAGAAAGGTGAGGAATTACTTCAACACAATCCGAACCATTGGATTCGGGACTTGACCGAGAAGGTAAATTCTTCCGTCTGGTTCGTCAAGCAGACAATGAAGCGGGCCGGATTTCATTTCTTCAAGATAACGAAGGCACTGAACCGATAAACAGAATACGGTGGCCAAATCCGGTGCCAGGAAGCTGTACCGCGAGTGGTTGGTGCAGATAAAATGCATCGTAATTGACGACCAGACGTACATTAAAGTGGACGCCAAGCAGATCCCCGGCCTGGAGTTTTTCGTCGGAAAGTCCCGCCTGGATGTTCCGAAAGATCTAGAAGAAGAAGATCGACAAAATTGCGAACTTGGTGTGGAAAGCGATTTGTAGGTGTGGCAAATTCAGCAAGCCGTACATAACGACCGACACCATCAACGGCCAAATATATAAAGACGAATGCCACCAGATGCACCTGCTTCCCTTCCTCCGGTCCCACGAGGGTGACACTCTGTTTTGGCCGGATCTGGCATCGTGTCATAACGCCAAACTGCTGAAAACAGAAAAAAGTCTTCAAAAACGACAAGGATTTGAAGAAAGAGTGGATGAAAGTGTGTAAGAAAGATGGCGCAAGTGTTGCGCAGTTAAAATAAATTAGGTAAAATAAATAAATAAATACATAAAATAAGGTAAATGAAAATAGCTAGTATGTGTTTATTTATTCCCTGAGAGTTCCAAAAATATCCGACTTAAAATTTATGTTCGGTGATCATTTTTGTCTGTTGCATTTTTTTCGAGTACAGTATTTATCAAAAAAAACAATTCTAATATGCCTGAAAAATTTTCTCCATGTATAAGTAAGTTTAAAACATAACGTTAGGCATTTTGGAAAGCTGCTGTTCGATTAAAGTTGTGAATTAATTATACATTGTGTAAGCGTCCACAATTACGATATCAGGGAAGTCGTTAGCCATATTTTAATCGTCCATTGAGGGCTCGTTGAGATGTTTTATCCATCCGAAATAAGTTTATCTGATGACCCTACTCACGTTTGCAGTAAAACAGAAGTTTTTGTTAAAAGTTTCTGAAGAAATTAACAGCTTGTAAATATTTTGCTTGTAGTAGATTCAGCTAACTGTTTTAATTATCCCTAATTTATAAATATGATTTGAATTATTTCTCGCTTACTCTTATATAGACAAATGATGAATTGCTATCCCATTTATAATCTTTATTTCTTCTAAATATACGTAACAATGCCTAAATCATACAAAATAAGGACGATTTGTAATCCATGTTTTTTTATATCTATTTCAGGTATGTTCTTGGCTTCTAAAAAAACAGATGAATCAAAAGAAAAAATAAATAGTTGATAAATTAACTGAAAATAACCTGGATAGTGCCTATGCCACGCATGGTTTACGTACTCCATCTACAAAGGTAACTTTTAAGACATTTATTTAAGAAACTATTGTTTATTATTGAAGATATTATCTTCGATGTATTTCATGGTGATAATCCATCGATAAATATTATAACAAACACATGCACAAGCATGAACGGTATCATTCAAGGCCCCCTTCAGTCATTTTATGTTCAGTGATTGATACAAAATGCTGATGTCAAGCCAGACTAAAACCTTAAAAAAAAACCTGAATTAATCTACTATTGATGCGATCTGATCTTTCTTGCAAAATTTAATGTTTAGCTACTTTCTAGTGATATAGAACAAAGTGGATGTGTGCACTCGGTTAGGATTTCTCATATTATTTAGGGTTTATTACAATATGTTTTGATGCCATTTCGAAACTGCTCATTTCCCCTATTCTACCAAGAATTTGTTCGGATTTTTATCCTAGACACTCGATTTGGCCACCAATCAACTTGTATTCGAATTCTCATGTGATTTGAGATTTTTTTTCATATTTACGTGACTTTCAGTCTGACGCTGGTTCTTCACGCCAGGTAGACGACCTAGACTCTTGATATCGGATCCATCGACAACATTGCCTGGGACCAACGGTGCGAGGCCGTTCGCTCCACCTCTTCGATGGATTCACCACATGTCTCAAGGGTGATGTCGTCTGCAAACCCGACGATCTTCACCCCGTTTGGAAATTCAAGCCATAGTACCTCATCGTACATCGTGTTCCATAGCACCGGGCCCAGGATCGAACCTTGCGGGACGCCTGCGATGATCTGAACACGTTTCTGGCCTACCTCTGTGTTGTACACCAGCACGCGATTCTGGAAATAGCTTCCCAGAATCGTGTACAGGTATCCCGGAACGTGAAGACGTTGAAGCGAGTCAGCGATATCTAATCAGAACGCATTTCGCACGTCAAGGGTGACCACAGCACAGTAGTGGACACCTCGCTGGATTGCCACTTCGGCCGTTTTGGTGACGAACAGAATTGCGTCCACCGTCCACTTCCCTTTTCGAAAGCCGAACTGGTTTTCAGACAAACCGTCTAAGCCCTCCGTGTACTTGGTTAATCTGTTAAAGATAACCTTTTCGAGCACTTTGCCCGCTGTATCCAACAGGCATATATAGTCCCTGGTGGCTTCCCTGCCTTTGGTAGCAGTACTAGACTGGATTTTTCAGACGTCCAGGAAGACGCCCTCGTCCAGACATTTTTGCATCGCCGCCCTTAACATTCCGAGCGCCAGTGAAATAGCCGTCTTGATGGCCAGGTTCGGTATACCGTCAGGTCCTGGCGCTTTGTTTACCTTCTGCGATTTGCCTATCGCAATGATTTCCTCGATTGTAACGGTCGCTTCGTCCCCTTCGTCCGCGGTGCCATTGTCGTGGGGAAATTCTGCCATCATAGGGGCCAGGGACTCTGGTCGTGACTCAAAAAGAATCCCCTGATGATGACCTGTAGTAGCTATAGTGATTGCTCAGTTGGAGCTGTCGTGCCCTTAGTTTTAGCCATTACCACCGAATTTTGGGTTGAATGTCAGATTTTCAACGATCGTTGTACTCCTCTATGTTTATTTAGTTTTATTGACTTAGTCAACGTCTGAGTTGAAGTTGGCCAACCACTTTCAATTCCTTTCCATATGTACAAAACCAGTTTTTTCAGAATATTTTCAATTAATTGATGCAATAATATTGTCAATTGAACAAGGAATAACTGAGTTCTTAACATTGAAAAGCTCACCACTTATAGTGACAGTCTTACTTTTTCGTGCCCGTAAAATGTACCCCTACAGAGTGTCCGAATAGTATCCGCACAACAAAATAGGGTTGAAATTATATTTTATAGACAAATATACAACAATAAAAAACAATACACATTGGTGGATATTGTAAATTGATTACAAGAAACAAACTATATTTATTCATTTAGAAATGGCCACCCTGCTCTGATATATACGCTTTCAACCGTACCGGGAAATTATTCACGACGGCTGATAATTCTTCCACAGTTATTTCCTTCCAAACTTTTAGAAGAGACGATTTTAGATGCTCTAGTGATATGTGGGATGATCTGCAGGCTCTTGAATCCAAAATGGAGCAAATCAAATAGTCAATAGGATTCAAATCCGGTGAGTTGGAAGGCTATTCCTCTTTGGTCAAAAAACCTGGAAATAGGCGTTCGGAAAGACTAATAGTCTTTAGCCTAGCCATTATGGAAGATCCAGTCCTTATTGCCGAAATTCTGGGCTGTCAACGGAGCTACTGAGTCAGTCAATAGCCCCTGATACACTGTTTGATTCCCTTTTACCCCTTCTTCGATGAAAATTAAAGGGTTTTACCGCTGTAACTTATTCCAGCCCAAACCATGACAGAACTGCTTGAAATACTTGCTAGGTTTTTAGAAGTAGCAGGAAGCAATGGACGACCGTTCTGATGGTTATGATGTTGATCAGTAGTGATTTTTTTTTCATCGGTGAACAGCACCGACCGGTGGTGCCCTCTGGCAATGGTAGAAGTAGAATCTTTGATTTTTTTTTAAACCGATTTGCTCTCATATTGTCATGCAAATGAAAGTTTTACAGAATTTATGTGATTTGAGCTTTGTAGCAACCAAACTATAGAACAATCGTAGCAACCCAAGATTTCGAAATTTCCAGCGATTTTGCCAACTTTTGGATGAAAATTGATGAATTTGGCTTCGTTCGACTTCATTTTGTAGGTATTTGAAATCACAACTGCACCAAACTTGCTGTCAACAGAGAGGGAAAATAGTCAACCATACAGGTATGTTTATTGTAATCCTTTTGGCATGCTGTCAAAGTTTGTACGGATAATTTGCAGACGCCCTGTAAAAAAACAAAGACGTAGTTTTCCTCAATAAATATTTACTACAAGTGACGAGGCGACATCTGTTCATAGACCCATACAAAAAAGATGTAAACATAATACTAAATTGAATCTGCGTGATTGATACCTAAAACTTTGATGGTTATCCTCAGTTGTTTGGAGCTTTTAAATGTTGCGCGTTAACAGGAGCACGCGTTAGACTGCTGATGAGAAGGTCCGATACGAAGTTGTGGAAATTTCCTCCAGAACTTAACCTTCGGTTCTCACTTGCAAATCTGGTATAAATATTCATGGCACCAGCAGGCTTGATAAAAATTATGAATTTGAAGTTTTCATAGCATATGTGAACAAAGTCGTTTTTGGACATACCAATTTCAAAAATCCGTATTTCTGTGAAAAAATTAGGTAGCACATTAAAAATGTCACCATAGCCTAAAAAAATAAAGAAAATTATGTGGACAAAATTTGAACTGTTTTAATTACGTGGTTTGGACAGCTTCATTACAGCTGGCGTCAAAGTTGACGCACCAACATGAGTATTGCTCTTTTTCACCCGATATTGACCATGCTGAAATATCGGTGCAAAAAAAAGCCGAGGCGGTGACATCTTCAATATGCTGCCTAATTGTGTGGAATTTAACGGAATTTGCTCGCGTTTACAAGTGATAGTTGGTAGTTTGATGTGTCGGGAAAATATACCTAAATATTAACGAAAAATTTGATTTTGAAGTTTTGAACAATCTTAATTATAACATCTCAATAAGCATTTTTGGTTTTATTAAGGTTTTATAGCATTCTAGAAGTCATAATTACGGTCTTTAGAAGCCTAATAAATCCAGAAACTTTACCTAGATTGTCTTTAAAACATTCACATTCTCGGTCTAACTTTGATCTGTATAATTCAATGCAAGGAGGTAGCATGTGGTTATTATTTATTGACACATTTTTATCACTTATAATAAGTTCAAAAAGGTCCTCGAAATGTCTTAACTGAGCCAGATGGATGAGATCCGCGGAATGCAACTCTCGGGATTACAGTTGACAAACTATAGATGCTTACAGATTAAAAGCTTAACATGTCTCAAACTGCACAACTACATTCGTAGGGGGTATATTTATATATCAAGTGAACAAATCCTTAAAAGTGAAAAATTGCGTCGGAATAAAATCACCTGAATATGAAAAAGACATAAAAAGTGGAAATTGACTCAAATAAAAGTTAAATAAAAGCTTTACAGATTGCAACTATTTGAAAAAGTTTTGTATCACTTGAATATAAAAACCAGTGAAAGTAAATTAATACCAAATGACTAAAATCACTTAAGTTTAGAACACGTAATAAGCAAATTATGCTAAGCAAAAAGCTTAACAACTTTAAAAAAAACAAGATGGACCAATACTGAGAATCTAAAGAAAATGAAAAGAGAGTAAATCAGACCTGAAAGGTTGAAAGTGACTTAAACATAATATTATTTTATTTATTTGGTTTCATTGTGTTTAATATATTTATTTCGTTCATTCATGACATGAATTGATTGTTTTGTAGATGGTTTAGCTTGTCAGCTGTTTGAATGGTTGATTTTCGTCAAATGCAGCTATGTTTTAATTCCAGATTTATTTGTAACAGTGATTCCTTAGTTATAGAACATGATTAAAATGACCTATTAAAGTGCTACCGAATTGGTTAGATTTTATTTGATTGTCATATTAAAAGGTGCCTTTATCTTTTTTTTAAATGACAAACATTTCCGGATAGATGCAAGGATCAACTGATGTATGCTTCCTAAATAATTTTGTTTACATGGATGTCTATACAGTTTTGTTTGCATGCCATAACAAGATAAAATAACTTCAAAATACTCAACATTGCATTTACAACCCCAAAAGTCACAGGATTCCGAACAAAATAAAAACCGTAAAAAGATTGGCTTAATCCACAAGTAAATTTAGGGCCCTCAAAGTTTTTGGCCATGGTACCGAGTTTTACTGACTTGACTGTGAGACCCACATAAACCACGTTTCTCCAAGTCAGGAGTGTTAGCGTTTTAATCACAACCTTAAATAATCCGACAAAATGGCTTCTCGACCAGAAGGAAACAACAAAATTATTTGATGTTTTTTTGTGTGTTTCAAGTACAATCATACCCTTTGCCCAGGGAGTCGAGGTATTTTCCTTAAAGAAAAATGCCTAGACCAGATCGGGAATCGAACCCAGCCACCTCCAGCATGGTGTTGCTTTGTAGCTGGGCCTTTACCGACAGATCTAAGGGAGGACCCAAACCGTAACAGCTACCGTCCCAATTTCTCAGTTACTTCACGCAGATTGAATCTCCCATTTCATCATATCCTAATAAGTTATAAATGTGTGTTTTTATTTTCTAGATTAAAGCGTCTTTAAAAAAAATATTTTTTAATCTGTTATTCATGTAGACTACGGTCAGATGAATTAAACAAAATAAACAAATAAACATATAACAAGGCGAGTGATAATTTTGTTATTTTTTATGCTATACCAATTCCTGATCGGGTTAAATTTGTCACCGATTACGCATCCACGAGTTTCAACTTGTTCACATAAATAGCAATGAAAATCTGTACACGCCCCATTTGGACAATAATTTCGGTTTAAAAATTTGTTTCAAACCGACATCATCATTATTGATCTCGAGCTGTCCCCTTTTTTGATCACCTTCGTCGTGATGACTCGCGCAAAGAATTCCTTCCATCTCAATCTGTGTCGAATGCAACTATAGCGATCGATGATGTGTAAATTGATTACACATTTTTCTAGGTTAAGTTCGTCACAATTGCACGATGCTTTTTTATTGTTTGTGAACGAATGTAGATATGTTTTCCATTCATTCATTTCTGTCGTTGATCTGTGCGGAGGCCTGCGCCTCGGCAGCAGTCAGTCAGCAGGAGTCGGCAAACTGCACGAGTCACGAATTCTAATTGAAAAAAAAACACCCCAGCTCATGGGGCAGAACTGAGTCGATGGTCTGCCAGTTCGCTCCTCGAATGTATCTACTGATTGAAGGGGACAGACACATGGGATGCACAACAAACAGTTTGGAGGTTTGTGGCGTTCAATTCCAACAGCAACACTGAGAATAATTACAGTAATTTATTCAACATTACGCCATAGTTTGGATCCGGCGTTCGATTGTAACACAATTTGTTTTGATTGCGCACGTTCTGCAGCACGAATGGTGCTAATTATTGCAAGACTTTTCTGCAAGTGCAAAATAAATAAATAATTTATTTCACAGCTTCGTAGACGCTCTGGAAGGTTTCCGTTGAAATTCTAGACCGACCATGGTCCGTCAATTAGATCGGCACTGAATTCTATTTTAAATTAGAAGGATTTGCAAAAGCTCTAATAGTTGGAACTGGTACGGTTGAAAGAATTTGATTGTGATAATAAACTTATACGAACCCGTTCACTCCCTCCAGTGGAGCACAATACCATTTAAGTAAACTTGTTTTCTTGAACGAGCTAAAATCGCGTAATTTACCATCGCCATTCGCCGCCGGTAAGTTGTTG
This sequence comes from Aedes koreicus, assembly GCA_024533555.2. Taxonomy (NCBI): domain Eukaryota; kingdom Metazoa; phylum Arthropoda; class Insecta; order Diptera; family Culicidae; genus Aedes; species Aedes koreicus. The sequence goes on from JAHHFK020001855.1 coordinate 33,931, forward strand.
GTATTTTCATTACCTGTTAAGTTACTCCTTTGTTCTGTTGTTTAGGGATGTTTTTGTTTTTTTGCTGATAGATATATCACTCGAACCAAACGAACTTGATTGCTTTCTGAACACATATCTCCACTATAGTAATCCAGCCTGGGAGTGGATTCTGGACTGTAACTAATTAGACTAGATCTGATCACCCCTAAATGCGGTAATTCTCTATAAAAATGCACGCATTATATGAGTTACATTCTGTCAGCCACAATCATCTTGTTTTTCCTTTGGGGCTCAAGGTTAAGGCGTCAAAGTTACTGTTGACCACCCAAGCTAAGTAGGACTACACAAGGACACTATTTACAAGCTCGGTGAAATGTTACGGATCTTATCTAGCTGATTCCATACACAGGATCTTTCGTTCGCAGCCTTATACGCAGTATTTTTAATGATATGTTGATTAGTGTCCAGCCAAAGAGCCGTGAAGGCTTGCGCAGTTATTTTTCAAGCAACCTTGAAATAACGCGGGAAGAAGTTGTTTTAATCTTCGGTCAACATTTACGTTGCTACAAAAACAGGACAGGTTGATACATCGATTTATGATAATGATTGAATTAAGCGTTTAATGGTGTTTTCTAGTCTTAAGATGTGTACGGATAATTAAATTACAATAATCCCTCGAATAGGGTTGAGAACAACTTCAGCAGTGGACCCGTTTCTGTCCATCATCGCAATATTACACAGGCGTATAAAAATCAAATGATTGGTTTTTGGAACATAAATGGTGCCACCCACACACTTATGTACTAACATCGTACATGTAACTTTGCATATAAAATCCAACAAACGATCCCTATAAAAATGAAGATCCTTCCATAAGACTCTAATGCAAATTCTAGGACAAAATGAGACTTAAAATTTATCAATTTGATACACACTTTATGTATAATTTAACTATAACATATCGAAAATGTACCGTTATATATCTAAGGAGTGATCCATAAAACTATCAATTACCCATAAACATAATGCAAATTGTCCAAGAGGGGCATTTTTTTCGAATTTTCGATATCATATGCAAATGTCGATAACAAATACATGTGGTCACCATTCAATATTTTTGCTCAAGAATCAATTTTAACATAATAATCAAGGTTTAAAAACTGAAGTCGTTTCAAGCTCGTTTACAACTCCAAAAAAACAGTGATGGACACCTAGAAATAACGTCTCTACTTGGGAAAACAAAATAAAGTGCACCGAGACTAAAAAATTTGTTTTGCAGAAAATTTTGCATTTTATTGAAGTTAATTTCAGGTCTTCTATATTGCCATATGAATCACATATCCATAACCATACCACCATACTTTACCATTCAACAATATAGGCCACATAGTATGAGCCAGACTTGGATGATTTTTTTGTTTTTTTTTTCATTTCAATATTTTTCAATATGGAACGCTAACGTTAAAACAGTTTAGATATTTTTTAAACCTTCTTCAAATGGATAGATTAATGTTAGTAGCCTCTTAATCAAATTTCAAGCACATCATGGTTCAATTTCCGATGTTTGATCAGGAGTTTTCTAACGTTAACCTATACTTAAACGATGGATCTGTTGGGCTTAATACCAGCATGCTATATGGAGTAGTATCAAAAAGAACTATAAAACAATTCTAGCCAGGTATGTGCTATTAAATTTGTCTCCATAAATTTATAGTTCCTCTTCTCTTGTGCTAGCAAATTTTTATGTTACTTTAACAGTAGTATTTAATAATAACAACTCAACGTCTTCGACTCCAGTCTAATTTGAACAGAAACTCTAAAATCAATTTAATAATAATCAAAATAACGCCAAAGGCGATGTACAGCAATATTTTGAGTAAAAACATAGAGCAAATGCATAAAAACTCTCGCAACAACTCTAAAACTAGTACATAGATATAATTCGGCAAAATGGGGGTCCAAAATCGTTATTTTTCGATGAGAGAATGTTCCTAATATACACAAATGCCTAATTCTTGTTTTCTTCAGTTATTTGAAAATAACACAAATATATCTAAACAGTTTAAAAAAGAACATGTAATTTTATGAATTATCTAATGCACATAGATAGAATGCTAGGTTTGGCATAAGTTCATAAGATATTTCATGTACATTCAAGGCAGACAGACTTCTTAGCGACAAGTTTTGACACTTTCTTAAAAAAAATTCAAACTGTTGAATGGTATTCTGCTGCCGAAACATGTTTCCTAATATGTGCCTTCGTCAATGCCCAACATTCTTTAATTGGTCGAATTTGCGGGCAATTAGGAGGGTTCATGTCTTTTGGAACATATTAAACATTCTTGGTGGCATAACATTCTGCCGTTGATTTCATGTAAGACGCAAGATCTGGCCAGAAGACAACATAAACCTTGTGGCTTCGAATCATGGATAAAATATGGGTAAATACGAACAACAACAACAACTTTCATCACAATTGTGCAGTGATTTTCACCCCTCTGTTCGGGACATCAACCACTGCGACCAGTAATTTATTTTCGGGGGGGGTTTTTGGTGTTTTTTCTTTTTTTTAAGAAAAAAAATGGTATAAAATTATTTTTTTTTTTTTGAAAAAAATTATTGTTTTTTTTTTTTTGTTGTGGGGGGGGGGGGGGGGGGGGCGTGGAGAAAAGAAAAAGAGGGTGGGGGGGGGGGGGGGGGGGGGGGGGGGGGGGGGGGGGGGGGGGGGGTTAAAGTTTTTTTTGTTTGTGTGTGTGTTTGTGGGTTTTTTTTTTTTTTTTTTTTTTTATTTGTTTGTTTTTGTAAATTTGATTTTTTTTTTTTTTTTTTTGTTGTATGTATGTATGTAAGGTAGCCACCATCCCTGCTAGCGCTTGGCTTGGATGCAGCTCCACTTAATAGCAAGATCAAATTGAGCCACCGATCTGAATTCACAATATCGCTGTATGAAGGGCCAAAAACGGAGGGGTGGACCCGTAAGCAGAGACACTCACGCGAAATCCACGGGAAATTAAGAATCTCCTTCCAACGATACGATCCAACAAAACGAATAACCCAATTCGCAATACTTATTAAGCTTTCTACAGGATGGCTTGTTAAGAAGGGCGCGTCACCCTCACTGAAACTGTTGGAGTAGAATTCACAGCATCACAATCGAATCGGTAGGATAAAGAAAATGATACTGTTCATTCCCTCCTAGACTCAGGCAGTCAATCAAACCATCGTCCAGTTTCAGCTTGAATGATACCCTGATGCTCCCTCCCAACCCAGTATTTATTATATATAATGTAAATAATATGTCATAATATGCAATAAATGTAGTATGTAATACAGCAATGAAATATACAAGAATATTTAATGAAAATATGTCATAGTTGAAATTCGTCATCCTGTAATTTTAATATGGTTATAAATAAAATAATATGATGAAATAATTAAAATAGTAATAATAGGCATATGATAATAATATGCTGCTTGGTGCCTCTTTACAGCTCAATCATTGGTAGATGAATGTAACTCCGGAATGTGAAGGTTATTTCGCAATTAAATGAAGTATAAATATCCATAAAACATTTAATTATACACTAAACAATAAAAAAATATGTATGTATTTATGACATATGGATATACATAATCAGCAGAATTGAAAAGCATTTATTAATTATAATAATATCCAATGATCTGAATTAATAGAAAAGAACTTTTAGCTACAATGCAACAAAATAGCTATACTATCTGGAATCAACTTCCTTGTAACCTTGAAGCAGTTAATTTTTATTATTATTATTATTATTTTTTTAATAATAATTTTAATGTGATTATAATAATATACCAATGATGATATGATGAAAATAATACGATGTTGTAATGAAATACTAAATAATGTACTATAATAATAAAATGCAGCTATTTGTCTCTTCCGCAACGGTGTTAGATTGAAACTCTGAAATAACGAAAATTTCCAGCGTGATTTAATGAAAGAAAGTTGATCACCTGGCAGCCTAGCAAAATAGAAAAGAAAATTTAAGCAAACAATAAGGCGAAATAAATTTCCTATGAGTATGATTATTGCCCTGGGTCCTCCCTTAGTTCAGTCGGTAAAGGCGCAGCTACAAAGCAACACCATGCTGGAGGTGGCTGGGTTCGATTCCCGGTCTGGTCTAGGCATTTTTCGTAAAGGAAAATTTCTCGACTCCCTGGGCATAGCGTATGATTGTACTTGCCACACAATCATACTAATGCAAAAATGGTACTTGGCATCGAAAGCTCTTAATTAATAACTGTGGAAGTGCATTTAGAACACTAAGTTGAGAGCAAGCAATAAGCTAATTGTGAAAGCAATAAGCTTGAAATGCTAAAGAAGAAGAAGAATGATTATTGCCTAAAAATGGAAACTTAATAAATCAAAAATAAAAAAAAAAAAAAAAATTTAAAAAAAAAAAAAATTAAAGGAAATTTGAATTCTCCGCTAACTTTTATTTCCTACTGGGCCCATAAATGATTCTTTATGCCTGTCAAATAGAAAATGTAGGATCATAAACAATTTTAGTTTTTGAATTTTGAATTTTTTTTTATGAAGAAGGAAAAAAATACATTAAAAACCATCCTATCTTTTCATATACATAACGTGAGTTAGGTGGGCTTAGACTTACAACTATGCACAAATGCGAAGCTGAAAATAGCATTAAAGAATATTGTGAAGGTTTTCTTATAATATAAAATGATAATAACAATTATATTTGTTATGTCTGCAGATTCTGGTCCTGCTCCAATTGTAAACGGACTTGCATTACCATAGCCACGAGGGAAAAAATAATCTAAAATTATTCTACAACACTTGGGAATTCCATGGATGATCTGAAATTAGGACCGTAGGACCGTATAAAGAATACTTCCATTTTTCGTGGTAGGGTAAGATTTCAGCATACTACCTTACCGGGGTCGCGCTGCCTACATCGCGTTGGTGGGGCTGCCACCTAAGGTATAGTTGACGTGATTCAGCGTTTCTTACTCAGCCGCTGGATGCCAGGACATACGCTGTTTGAGCCGCACCTCCTTGGTGGACAGACGCTCGGCACGCACCTCCTCAATCTAGCTGAAGTCAGAAGGACAACAGTGCCCAGGCTGCACTACCAGCTAAGTACGCAACCCTTAGCTGGCGGTCTTTGTCATCTCTTGACCCGTGGAAGCATGAGGTAGGAACTTGTGAGGACCAGAGCTATGTTGCGGGGACGCACGCTACTAACCAGTTGTCGACTCACCATTTTGCAGCCCTCATTCGTTATACGTGATAGGTGACGGAAGATGCTCTTTGATAGCACTTTGTAGGTGGCATTGTGATGGCTCAGAAGTTCTTACACTCCAACTTGTCGCCATTCTTGTAGATGAAACAAATGACCCTTTCCTTCCACTCCTCCGGTATCTGTTCTGTCTCCCAGATTCTGACTATCAGCCGGTGCAGACAAATGGCCAACTTTTTTGGGCCCATCTTGATGAGTTCAGCTCCTATACCATCCTTACCAGCTGCCTTATTGTTCTTGAGCTGTTGGATGGCATCCCTACCTTCCCTCAGCGTGGGAGCCCATTCAATACTCTTACTGCCATACTGATGTTCTCATTGCTTCTGCAGTCTTGGTCTTCATTGTCCACGTTCTCCGCGCTATTAAGGTGTTGCCTCCACCTTTCAATCACCTCACGTCCGTCCGTCAGGATGCTTCCATCCTTATCGCACAAAGCCTTTGCGAGATGCGTTCAGCTTCTTGTAGAAGTGTTGTGTTTCTTGAGAACGGCACAGCTGCCTCACACTTCGCTTCTTCCAGGTGGCGTTTTTTCTCCCGGTGGGTCTGTGTTTCCGCTTCCGTTTGTAGCAGTACAAAGGAAACGAACGGACATTCAGTTATATAGTACGCTTGCTGAGATAATTCTAACAAAATGTTTGGTATAAGGCACCCCAAAGTTTTGAGAAACCTAATTTTTTTAGGGCGAAAATATTAAATAGATGTAATGTCAGTCTAAAGGCTGAATGTTGGGTCTGTTCATGAATACATCTTCGACTTATCTCGAGAACTTATTCAAAACGACGTATCTGATTTTGTAAACAAATAGGGGAAGAATGGTTCAAATTCTAGAAACCCTTAGCACTTTCACGCAATCTAGGACCACCAACACAAGGAATAACATTTCCCATCACCATCATGATGCTCGTTTCCGTGGAAGTGCTGAGAATTTTTGAGATTTTTACGTTTGAATCTTTGTTCCCCTGTTTGATTACAAAACCAGATACGTTGTTTTGAATAAGCTGTCGAGAAATGTCTCATTCAAAACAATTTTCGTAATAAGGTTCTCTCATTTTTTAACCATTTCGTTGCTTTCAATAGTCCCTTACTGAAAACAAAATTTCACAAATCAATTTAAAAAAAAATGCTGAAATGATTTTTTCTCATATCCTATCGACCGCACAACACTTGAACCATAGTGATTCAGATTGGTTTGATTGCCTAGATATTTATTTAGATATTTTCTTAATCCCCCATTTGATATTCACCAATTCTAACAATAAACTATCTAATGCATAAAATAGGCCATAGAAATGAATTTGTCCGTTAAATTGGACCTACACACTTAGAAAACTCTACAGTGTTCGGTAATTTTTTACCGAACGTTTACCAGCTGAACGTTCGGTAATCCGATTTAATGGATTTTGGTGAAATTTTACAGTATTCCGGTAAAAAAATTACCGAAACTTGTCAAATTTTACCGAAATCCGTTAGATCGGATTACCGAACGTTCAGCTGTTGAAAGTTCGGTAAAAAAATACCGAATACTGTAAAATTTTCTAAGTGTGTACGGTTTTCTTGTAGAATCATTATTTATTGTTAGTATACTTCATTTGGCACTTGTGACTATCTTCTGCAGATCTAGAGTGTATTACAATAGATGTTGATAAAATTTAGTAAAATTTAGGACATTTGTTGTTACTTGATTCTCAGCCTGAGGCTGGTTCGTCACGTTAGGGAAACGACCGAACCCATTAACACATGGGCCGGGACCAGCTTTTTTCCCTTCCGAATGAAGACGTGATCAGAGATTTTTCGTCTCTCAAAATCCTAACTGCACACTTTCCACTACACCACCGGCGCTGTCATTTAGGACATTTGAAGATCATAAAGACAATCTGTCAGCTTAAGGTTAGAGCAATCGTAAATTTCTATCAATTACATCACAACAAAGTGAAGAAAAATTTCTCAATAGCTGAAGAAAAAGCTGATAGCCATGATGTCATCATGGATTTGTCGACAATCGCTGAATTTATGACATATTTGGTACAATGACCGACTGAGGGGGCTAGGTTAACATTAAATACCGTTAGCCTATATAAGCAGTACCTCTTCAAACCACGTTTCTCCTTTTCCTTACATTGGACCACAGAAATTTTATCGCTCCACTGCCACTGGTGAGGTATAGGGTGTCCCAGAAAGTCTAAGCACGATTTTGATGCGCCACTGTTGCTTCTAGATGACGTTTAAACAGCTGATCAGTACTGTGTATCATTATTTACATTTCAATCTGTGCGTCTCAAGTGCCGGTGCATTTACTTTTCATAAAATGCGAAGCATTTCCTCGGAAAAGCGCGAACAGATCGTGCACAAACAGTTCGTAGCGCGATTCGGAAGTCAGGGCCCTGTGGACCGAAACCTGGACCGGAAAATCACGCCAGCCTTCGCCCGTAAAAAGGGTACTTCCGTTCGAGATGTGACCAAAAAGCTGGGAGCTTCGAAGAATAACATCGACCGAGCAAAGACACGAAATGGACTAAGGTCTTGCAAGAAGCAGAAGAAGCCAAAACAAAGTGAGAAACAAGCAGCATCTGTCAAACCAAGGGCCCGTAAATTGTACGATAAACTGCTGTGTGGAAAACCGGCATGAGTATTTATGGATGATGAATGCTATGTGAAATTTGATTATAAGATGCTTTCGGGTGACCAGTTATACACGATCCGTGCTGGTCAAATTATTGACGATGCCGATGCGTCAATTTTTTCCTAAAATTTCGGTAAAATGCAATGGCAAGCTATTTTTTAGTGTGAAATGCTTTCAAATCCGTTTGTAACAATTGCTGACAATGAAACAATGACTGCTGATGTTTACGTTCGGGAATGCTTGGAGCGGCACCTGCTCCCCATGATCCGGAAACATAATAATCCAGTACTGTTTTGGCCATATTTGGCATCAGTGCGAAGGACACGCTAGCCAAGGGTAGCCAATACTTCATACAAAGCCAACGGAGTCGAATTCGTACCCAAGACGATGAATCCTCCAAACTGTCCCCAGGCAAGACCACTTGAAAATGTTTGGGCTCTGACAAAGGTATATGTGCACAAACATGTTAAGGCAGTGGATTCCATCAAAACTTTTGAAAGAGACTGTATAAAAGTATCCAAAATCAGTCTGTGCAGAAGCTAATGAGCAGTGTTAGATCAGAAGTCCGCTCCTTGGCGTACGATTAAATGGATCTCGGAAATGTCACGTTGAACGGTAGAAGAATATTGTAGAGAACACAAAAGTGCAATAAAAACTCAATTTACTTAAAAATCAAGCACGTGTTGTTATTTACAAATCGTGCTTAGATTTACTGGGACACCCTATATCTAACACAACTTTAAGAGGATCTATCATTCTTTGGATGGGTGGAGATACAGTTTCAAATTTCAACTTCCTGTTGGAGTCTAATTATATTGAGATGAAGATCGCTGGAATACAAAAATGGCCACCAACATGCCTGATTTGCATCACCACTTGGAATTTTTGAAGGCGAAAATCTCAGCGACTATGAAGATTTTTTATTAAAAACTTAAATAGGATTCTCGCAGCCCCGCAGCATTCAAGTCTTAATGATTCAGTTAGGAAATCTGTGTAGTTTCTTAGAGTTATGCCTTCAAAAATTTTAAGTGGCAATGCAGATCGGTTACCTGAATGCCGATTGAATTAATCCGGAAAGGCATGCAACCTTAACGGAGAATCGGGAAAACCCCGGTGGTTGTGATGTTAGAAGTTAGTACCTTGTTTACGTTTGTTCACATGAGGAGAGAGTATCTCTGAAAATGTGTAAATAAGCAAGCAAAAAAGGGGGGTATAGTCGAGTATTAGTACACGACACTGAAGAAGTCTGTACATTGTAGACGAAATACGCGTATCTGTCAAGATAAGCAATAAAGGTAGTTGGAATTAAATGGAAATTACTAATCATTCTTCTTATTTTCTAGTTCAAAGACTAAATCTTTTCTCTCATGTGATCGTGCCAAAAACAGCTTAACCAGCAATAGATATGATCGATTATCTATCCTGTCTTTGCAGCAGTTTTGCAACACAAAAATTGGTGAACGAAAAATTGTATATGAGTTTCTTAAATGTGTGGGTTCAAAAATTCCCTACAGTAATTTAAATCAGTCATGATGGCCATTTCCAGATTCTAGCAACCCTCCCCATAACCTATTTCTCAGGTTACACAGGTTGCAGGTCATACGAGATTTAACGATCCACTCCTCCACTAAACAACATATTTAGCAATGAATTTTTTTTTAATTCTTCTAATAGAACGATCTTGCAAAAACCCAACCCGCTCACAAAATATGCTACAATCTTCTTCGAAATCATGTAGTCATCTCATCACGCAGTTTCGATTGCTGCCGGCAGAATATCTGAAATAGACTAAGAAAGATAAAACAATATCACGCAATGATGCATAAATATGATGACTAAATCACGTGAAAATCTGTTAATCCGCACTTGAAGGTGTTGTGAGGATGGTAAGAGATTTGCACAAAACTTCATGCCCCTTGCCCCCGGTGGCACTAATTTAGAGGAAGCGGGTTGTTGGACGAACATTCATCGCCGTCGCAACACTTCTATCGCACCGTTAATGGTTGGCTGCGAGTGTTGGCAAAGGCATAAATTGCACGCGAAGAACGTTGCAGAAATACTAACTAGCTACATATTGCTTGGGAGGTACAAACCGCCACTGGCTGTCGCCGCATCAGTTTTCGGTTGAATTTTTCTACAACTATTTACAAACAGAAATGAGCGAGAAATCTTCTCTGAATCTCTTCTACCCGTCTTCATTAAAATGCGGATGTGGCTTTCAAAGTTGTAAATGAATACATGAATAGGCAACTGACTGCTAGGGTCTATCATACGGGGAAAAAGTTCTACCCTTTTGAAAAGCGTTGTACTATTATTTGGCGGAGGGATGATCAAAAATTCTTTACAAACTTATATTTTCAATTTACTTGTAGATATGAACGGAATTCAGAATTTAAAATAATGTAGCTATGGTCGATCTTAAGACAGGATGAACATCCCGCATTGTTATGCCTCAAAGTGCTTTTAACTTGATTGATGTACGATACGCGAGAGTTCTGTGCATATGTGAAGGTATGCCAAGTTAGAGAACCGATCGCTACTAGCAGAGAACGATGAGGAAATTGCCGCGCAGACTAACTAACAGTTTTTAGCATGCCGTGTTGTTGGTAGATCAAGATTTCTTCAGGCGGTAGGTTTTCGTTCTTAGACAGCAAGATAGATGAGATGAGTCGTGCATTTGCTTGGAATGAACCAACAACAACACGAAACTTCAACCATCATCGTCATTATACAACGGCATTGGCTCCGCGGCTGAGACAAGAAAGTACCATTATGTATGCGTTTATATCCCGTCTAGAAGGCTGGCGACGATCGATCGACCCACGGCATACGGTAGCCGTTCTTTCCCTGAGATCATCGTTGATTGGCAAATAAGAACGATTCTTCAACCACATACACACGTGCGCTCAAAGTCATCTCATAAAGAACGAGTTTTTACGGGGCTGCTGAAATTGTTGATCGCCAATCGGCTTAATTGCCCAATCAATGAGCTTCGATGCCCCAAATGATGCGGCTCATTACATTACGCAACATCAAAGGAATACCTTTCAATGCAATAATGGCCCCGGAGGCACACATGTATAATATCGCAATTCAAATGCAACTCAATATCAACCGAATGATGTTAGCTGTTGAGAAGGGAGTCGCTGGTGCTAGTTGTGCGGAGCTCCGCTGCCATTGAACCGAAGATCTCCGGTTCAGATATCTTGCCAGGCTTTTATTGGATGCCGTTAATAAATATCTCCAGGTAGAGTAAAACGTAAATTGACATTCTGAAGTGTTAGAAGCACTTAACAATCTTTGAGTTGTATCAGCTTCATGGATTCACAGTTTTAGCTGTTGCCCGAAGCAGCCTGTAAAGCAAGATCGGGCTGGAGGTGATTGGGATGGATTCTCGGTCTAGACATTTTTCCCATCTCGCGGGTATATTGTATGATTAAGGTTGCTGTTCAGATATTGGGTGCACGTTTTAGAATCCTCATGTTAACTAATAAAAACTAATAAATAATGCTCGCGGGGCATTATATCTTAATTTTATATAAGTATGTTATACAATTATCCAGATGAAAACGTCTTTAACAAATGCATATCATAACCAGTTTGTTGTTACAAGGTTTGTTACAAGGTTTGTTATAAATTTGTTATTTTTATTTTATACCCTTCTGGTTGGGTTACTGTATAAATATATAAGTTTTTATTGCTACAATGTTTGCTTGTAAAAAAAAACTAGGCAATCAAACATTACACCCGTTAGTCGTTTACAGCATGAAATGATAAGATGATTAAAAAAGTTAATCCCTATATAAACGATCGCATTCGCCAATCCTTTTCGAAAATTTAATGTAAAATTAGGTCTTTTTAGATGCACCCAAACAAAGCGGCTAAAAAGACAAAAATTACGTCCTCTTCCAAATTTATATGAACGAAATACTGAACACTTCATTGTACGTGTAATGACGTAAACAACATTTATTTTTAAAGATTTCTATAATAATATTTTCGTAACAGAATACAGAATTTATGAATTTAATAAATCTTGTAAAGGGAGAGCAATTTCTATTATACAACATAATTGATGCATTCTTTTAGAGAAGACAACAAATTCCAACAATTATTTCTCCTATCGTCAACTTTAAGGCATGCGTATTTATGTTGTATTATTATATAAAAATCGATATAAAAAAGCATTTCTACTCTATTTAATCAATGTTTAAAGTTAATGTTCAATTTTTAATGATGAAATAATACTTTAGTCACTACTGTAAAATTATCATCGGAAGGAAAGAGAGATACTGCGGCATGCGTTGCACCGAAAAAAAAATAATGCATCCTAATCGGCACGTAAAATTTCTCTTCGTTTGATCAATGCCAATGGAAGCGTACACAACGACAATGTTTGCAATCTTTCATACAACAGACTAGATTCAAGCTAGATTTACTTTTCTTTCAAACTGTGTGTCATTACTGACCAATGAAATACTGTGTGCTTCTATTCCTAAGTCGTGTAATTTTGAGTTTGTTAACACTTTAAATTAAATCCACATGACCTATTCTATAGCTCTTGATGTCATATTGCATCACAAAACATTATTTTTCATCGTATTGTGTTAACTTTTAAGTGACAAGCAATTTCTTGTTTCGACAATATGACTGGAACTACTGTATGAATAACTATATAAACAATACACTTTGAATAAAATTAGTTCTAATTTTCAGGTTTTTTATTCAAACGGTTCAAATGTTGAAGAAGCCGGCGTCGGTGGTGTAGTGGTACGCGTGACTGCTACTTGGCACCCCAGTGGGTCTGGGTTCAATCCCAGTCGACGCCGGTGGTTTTTTGGGGGGAAAATGGGTTTTGGAAGGGAAAAGGGGGTGGAGGGGCGGGTTGGGGGGGGGGGGGTTTGGGGGGGGAAAAAGAAAAGAAACAAGAAGAAGAAGATTTTAGGTATGCCACTTTTATCAAAAACGCACTTTAATGAGTTTCGCTTTATTTTGAATTCACGTGACCTCCTCTTTTACCTCCCTTGCTGCTCAACGCTAGTGTTACCAAGAAAAATTTTCAAAGCATACACTTTTATGAGTCAAATAAACGTCCTCTTCGAAAACCACCAAATTATTACCGATGAACATTTACAACAAAATGCTATCGAACGTAAACCATACGGTCGTGCTCTGTATTTTTTCATACGTATTTCAAGTGATTTGTAGATGGTCAAATAGCCACTTTGTGCGTAATCGGTTCACTGCCAATCTAAAGCCTGTCCACGTTAAATTTTGGACACGATCATTCAGGACGGATTTCGCATAGTGACAAGAGGCCAAATCAGCCCAAAACTTCTGATAAACGGTAGCATTCGCTTTTGCAGACATTCTTTCTCGTACGCATCTTTATTGATAGTGCCGGTAGAGACGAAACTTTTAGATTTTCGACCACAACTACATATGGCCTGCCAAATCAAATACTTCTTCGGGAAATTGGATACCTTCCGGAAAAACTCGGCCACGGCGTTCCTTTGCATTGCGGTATAAAAAGCCAGACCTGGAAGCTGTTAAAAGTCTTCGAGTACGCATGTTTCATCGACCATTATGATACAAGAAAATGTTTGCAAAAAATTGGTGTAAAGCTCCTTAGCACGGATTTTTGCAGTGAAATTTTGCTTCTCATCACGGTTGAGCACCTTTTTCACTTTGTACGCCTTCAAGAACTGGCAAGAACTGCTTCTGCTTCACTTTTTTACGTATGATTTTAACTTTCCAACTTTGCGAACCACATTTCACACAGAAGGATTGGGATTTTTCTCAATAATGGCTATCACCGTCTTGTCCATTTATCGGGAGCATACTTTTCGATTTGCTCCAATTCCAACCTTCCGATCTACAGTCAAGCGCTGGTAAAATGATTTGCAAACACAAAACACGGTACTAGTTTTAGTTTCTTGGCAAGATCTTGGTAACACTAGCGTTGAGCAGCAATTCCAACCTGTCCACGTTAAATTTTGGACACGATCATTCAGGACGGATTTCGCATAGTGACAAGAGGCTAAATCAGCCCAAAACAGAGCTGGAGAGTCGTGGCTTCTGATAAACGGTAGCATTCGCTTTTGCAGACATTCTTTCTCGTACGCATCTTTATTGATAGTGCCGGTAGAGACGAAACTTTTAGATTTTCGACCACAACTACATATGGCCTGCCAAATCAAATACTTCTTCGGGAAATTGGATACCTTCCGGAAAAACTCGGCCACGGCGTTCCTTTGCATTGCGGTATAAAAAGCCAGACCTGGAAGCTGTTAAAAGTCTTCGAGTACGCATGTTTCATCGACCATTATGATACAATAAAATGTTTGCAAAAAATTGGTGTAAAGCTCCTTAGCACGGATTTTTGCAGTGAAATTTTGCTTCTCATCACGGTTGAGCACCTTTTTCACTTTGTAAGCCTTCAAGAACTGGCAAGAACTGCTTCTGCTTCACTTTTTTACGTATGATTTTAACTTTCCAACTTTGCGAACCACATTTCACACAGAAGGATTGGGATTTTTCTCAATAATGGCTATCACCGTCTTGTCCATTTATCGGGAGCATACTTTTCGATTTGCTCCAATTCCAACCTTCCGATCTACAGTCAAGCGCTGGTAAAATGATTTGCAAACACAAAACACGGTACTAGTTTTAGTTTCTTGGCAAGATCGCGTACCGTTAATTTCGGATTTTGCTGCCGTTGGTACAAAATGCGTTTGCGCACTTCCACTTGATTCGACGCCATTTTACTGAATGTAACAAGAATGTAAACATGTTGTACCACGAAATAAAGTGAAGAGTTCCAGCTGTCATATAAATGAAACGTTTCAGCAATCCGCGAAATAATTCAAAATCTACACTGAAAGAAAGGTGTCCGAAATTTAACGTGGACTGGCTATATGAATCATCACACGAACGATATAGGTTTAACAGAAATCCAAACAAATCTTATTATCAACATTTGTTTGCCTCAGGTATGTTTCTCTTTTCATAGATTTAAATTTCACCCTCATTCCCAAACTTTCGGACTTTTGACTTGACTCCTGTCATCAATGTTTGGACAAGCTTCTCTCGTCTGGTTTTGTTAGCTTCTGCTTGATGTTTTGGACCGATTTTGACTCTTCTCCCATTTTCCGACAATTATCCTTCATTATTGCCCAAAATATCTCGGTTGATCGGAGCTCTGGACAGTTTGCAGGATTAATGTTACGAGGTACCACAAGTGTTTTGAAAATGGTGCTTTAGAAGTGACAATAGGCGTTTTTGAAGGCACTCTCTGATGTATAGTTCAGTGCTAATATTCTAGGTTGAGATGAATGCTTGGCTGATTTTTCCACACGTACAGATGGCTTGCTAAACGAGATTTTTTCAAAAGATTCTATCTTCTGTTCTTTAAACTTAGGCTCTAGGCTTTTTCTGTCCTTCGTAGTGTAGAATTTATTACCAGGGATTTGTGAAAAGAGCACGTATGTTCAAAATAAGGTATCGCAGCTCCTGTTGTCAAGGTTGTCAAGACGACATTTTCAAAACTTCAATTTAAAGTAAACAATATACACGTTTACAAGAAGGTAAAAGGATCCATTGACAGCTAAACCATACACTGAAAAAAAAAATTGCGTTGACTCTGATCACTATTGCGACCAATTACAAAACATATTTCCGGACACGCTTTAGATGTCAAGAACCTTTTGATTACGTGCCACATTTGGTAATATCAGGGCAACGATCCTCCATTGCAGCTTAATCTTTTATAAATAATACCCCTACCCCCTCAAGCTTGGGATCTATTAAACTACTGTAACTACTTTCAGTTATTATACCATGAGAAAACCAGATATTTTGGATTTAATCGATAAAAAAATTAAAAATAAATAACAACATAAGTAGCCTCAAAAATAAAAAGAGTACTCATGGCAGTTTCCCTTATATTGAAGGTAAGATGCCTCAGAGTGAACTGCGGCTTATCCTGCTGTAGGATATGTGATAAGACTGTATTCAATTAAAAAAAAAATAACATTAAATCATGTTTAAATCTTTAACATGTATTTGGAAGCACTGGAAGTCAACATAAACGGAACGTTTCATAAAAGACGCGCTAAAATGATTAACGATGAGCTTTGGAAATCTCGAATACATGAATGTTATTCGTGATATGAAAACCGAAGTTGGTTTCCTGTATGACGAACGCGCCCGACGATAAATGACAGAGATGAAATATATGAAAAAAAATATAAAGCTTTGGGAAATAAAATCGAAGCGGGTTTATCACGCTCGTTCAAGCATGTGGGGCTCTTCAATCTATTAACGAAATGTTGCTCCATGCTGACAGAGTAATCATGTTGTGGGCCACTGAACTCGCTTTATTGAGGTTCCGCTTGACGATTGCCCAGTAGCGTTCGATCGGTCGCAGTTGGGGACAGTTTGGTGGGTTGATATCTTTTTCAGTGTGATCAACGTTGTTATCATAAACCACTGTGAAATTGGTCTGGCATATCCTTCCAGAAAATAGGAGGAATCTCATGCTTCCGATATAGTGGAAGCAATCTCTTTACCGTAACTTTCAGCATTTTCGTTTCTTTTGTGTAGAAAATGGAAGATCTCAAGCCACATGTGCAAACTACTTGCCAAACGAGCACCTTCTCTTCGATTTTTTCCGTCGCAACAGTCGTATCTACAATTGAGACAACCGGTGTAGAATCCTTTACTAGAACATTTTCAAAACCTATATGGTCTTATAAAAGTTTTATTAACTTGTTTTGTTGTTGTTAGAGTGGGCCGTTTTTTACAAATTTCGGCTTTAAAGAAGCGTAGAGAAGGTGCTGGTTGACAAAACAGTTTTGAATGTAGTTTTGTCTACAAAGGCGGGAGGAGTGCTACACGGCTGGAATTAAACTAAAATTGTTACTTGGGTTTTTCCTATGCCTATTGGTCATATCTCATCCCCGGAAAAGGGTCCAGTGGTTAGATTGAAAACAAAATTTTGTAAAAAGAGTCAGATTGCAACATTGCATTAGTGGATTATGTCAATCATCATAATATCAAATGGTTTAATAAAACTGCAAGGATTGTTTTAACAGCAAGAAAATTAAACAAACTGAAGAAAAAACAAAAATTTTGCTTAGCATTCGCTTAACTTTAAATCTGTGGACATGATTAAAGATTCGAATATCAAGTATAATAAAAAAACATGCTAGAAACTTTCAAACTTTAAACTCATTCAAAACAAAAGAAATCAAAATTCTACTTATAACTTAAACAGTAATTGAGGTCTTAAAATGTTCAGAATACATCCTAATCAAATTCAGTTCATTGAAGGTGAAGGGTATATAAATAATATAGGTAAACTATTTTTATACGGTACCTTAATTCCGTCCCCAACATGAAACAAAAAGTTAGTTTTCATGAAAACCCATCCTTTAAGAAAAATGAATCATGTTATACAGGGGGCGACTTCGGCGTAGTGGTTAGCATACAAACCTCACTTCCGGACAAGTCACAGAAATACCCAAAAGGTGTTTGAGTGACAATGACGGGAGATGAAGAATAACAAAATAATGTTATTCATCACAAGTAGACAAATACTTTGGCACCATGATACACCACCTCACGCGACACTAGCTGCGTGTCGTTGGTTGTCGGCGCTTCAAAAGCACGAGTCCCCACTGGTATTCGAAACAAAAAACTGCAACTCTTTTCCGGTAGGCACCTGATCCTCCGGCATCAGTAGCTGAATTGGAAATCCCATAATTGGTACCCAGTCAGATGCCGCATCATTCGATTGAGACAAACTGCCAAATCTAATTATCAGTTTCGCGCATCCTCTGATTTCACACCAGTTTTGGCAGGCGACGCGCAGTTAGGTGCCATCATTATAGCAAACCCATGGAAATCGGATGTCATTTGTGTGTCGTTTCATTTCCTGATCATTTGAGACGACACCTGGTGATCGGGCAATGCACGCGATCAATTTGCAAAAAAAAAATAGAATTACCGAAAATCCGGGTTGATCTGAACTGTTTTCATTGTTTTGGGCTAGGGTAACTGATCCCATACTAATCTCATCATAATAAACCTATATTCACCCTACGCTGAATCAAGAGAAGTGTATTTCCTTGCGATCATACTTGTTTTAATTGATGGATATAATTCAATCCCAGAATCTGATTTTTTCTTCGCGAATCCCAAAGCCAATTTTCAAAGCTATACACAATAAATTCACTCATCATAACCATGTCCATCGCGACCGAAATGACCACAACTCATGCGGACATTAAAAGCAGTGTGTCACTGTTACCTACTGCAGCACCGTGAACCGGATCGCTTGGAGTCCAATTCCGGTTTCCACCATTTAGAGCTAAACCTGAGGGGAGGTATGTTTTCTTCCTGAATCGTTTGTGCTCTTGTCTTCGCGACGATTGATGAATGGAATCACAAATGTAATAACAAGTTACCAGTTCGGAATCGTGTGTACTTTGACGAGTCAGCGTAGACAAAGGTGGTCAACAGCTAGTTTCTCAAAGTTCGAGTATGTGTGTGAGTGTGTTGGAACACGATTGAAAAACAACAAACCAAATTCAGGTGAAAGTGACCAATGCCAAGACAACACGCTGATTGGCGGGAGGCAGGAGAGTCAATGGAGTTCGGATGCGTGCTTTCATCATCGATTGTATTTACCACCCTCGATGACGGCGGGAGGTAGTCGATCTATGCTCGTAGTATTTCTAGCATAGTTGGTTATTTCAACACATATTATATAATCGTGCTTTTGCTGTTATTCATAGCCAATGAATTTTTTGGCTTATTTTTGCAGTGAACATTGTTGGATTATTTAGGAGTTAAGTTTCTTAATCAGAGACAGTTCGTTTTCTAAATCAAGAATTTGTTTGTTTTTTCAGGTTAAAAATTCCAGCGATGATAGGTGAGTTAGTTGAATACTTCATTATCAAAACACTGTTTCATTTTGTAAGATTATTGACAACCAATGATCAAACATTCATAATTTATCATCTTAAGCGCAAACAGTTTTTTGTGAACTCCAGCAAGATTAGGGAGAAAAGCTTTTGTCCCGAGCTATTTTTTATATGTTATATGTTTTTCCTTTAACTGATAGAAAAAGAATACTTTAATTGAAGAGGATGCCGACAACTCGATTTCGAAATTTTTATTCCTGAAGATTCGCAGTGATAAAATGTAGACTCCACGCTTTTTCATCTTAATAGTTTCAATATTTTAACAGTATGAAAAAGGTTTTCTAAAGATTTTTAATAAATAACTAATCGATTTATAGAATTTTCCATTTCAGTTACACCAAAAAAAAAAAAAGGTGTGTGTTTATATATATATATATATATATATATATATATATATATATATATATATATATATATATATATATATATATATATATATATATATATATATATATATATATATATATATATATATATATATATATATATATATATATATATATATATATATATATATATATATATATATATATATATATATATATATATATATATATATATATATATATATATATATATATATATATATATATATATATATATATATATATATATATATATATATATATATATATATATATATATATATATATATATATATATATATATATATATATATATTTTATATATATATATATATATATATATATATATATATATATTTTTTTTTTTTTTGCATGTGGTAGGTATTAACCCAACGTAGAGGCCTGCACTTAGTCAAAGGTCTGACTAAGAGCATCTCTGTTGGAGTATGGTCAGGGTCTTTGTGTGAGTGTAAGTGTACACGCTGAGAAAAAAGTACCCAGTGGAGCAGTTAAGCGTGAGAAGCCGTTGAGTATAATCATGTTAACCTACCGTTGGGAGGTCATCAAATAACTAAGTTTTGTAATTTGTACCTAACAGTAGGTAAACATAATTATACCCAACGTTGGCTTCCCACACTTTAACTGCTCCACTGGGTTCTTTTTACTAAGCGTGTAGAGATTTCTGATTCAGCCGGGACTACCTAATGGTATTACTTCTTAGAAGCGATCGAACTTAGAGCTGGCTTGCTGTTTTCGGCTTCTCCATGGTGTGTCCACTCGTTTCCTGAGCCCCACTTTTAAAAATAAGGAATATTACGAGAGATGTAATCCTTGTTGCTCATAAATACTCTGAGGCTCAAAGAAATATAAAACTCAAATGTATGTTCTATTTTAAGTATTGTTAAATGCTTAAATGAATCCCAAAATAATAAATACTGTCACACTCAAAGTTATGTTCCGGATGTTTTATTTACAACAGCTTCTAGAATATTTTTGGTAATCTCAAATCTAAGCCCTTGACGCGATGAAAAATAACCACTAGAATTGATATTGGGATTTGAAAGCCTTAAATTTACATGATCGTTTCTTTGGTTTTTATCAATCTATTTTGAACGACATCAGACCTATTTTTAACGCAGTCGACAAGTGCAAGTCCAAATTCGTTCCTTTTAGTGATTGATTATAAAACGAATACTTCATGAAATGCATTACAGATCGGATTTCATTACTTCTAAATGTAAATCGCGCAAATGAAAGGTGCAGTCTTAAATCAGCAATAATTGGAGTATAAGAAGAATGAACGAAATGATTTTAAATTTAACTTTTTCAGTAATACACGGTCCCGTGAAGTAACACACGCTTATATAGACTGTCCCAGAAAATAAGGGCACACTTTTCTAACGCTGCCATTTGAACGTATATTTTTATTCGGGTAGTCGCTCGGTTCCATCTCATTGTTTACATCCAAACTTAAAACCGAACACAACTCACAGCAAAGTTTCACGCGCATTTTGAAAAATGGGAAAGATTTCCGTTGAAAAACGCCGTGCCATCGGGCACAAGTGGAGCACTATTCCAGGATTATCACGAAGAAAGTTGGCGAAAATATAAAACCTTGGTGTGAAAGCGGTGCGTAATTCGATCCGGAAGTTCAGGGAGCGTATTCCCTTGCTAATCTGCCACGAAGTGGACGAAAAGGAGGAGCGTCGGATCCCAAATTTGACAACAAAATCGGACGAGCTTTTTCTAAGGCAAACGGGGCCTCAGTTCGCGATTTGCCCATAAAGCTGAACACCTCGAAGTCCAACGTTCATCGAGCCAAAGAGAGATTGAAGCTGAAGACGTACAAAAAGCAGAAGCAGCCAAAAAGAAGTCCTACACAAGCAACCAGCGTGAAACCATGGGCGCGGAAACTGTTTGACACAATTTTCGCCAAGAATAAGTACTGTATCACTATTGACGACGAAACGTATTCGAAGTTGGACTATGAAGCATTGCCGGGATCACAATATTAGACGATTCGTGAAGGTGATGATGTTGACAAGGCGGACACCTCAGTTTTCACTGAAAAATTTGGCAAAAAGGTGATGGTTTGGCAGGTATTTTGCTCTTGCGGTAAATTTACGAAGCCGTATATCGTAAATGGAACAATGAATGCAGATATTTACGTCAATCAATGCCTGAAAAAATACCTCCCAACAAACATCGGTGTTGAATTAGAGCTTGTTCAAGCAAATTTGGAAAAGCTATTCAGCTGTTTCTTCTAGAATAGCTGAATAGCTTCTCCAAATTTGTTTGAACAAGCTCTAATTCAACACCGATGTTTGTTGGGCTGTTGCTGCTGATTTGTCAACATGACAATCCTGTAATATTCTGGCCCAACCTTGCTTCGTGTTATTACGCTAAGTTGGCCATGGACTGGTACAAATCAGAAAACGTGATTATTTCACCTAAGTAAGTGAATCACCCAAATTGCCCTGAAATTCATCCCATCCAACGATTCTGGGCTCTGAAGATGTATCTTCGTAAACATGTGCAGCCAGCTGATACAGTGAAAAAGTGCAAAAGATATTGGACAAGAGCGTCTAAAATCGTTGCTAATCATTCTGTGCCGAACCTTATTTGTTGACGTAGTAGGGTGTCAAATGAAAATCTGAAAATAGTGACCGTAATAAGACATCGTTACAAATTAAACGCTGATAACTTAATTAATGCTCGATAGATTTTCAAGATGCTTACATAAATCGGTTGGAAATTTTCCCGCGTATCAATTATCCCGCGTATCAATTATCAAAATTTATCCTCCAACAATTGTAATCTTTTGGAAATAACGCAAATATAAGGTGATGTCTTATAATTTTGTTTTACATGCTAAATTTACTTAATGCATAGTACTTTCCTATCAGAGATTTCAAATGTGAGCAAGAGAGGCCTCATATGCAGCACTGAACGATGTATAAAGGGTACACATTCGCAAAATTTCTCATTTGTTCGACAGTGTTGAAGCTGTGCGGAGCAGCGGAGAGTCAGTATTATATTGGCAGCTGGAGGTGACAGCACCCGGGAGGTCGCAGTGTCGTGCAACTATTGTGCAGGTAGCTGATGGCTCAGCAGGCTGTTGCTGAATAGCCGTTGGCTAGGCAACTGTTCTTAGGCAGCCAATGGATATAATCATAGAATTTCCTAATATACATACTTACTTACTTAATTATACCGATCCAACGTTCCATTAGAACAGCACCTGCGTTGCAATGTTTCAATTCCGCTACGAAACCAATGAAGCCAATCTAACATCTGAACATAATAATGCATCAAACGGTTTAACATAGTCTACCTCAACCGGTCGTGTGTTTTACACAACCCCACTGATTTTGTTATCCAAAAATCTGTGTTTCATTCAAAAATTCACGGACTTATTGACCCGGTTTGGGCCTATTCATACAAAATTTAAAAAAGGAAGGGGGGGGGGGTGATTTTAAAAAGGGTTTTTCGTACCTTCATCGATGCATTTCTAAAACGTGGTCGTGAATATAGCCGGTTTCTCCTGGGTCGCTGTTCCGGTTTCCGTCTGGTTCTGGGGTCTTCTTCACTTTCATGGCTTTCGCCATCTCGATTATATCCTCGTTGGATACTCGAGCTTCTTATTCATGATCATCTCATTCACTGTACGGTTCATTCATGCTGCGGAAATAGCCCTTCGATGATGGCCTCCGTCTTCTCCGGGCACCTTTCAGGTGGTACAGAAGAGCTTCTTATCTTCGGCATGGCAACTCTGTAGGCATTTCCTCAAGGATTTACGTTGGCGTTGTGGCAAAGCTCCTCAAGGCAGGCTTTCTTGCTGATTCTTATTCCATTCTTGAGGTCGGTACTTGCCGCTCAGTACACCGATTTTCACTCCTCTTTTTCTATGTCACAGCATGCCGTCTGACTTCGTCTCCTGGAACGGAGGCAAGTTGCACGTAGATCAACAATAGTTGATTTGACCAGTATGCTGGGTCTGGGTACTGTTCACAAGCCGTTGCAACGCGTAGGTGTGTGTATGTGAGTTTGTCTGTGGCATTATGGATAAAACCTTCCTGCAACTAAGGTCTGTATCACAATAATCCGGACACCTCAAAACTTAAGTAAAACACATGTGTTGCATTATATTTCAATTGTAGTTGTTTATTTCAGATTCATACGATATAATTTGGGTCCTCCCTTAGCTCAGTCGATAAAGGCAACACCATGCTGGAGGTGGCTAGGTTCAATTCTCGGTCTGGTCTAGGAATTTTTCGTAATGGAAAATTTCTCGACTCCCTGGGCATTGCGTATGATTGTACTTGTCTAATAATCATACTAATGCAAAAATGGTACTTGGCATCGAAAGCTCTCAATTAATAACTGTGGAAGTGCATTTAGAACACTAAGTTGAGAGCAAGAAATAAGCTAATTACGAAGGCAATAAGCTTGAAATGCTGAAGAAGAAGAACGATATGATTTAACCATTCACGAAGTCAAAACATAGTAATTCGGTTTTTGAATGAAATTTTCGAACTTTGCGCTCAACTCCATCCATTAGGTTTTGTTCTCTTCAGATACCGTGGTGACCGTTTTTTTTTTTTCAAATTTTTCGGAAGTGTTTGATATGTTTGATTCCTTTCCAGAAAGCTCCGCTTTATCAGAGCCCAATATCTCTCGATTGGATATAACTCTGACAATTTGGCGGATTGGTGGTTTTTGGTCTAATATTCACTTGATTTGCTTCGTACCACTCCATCATAGTTTTAGTATAATAGCATGATGCCAAAACGGGCCAGAATAAAAGTTTTTCTTTGACGTTCTTGATGAAGGGTAGCAATTGCTTCTACAGGCACTCTTTCTAGTAATTTTCGTTGTTGATTGTGCCTGTAGTGACGAACGTTTTATTATTTTTGCCACACGTGAAAATTGCCAAAGAAGGTATTTTTTTGCAAAATTACGATAACTTCTTCGTCCTAAAATGTTCAGCAGAAGCATTTCTGGACATAGCATAATAGAAAACCAGCCCTGGAAGCTGCTTGAAATCCTCCAAGACATAAGTTTTATCATCCATAAGAACGCATGAAAACTTCATCAAACTTGGTCTGTGTTTTTGATGCCAATCTCTGCTTGTCGTTCAGATTTGGAACTGTTATTACTTTATACGACTTCAACCCCAAACGTTGTTTTGATTTTTGGACAAAACCCGGTGGCATTCCTATTTTACGAGTCACCGTTCGAACAGAGAGATTCGGGTTTTCCTTCATTATCCTCTTCGCCTTTCGGTCCTTGACAGGAGTAGCACGTCCATTGTTTTTATCACTTGTCGGTTTCCTCTCCACCGTCAAATGTTCTGAAAATTATTTCAGCGCACCGTGAACAGTAGATTACGGTAAATCCTATTTTTTTGCATGTTCCCGTATTGGCAAGTCAGGATTTGGCTTACGTCCGTACAATCCGCTCGCGCAGGTGCTTTTCAGGCGTCGCCATCTTGAACACTAAACATGGAAAGTGAAAACCAATGATAGTCTTAAAGACTTTTAAAGACTCGCACCTACACTTCAGCGAAATTTATCACTCCTACGTGCAACATTTCAAAAGTTATAGTGATTTGAATTGTCCGGATTAATGTGGTTGCATACCTTACTGTCTGATTGCAAACATAGGCTTGACCGGAAGTTATTTAAAGTTCGCATGTATTCCGAAGCAATTTTCGTGTACAATAAGCCCCGCTTCAACACATTTTCAATGTAGGTATCATCAAGAATGTAGTAGAACTTTCAACCAAGTAAAGGTGCAGTACTCCATTGACGTATATATTGTAAATAATTTAGGACGTTTAGTTGAGAATAGAATTAACTTACCATATCTACGATTATCTTACCACTGTTTCAAATTATGGGCACATTCCCCCTCCGATGATTTTTTGTATCTATTTTCGAGTGCTTCAAAATAACAGTCAGCAAAATAGATTTTAAGAATGGAGGTGGTTTGTTGGATGTGTATTGATAGGTTAAAGTTGGCTAGATAAGGATAACTGATATTCGTAGAATGCTAATAGTGCGTAGAATACCCATGCTAATGCTACAAAACAACCGTCGTAGTTGAGGCAAAAAATCGAACACAACCTTTCCTAAAAGTTCCAAATCCTAAATCCAAAATTTAAAATTAGAGCGCCATTTCTCTTCATATTAAAATTACATTTTTTTTGTATAATAGCATAATTAGCTCTTTTCTTTTAAAGTTCTCATTTTGAGTACGTTCCCTAAGTCCAGTGTTTCCTAGCTCAAAGGATGTCTTGGATTAAGATAATGAAATAAATCGTTAAAATCACCTTTATGCATCAGCTAATAGGCAGGTGATTATTTGGGTCACGCCATTCTAATCCTACGCCAAAATGCAAGAAAAAAAACTTACTAATTTGTTACGGCACCACACGGCCTGAACTGTAAAACTAGACCAGATCCAGCACAACAACTAGGGTCAAACAACAGGTGTCCCAGTAATCACGCAGCGCCGTTAAGAGAACCTGCTTAACGGAGTGTGGACCCAGCGCTGATTGTTTTTTGCCACAATAATACAAATACCTCTCGCTACCTGTTGTCAAGAGATTTAGCAACTTTTATTTGGATATTAAAATGGACAAGGTTGAATCAATCGAAAGTGGATACGCGTGCTGGACTCTGAATGCGATTCAACGCTGTCGGACAATTTGTATATAGGTAAAAAGAAGACAGTCGTCGCTCGGTTCGCGCCCCAGGGTCCGAACCGAATATTTGCGCTGTGAGCTAGGGTATTGAGGTTTTGGGTTCGGTTTCATCATTCTTCGCCGGCCCGTTGGTGGTAGTTTTTAGGTTCGCATTGTCGAAATGAACAAGATCACAGCGGCAAATGGTGGTGTGGGGTTTGAGAAGCATCGAATTGCAATCCAAACTGGTTTCATCTTGATTGGATCTATCATTATTCAAATCGCTTATGCGATTTAAGGTTATGATAACTATTGGATTTTACTATTCCCATTTTCACTGATCATAGAATGATTGATTCAACTGTCTTAAGCAGTTCCTTTTTCTTCAATGGATGCATACCTGCGATGTTGATTGGATTCTGAACAAATCTGTGTCAATGCTGTTGGTCTTTTCAATGCAACGATCGGCAAACGGTATTCAGAAGCAATCAAGATCAACAGAAGCGCTAACGCGTGCTAAAAATTAATTCTCAAATTGACCGAGATCAGCGCTCGTTCCATGCTGGTTATTATTTTATGGTGCAGATTTGATTTGAATTTCTTTGGTTTCCAATCGGCAATTGATTGTTCTCGAAGAAATATATCGGAATCGTAAATCTGATGACTTCGCTCTTCAATCTAATCTGTCCTTTTGAAAATGATAATGAATGCATAACGAATTGTTTATTGAACTTTATTTTGTCGACGATTGAACACTGGAAAACCATTGGACCGAAAATCGATTTTTAATTTCAATTTATTTAAGATTTTCCAACTGATTTTTTAAACTACAGTATTGGCCAATACATATGCAACCTTTTCGTTGTATATTATTTTTCAATGCTTGCAGGGAGCTTATATCCCTCATCACAATCATGAAATAAAGCGAAACCTCTTCCTAACTTTCTTTTGCTGATCCAATGTCCCATAAGGAACTACATACTACATAACTACGTGCTGCTTGGCGTTTGAGACAAGTGTATTGGTCAGCCACTGATGGAAATGTTCTGCCGACAATATCGATATCATCCACGAGCTGACCGGATTCATTGAAAAACGTGCCCCACATGTTTAGACCCGCTCTCTCTACTTCACTCTGTTCATCGTAGCCTGGATCAGTGTTTATAAGCTACACAGGTAAGCCGTGTTCGTGCATGATTTGTCATAGCTCCGCGCGATCTATCGAATCATGCGCGGCTTTGAAGTCAATGAATAGATGATGGGTTAAGACCTGATACTCACGGTATTTTTTGAAGAATTGGTCGCAAGGTAAAGATTTGGTCAGTTGATGATCGGTTTTCCGTGATTCTGGCCTGGTGGTTACCGACAAATCTGTTTTCTAAAGCGATAATCGACGAAGCAGTATTTGAGAATCGCTCTGTAGTTCTCACAGTCCAATCACTCCATCCATCCATTTCTCTGGTAGTTGTTTGCTACCAGAAGTCTTAACAATCACTCGGTGCTTCAATCTTAAATTTTCCAGATCCAAACTTGATGAGTTTCTGCGCTAGACCATCTTTACCAGCTGTTGTGTTCTTTTATAGCTGTTTGGTGGCCTCCTTAACGTCATTCATAGTTGGAGCTAGTACTTCCTCCTCGTTTGCCGCTATTGGGATGTCTTCTGTTTCGCCTCCATCTTTCGATGCCTCCTGCTGCCTCCATTTTTCGATCACCTCACAATCATCCCTCAAAAGGCTACCACCGCTGCTTATAGACATCCCGGCACATGACACAGAGCCGTTGTGTGAAGCCTTCAGCCTTTTGTAGAACTTGCGTGTTTCTTTTGACCAGTATAACAGCTCAATCGCCTCTCTCTCAGCTTTTTCCAGGCGGCGCTTCTTTGCTCAAAATACACGAGTCGACTGTTAAGGTCGAACCAATCGTTTCGTCTTCTGCGTTCCACGTATCCTAGGATACATTCAGTTGCGTTTTGTAAGGCTGTTTTTGCATGGCTCCAACGGTCCTCAAAAGGCATATCGTTGACTACCTCCGGCAACACAACTTCCAGGTTTGGCACGCATTCTGTGACGACTTTTGGTTGTTTCAGTCATTCAATATTGTACTATGATGCGCGCCGATGAGCGAACGTTGTTAACAACGGATTGTTCTGACCGCATTTTTACCATGAGTTAATAGTGATCCGAGTTGAAGTTACCGTCTCGAAAGATTATCACATAAAGGATCTTCCATCAATCTGAACGTGATCAATTTACGATTCAGTTTGTTGTGGTGATCTCCAGGAGTACTGATGTCGTAGACTGTGCTAGAAATGCGTCCTACGTATGGTCATGATCTTGGAGGTGGCGAAATCTAAAGGGTTTTCCTTTAAACGTTTCTTATCTTCAAAGTTGAATAAAATAAACTGTGGGTGAGATATTAACGAGATTTTTTTTTTTTTTTTTGAACGGCCTATCAATACCATTATGTATGGACTATGACATCAATCAAATGGCCACCTCGGCTTCGTTCGGTGGCGTGCATCCGAGAGGTCTAATTTTCCATGAATCTTGTGCAAAAAGCGGTCTGAATCTCGTTGATGGCTTGGGTAATGTTGGCTTTCAGGACAAAGGTGGTTAGCGGTTTATTGGCATAAACCTGCAATTCAACATAACCCCACAAGAAAAAGTCTAGTAGGATTAAATCACACGATCATGGTGGCAAGTTGACATCGCCTTCGCGCGAAATAACCATCTCCGAAAACCGCTCATGCAGAATATTGAATGCACTATGTGGCACGTTGCACCGTCCTGTTGGAACCACATATCGTTCACATCCATATCGTCCAGTTTAGAAGAAGTAGGTAATATCGACCTGTAGCGCTCTCCATTAACGGTGATGGCCTAGCCAACGCCGTTTTCGAACAAGTACGAAATGCACACCAAACAGTGACTTGTTGGGAATGCATTACCACTTGGTAGACCTCGTGTGGATTGGCCTTGTCCCAAATTTGACAATTCTGCTTGTTCACATACCCGTTCATCCAGAAATGGGCCTCGTCCCTGAAGAAGGTTTTTCGGACAAAATCGGGGTCTGTTTCCAACTGCTCCAAAACCCAACCAGTGAACACACGGCGCTGTTTATGATCGTTAAGTTTGAGCTCCTGGGTCAATTGGATCTTGTATGGGTGTAAACCCAATCCTCAACGCTGAATTCGCCAAGTTATAAGTCGGCGAGAGGCCGAGTCTTGTACGCGTGTCTAAATATACACGGGTTCTCCTGCACACTTTTCCGTACAGCGATGATATTCTCGGCACACCTGGCGTTCCGCTGACGTACGGGTGGTGTTTGAGCTTTCACCGAATCAGTTTTCTCGAATTTGTTTACCACATTGCGAATAGTCCCCTTGGTAGCACGATTATTGCGAATGGGCGAATCGCTCGGAGCGTTGCTCGCAAAGAACACACGGCGTTGTTGGATGCTATAACTCTCCATCAGTCTTCACAAAAACAGGAGCGGCGCTGAGCTTGAGCTTGGCTCTCACTAGTGCGCGTTCATCCAATACGCACTCTCCTTCTCGTGTTCATGTTTACCGAGCACATCACGGATGAACGAGACGTGTTTGCACTCAGATTCGAGCTCAAGTGCAAAACTCGAGTTTAAACATCAGGCGTAAAACACGAGTTCGAGCGTAAACCGTAGCGTACCTCTGCTCGATCACCGACGGGTGGAGGCTAAGGCTTCTTCGACGATTACTTCTGCAAGCAGTCAAAACAAGTGTCCTGTTGCATTGGTGCGACATTGAGAAGAAAATTTTGTATAAAAATCTTTATTTTGACAACGCAACATAGTTCGCCCTGCCAGCTTACTACAAAGGTCTCAACTGGGTTGGTTACCCGATCTTTCCTATCATGGAAACATCAGGCGGCGCCACGGGAGGAAGGGATAGCAGTTACTGGACAAGAGGTAAGGACCACATTGGGCTAAGGACCACATATGTTATGCCTGCAGGCACCGAAGTGCCAATGGTACGCATTGTCCAGTCATATACCAGCCAAATAAGTTACCATATATATTCAAGTATGTTTACATTGATCTTGCCTTAGCCGTTTAGTATCATAAACAGGTTTGATGTATGCATGTATGTCAGTTAAACATGTTTTTCTTGAAGCTAAAATCTATGTTAAATTCTTATGTATAAAGAGCACTGACTTTACAGATTAAGGAGTGTATCGAAAATAAGCTATCCACAAACTTTCTTTCAAATTATGTTGAAAACCGATATTTTATTCAAACAAAAAATTGATCCTTTATTGTACGAGGTTAAACTTGAACATAATGAAGACCGGATGAAATTTAAGTTATTCCTTCACGAATTTTCGAACTTTGGATCGAATGCTCTTCATCAAGTTCCGGACAAGTGTTGCATCGCATTTTTTGGACGCTTGAGCCCAAATTTTTTTGAACTCCTGCATGTTCCCAGCTGCCTTACCAGTCTTCTTGAAGACCCTCTTCACGATTGCCCAGTAACGTTCGATGGGTCGAAGCTGAGGGCAATTTGGTGGATTGATATTTTTCTCAACGAAATCTATACCCTTTTCGGCAATTGAGAGTGGTTTTGGCATAGTGAGCCGACGCAAAATCCGGCCAAAACAGTGGAGGTGTACTATGCTTCTTATATAAAGGCTACAATCTCTTCTGGAGACACTCAGATCGATAGATTTCCGCATTTATAGTTCCGGTAGTGTAAAAAATGGTTGACTTCAAACCACAGGAACATATTGCTTGCCATACCAATACCTTTCGACCGAATTTCTCCACTTGAATCGACCTGTCCGCATCGCTCACAAACCCTCCCCAACGACGGCAGTAAAGTATTGTGGACCTGGAAGGGTTTTTGAGTCCTCCTTTACACAGGTCTCATCGTCCATCAAAACGCATGCATCCGGACGCTGCAAAAGACGCGAATACAATTTCCGAGCCCTTGCTGCACAGAATTTGAACCGCACAAACAAGTAAACAAAAGAAAGCTGACAGTCAAACGCACAGCATGCAGTGTTCAGAGCATAAAAACCATCACAAATACATGCGTACAACGCAAATGTATGTGGATAGCTTATATTCGATACACTCCTTACATTGGTTCAATCGACTTTGAAGCATCGCATATATTTAGCAATTATTTATTTCTTGCGTTCTTTGAGGGAAAAAACACTGACTGCCCTCAAATGATCTTGGAAATTCCTCGTTTAGAACATCTTAAATAAAGAAATTATCCATTGTAGGGTCCTTTATTAGCTCTTCAACTCCCTGGAAAATATCGTATGGATTGTATTTGCCACACAGTCATACTCATGCAAAAATGGTACCTGACATAGATAGCTCTCAATGATTGACTGTAGAATTGCATTTAGAACACTAAGTTGAGAGTAAACGACAAGCTAATTATGAGAGCCAAAAACATGAAATGCTAAGATCGATTAAAACCATGGGACTGTGATTGAAATATGATTCCTAAATATAAATTAACTAAGTAAAACAAGCTAGTCATATATTCAAAATGAGCTTACTCTGACGCGTAATTTTTTAACATCACATAACTCAGAAGCATAAGAGCTCGTAAAAAAATGATCACTTCATATTTGTTTAAGACCTTTCAATGTATGTTAAAATTTTGTTTATCTGAAAGAAACCCTCTCAAAAATAAATAACAAATCTTCAATGCATTTTCAACGGATAATCATGTCATTAATTTACAACCGTTTCGTCTGATTGTTCCTACATAACACGAAATGATGTAAGTTACCTTTGCAATCCGAAATAATAGTGCCTTTTTGCAATAATTCAAAAGTGTCATCCACCTAAATAACGTCACTCAAAGCTTCCGAGTTACACAATCAAAAGTCCACTTAGCTCGAACAAATCAGCTACCTCACCTCTTGTGTCGATACCCCCATTATCAGCGCCGAAGTAGCGATAAATTAACCAAAAGAGCACCTCAATTTTCCGAATCAGCGGCGCTTGATCTTTGAGCAACGACAACGAGGAACGGCGAAATCGGAACCGAAGCGCCTAAAGCGGAAGCGGCTAAAAATAAGCTCTCTATTGGCTTTCTTCGAATCAACCACAAAACTGTTGACCACCCGATCAACCGAATGCCATAGTGACTTGATTTTCTTATATTTCCTCTTTTTCCGCTCGCCGTGACAAACCGGTGATTATATAAATAAGAAGATATATTACCTTTCCGGACGCCACCACTGCTGACCGACCATTAATGAAACATGTTGCATTGATCTTGATCACGGTAATGTTCACGACTTAGCGAAACATTCAAGCCAATTCAGTTTAGGAATTCAAAAAATTACTCAAATATTAAAAAGCACTCATTAACCTCCCCAAGCCAACGGTGATAAAGCACTTTCAGGTATCGCGAACAAAGCACCGATTGCTTCCGTGTCGATCGCGACTGAATTGCCGCAGGCATGTAACGCCAATGTCATCGAAGATTGAGCAGAACAAAAGAAATTGCAACCTCCAAAGTGATCTTTGTATTCCGAGTCAACATTTTCTGAAAACAGCTTTACGTTCTTCCGGTTTGAGGATCATCAAGACGGTTACCCTCCAAGACTTATTTTTATAAAAGGAAATAATGGTATTTATGGTCACCAGGTCCTTAGAATTCCACCAGGTGTACAATGATAGTGCCGGGAGGTCATTCAATTGATTCATTTATCTTCCGAAAGCAATTAACCGCACATTCTTCAATAAGGCCGTAAAGGCAGCAGCCGTTTGAGAAACATATCTGGTTTTAACACAATTTGCTGACCGTCTGTCGAGGAATCAACACGCCCCAGAAGTAATGCTATAATACCCATGCCATGTCGGTGGAGGTAGGATGTAATTTAAGGCAAGCGAAACAAGCGGACTTCCACCCAAAGGCCACCATCAATGAGCGAGAGACTGCATGAACCTACCTGTTTCAAACCGAACAGGTTTATTCGGTTTTAATAAATGTGTTCGTTTATATGAGGTGCAGACTGTGTGGTAGCAGCAGTGTAGGCAGAATCGTGGTAATGCTAAGCAGTCAATATATCGATAAATAATGGTCACTTAAGCGTCAATAAATGCCGAGAAATAAAACCAAAGATTTTGGTTGAAAACATTCGGAGAAAATTTCTCAGCTTCGTTTTGCCAATAGGTTTGGCCTAAGAGCCAATAGTAAACAATGACTTTAACCCTCCTAATGCATTAGGAAAAAGTTACACATAGTGCATTCAGGGTCAAAAATGACCCAAGACTTTTCTTCGCTCCCAAAAAAAATATTTTTAAAGCGATTTTTGATATTTGAGACTAAAAATAGAAGGTATGGATTCTTAGAACGACATGCTGGCCAGTATTTTCAAAATGGCCATTCTGGGCAAATAGGCACCCGGACCCGGTTCCGGTATGCATCCAAAGAGGACAATGTTGGAACCTCATATATTTGTACCGTTCGACGGCTCAAAATTCATGGTTTTGAATACTTATATCCGAAAACATCATGCCATAGACCTATCAGTAAATTTGACCACATCCGGATACTCTGGAAACGGTACCGGTAGAGCCCAAACAGCACAATTTTGTAATGCCAAATATTTGTACCGTTCTTCGGATGAATACCGGAACCAATTCTGGGTGCCTATGTTCCAAGAATGGCCAGTTTAAAAAAAAAACCCAGCATGTTGTTTTAAGAATCCATTTGAGGCAAAGATAAACAAAATCGGCTCAAAAATAAAGTTTTGGGAGCGTGTCAAAGTCTTGAGTCATTTTTGAACCTGAATGCACTATGTGTAACTTTTTTTTGTAGCGTCACTTCTAAAGGTTGTTGAAAGCTGTTACTGCCCAAAATGTTCGTTTTTAAAAGTTAGGAAAAGTAAGAAAATTTCAGATTCCTAGTTTATTCCGTTTAGACATTAGAGTTTTTTTTAGATGTTGATTGGTCAAATACGGCCTCAATGCATAAGGCAGGGTAAACGTCTCTCAAATTCTCGACTAACATTTTAAAAAGGCTTAATTTTTTTATGGGGTTATTTTTGAATCAATATGACGCAGAAATGAGGAGACCTACGAAATGTGACCGAAGGGTGGCTTTTAGGAAATTATCCAAATTTTCATTTCTACGAATTATGCAAACTTACGGATTGAAGCAAGAGAAGGGCTTTAAATGGTGAGTTGACAACCTAAAAGGAGGGTGCGACCGACCTCTGGTCCTCACAAGTTCCTACCTCACGCCTCCACGAGTCATATGATCACAAAAGACTGCCAGCTGAAAAATGGAGATGCTGGTTGGCGTAGCCTAGACAATGTTGTCATTTTGACATTAGCAAAGTGAGGGGGTGCGACTAAAGATCGTGTACCTATAAATCTATTTGTACACCCATACCTGTTAATCATATCATATTATTTTCCATTCTCATTTAATTGATAATTTCAGGACGCTTTGGATCATCTTTGCATTCCAAAACCATTTATCTCATGAGCCTGGAGCAACATGACAAGCATCAAAAGCTCAATTTGATTTTCAGCATTTCAGCATAATGTTTACTTTAAACTGCGCTTCTTAACCCCAACTACTGTATTCATCAAAGACTGGCCTGCGCTTATAAGCAGTGTAGGATGATATTTAAATATTTTGTTTAGTGGTATTATGATTAGGCAAGCCCTTTATTTCAGAAACCATCAAACCGGGCTATTCAATCACTCCAATTGCTGTAACTATAGACTGTTCCAGAAAGTATAAGCACACTTTCAAAATAACACAAAAGTTTTTTTTTTTTAGTTTTAATAATTTTATTTTGCAAATCATATTTGTATTTGTGTTTTATATGATATTTTACTCTCGTTTAATCAAAATATTTAATCATAGCAGAGACTCCTAACTTTTCCTCGAACATGACCCATTAGCTTCTGCACAGTGGTATTTCCCACCATTTTGACTACTTTTGGGCAATCTTTTTTAAATTTTTGGATGTCGTCCGCTGGTTTTATGAATTTTCGAAGCTTTGCTTTGGTTAAATCTCAAAAAGTCTCGATTGGCCGTGCCTCCGGGCAGTTCGGCGGATTCATGTCTTTCGGCACGAAACATACATTTTGACTTTTGTACCATTCTAAAGTGTCCTTTGCGTAATGACATGACACCAAGTAAGGCCAAAACACTACTTGACCTTCGTGCTGCCTGATCATCGGAAATAATCGCTTCTGGAGACATTCCTTAACGTTTTTCTGAGTGTTCATCGTCTCCGTTGTGATGTACGGACTAGATGTTTTACCACACTCGCATATTGCCTGCCAAACCATAACCTTCTTACCGAATTTTTCGGTAAAAATTGCCTTCTTTGTTTCGGGGATGTCTTTGTCGCTTTGTCGCATCCCTGATCTTTTTATCGATATCCGGACTAACAGGACCGGATTTCCGTCGACTCTTCGGCGCATCTTCAAACGTACACTGTTCTCTATATTTTCGAATCGTAGATCGTACCGCTCCGACGCTTACACCCTCTTCCTTGGCCAATTTTCTCAAGGAGAGCCCGCTCACAGTGCACCATTTGTGCACGATACTTTTTCGTTGTTCCGGAGTAAGACCGCGCATTTTGATAGGTAACTCAAAACTGAGCACTTTTTTGATGCTATGTCATTCAGAAATGTGCAAACAAAAGGACACAGCCAAAACATGTTGAAATATTTCATTATATTCAAAGTGACCGTAAAATAAGGTGTGCTTATACTTTCTGGAACAGTCGTTAGAACAGTATGAAACAAATTTTAACAACATTTCTTAAATCATAATATCTTACATTGAAATGATATCATAATATCTTACATATAATCTCTGATATTTGGAATGATCTATTCTGTTTTCAGCTTTTCCAGGAATAGTAGGAGATTTATACATATTTAACTCTTGTTTTCAGTAACAATCCAGTGGATGTCAGATATATTTTGTACATACGCATATTATGTTCTCGTAGTCACTTACTGTAGCCGCTTTTTACATGGTCAAGTAATTTAATTTGTGTCTTAAAATGTCATGTACATCATTCAATTTTGAAATTTGTATAAATAGCATTTTTGTCTTTTATGATATCTTATTTTTAATGTGAGAAAAGTAGCAGCTTGTAAAGAATGAGCAAAGTATGTGTATATCAGTTTTTGAACAGTAGAAATTTGCAATATCTCAGCACATTCACTAGTACAAATAAAAACAAAAATAAATCTGTTAATTGAATCTAAGCTTCAATGTAGCCGAGAAATTTCCTACATTTTGTATCTTTTTATAAATCATCATATATTCTAAAAATTTCCACTGTTCTTATAACAACTATATAACGGGTATGGGGGGGGGGGGGGGGGCCTAAGGCGTATCCTAAGGATTTGTTGACTGGACAAGGGTTCGTGGAGTCGCTTGTCCCTTGTCATGTGATGACACGCGGTACTGGCCATTTTCTTCCGAAGGTCCTCATTGAGATCGACTGCCCTGCTACAACAAGCCATCGCGTTGGCTATTCTCTCGGGGCAACCTGCTGAGGATAGTCCTGCAGACATAGGTAATCCATGCACTGATGGTAGGTTCTTATAATATCATCATCACTTACGGATTAAATCAAGATTATTTAGAAAATTTCAAAAAAAGTTTTAAAGATAGAATTTGCAGTCCTACATGTTTCTTTTCATTACTACGCTGTGAATTATAGGTCAATAGTTTTTCGAACATATTAATTGTGAACTACCGTTTGGCAGGAGGTGGGGTCATATTTTTAACTAAGAAAATACTTCTTTACCTGGATTTCTACGCCCGAAGCCACCATCCTAGCGTGGGCCTTGCCCTGCATGCGGTTCCACTTAACAGAAAGATCATGCTTTGTTACCGTTCTAAATTCAACATACTGCTGTATGAAGGGCCAAAAAGGGTTGGGCAGGCCCGTAAGCAGACACACTTACGCGAAACCTGCGGGAATAAAAGAATCTCCTTCCAGCAATATGATCCGATAAAACGAATAACAAAATACGCAATTCAGTTAAGCTTTCCACTAGATGGTTTGTTTGAGAAAGGCGCGTCAAATTCATTACAACTGTTGGAGTGGAATGTAACAATCATAAATGAAAGACACATCCCCTCCTAGACTCCGGTTGGCTGTCCACTCCATTGTCCAATTGCAACTTCAATGATGCCCTGGTGCACCCTCCCATCCCAGTATTGAAATGTTTTAAATCAATGAATTATAATAAGGTTCATGCAATATATATCAAATAAAGAATATAATAAGGAAATAAGTATTTATAGAGTGTAAGTAATTTTATACAGCAAAATGGGTAGCCTGGGCTGGATAATGTTTTAGAATTGTACACCTTGCATGTAGAAATTTCTAAAATAGTGATTTCCTTTCTGCTGGTTCTATGGAGTAATAACATGTATTAGGATCTTTTAACAGAATAATATCCGACGTACTCTGTGTTAACAGTTAATATCAAAATGATGGTCAATAGATGTTAAAATTGATAAAATTAGTAACTTCAACAGTCGAGCCTGTAAAGAGAAATAATAAACGAACAAGGAAGCCTAAACGGACTTTAGGTAATAAGTACTTATTTCTGCCGCAGATTCAGTTGCAGCTTCTTGTATTCAAGGCACTAGATACTTCTAAATCATAAGAGGAAGAAGAAAGGATTAAAATGATCATTGGACATATAAGACAAAATAATCTATAGTATATATAACCTATGAAGTGAAAATAATAAAATTATGTTTATGCTAATATATAAATCACGAAAACAAAAGTAATGATAAAAATGGTTATGGTAATGATAAAAATAAAATCAATATACAATGTCATACAAATTAATATAC
Source organism: Aedes koreicus (assembly GCA_024533555.2). Lineage (NCBI taxonomy): Eukaryota > Metazoa > Arthropoda > Insecta > Diptera > Culicidae > Aedes > Aedes koreicus. Next base: position 71,737 of record JAHHFK020001855.1, read on the forward strand.
ATAATACAGTGAAGGGATATTATAAAATGAACTGATACCAATTCTATTTTAATTTACATGTCTGCAGATTGTTGTCCTGCTGCAATTGTAGAATAACTTGCGTATCCAATATGAACCTGAAAATTTAGACAATATATCATAGCCATGAGAAAAAAAAATTGAATTTAAAATTATTTTACAAAACTTGGTAATTCCATGGATGACCTGAAATAATATATCATATTTATAAAGAATAGTATATCTTAAATTTCGATATGCTGTTCCGTTTCCTTGCTTCGCAATAATCATTTGTAGTGGATCTCGTAGGTACTACAATGATTTTAAGTAATAAAATTAATTTAAATTTAATAATATACTTTCATTTCATATCTCAACATAAAATAATATAATGACGTAATAAAATATTAATATGAGCACGACAGTTAACGATAAAAGAATGAATATCTGTAACTAAGCTGGTCATCCTCTCATCAATAGACTTCTTCTTTTGCAGCTACTGTAGTATTAACCGTTAATATCTAGTAAGATTAATATTTGTATCCATAATAATAATAATAATAATAATAATAATAATAATAATAATAATAATAATAATAATAATAATAATAATAATAATAATAATAAGAGAACATAATATATTAATGTACACAACATATCTGACATCCATTAGTCCAAAGACATCTAATGTAAACGTTATGCTGAAATAATTAAAAACAAATTGAGCCTTTAATGCTAATAATGTTGCTCCATGCTCATAAGGTAAATGGTTTGGAACCCAAAGATGATCCCAAACCGTGCTGAAATTATAAATTGAATGTAAATGTTCGCACCCCCTCACTTCGCTATTGTCGAATTGACAACATTGCCCAGGCTACGCCAACCAGCGTCTCCATGTTTCAGCTGGCAGTCTTTTGTGATCATATGACTCGTGGAGGCGTGAGGTAGGAACTTGTGAGGACCAGAGGTCGGTCGCACCCTCCTTTGAAGTTGTCAACTCACCATTTGAAGCCCAATGGTGGAGCCGAAACAACGTTATTGTCTCTGTACCAATCCAACGTCGATCGCGCGTAAAATAATGTCTCGCCTCCGTCCGGCAAAATAATGTCTCGCCTCCGTGAGATCGCAGGAAGGGCAACAGATGCTTCTGGAGGCACTCGGTGCGGTAAATTTCGCTGTTGATGGTACCCGTTGTGATGTACGGTTTACTCAGTTTACCGCATTGGCATATGACCTGCCAGAGCAGAGTATTTTTTTGGCAGGAATTTGTCCACTTTCTTCTTCCTTTACGTCTTCCGGAACCGCCAAACCGTGATTTGGCAACGTAGAATTCCAGCCCCGGTACCTGCTTTGTGTCTGCCTTGATGTAGGTTTCGTCATCCATAACACACACACACATCGGTTTCGTTAACCACTCTCGATACGGCTTTCTTGCGCGGGATTTGGCCGCCGTGTTTTGTTGATCACGCCGGTTCGGTGCCTTGGTGACCTTGAATACACAAGGGGAAGGTCCATTAATTATGTCACGCAGTAAGGGGGAGGGGGTTTGGGAAAACGTGACAATCCATACGAAAAATTTTGAAGGTCCATACAAAAAACGTGACAAGGGGGGGGGGGTTATAAAAAGTCACTTTTTGCGTGACATAATTAATGGACGTTCCCTATGGATATACAATTTGATTTATAGGTACACGATCTTGAGTCGCATCCCCTAACTTCGCTATTTTCAAAATGACAACATTGCCCAGGCTATGCCAACCAGCGTCTCCATGTTTCAGCTGGCAGTCTTTTGTGATCATATGACTCGTGGAGGCGTGAGGTAGGAACTTGTGAGGACCAGAGGTTGGTCGCACCCTCCTTCAAAGTTGTCAACTCACCATTTGAAGCCCAGGACAGTTGAACGAAATTTGCACCAGAAAAAACGTTTGACTGTATCTAGGGTTGAATTCTTGACCTCTGGATTGGAAAACCGACGTGTTAGCGGGCTATACTAAAACTCCCCCCTCCCCAATCCACAACGGGGATATACCTGAGCTTCAATTTGATAATGGCTGATAGGTTTAAAAGATTTAACTTACTCAGTTTGAGAATGTTTTTCTGTAAATCCGCTTTTGATCGTTTGGTAAACATGGCTTTTGTGCATAAAACGAATATCTCGTAAATTGTAAGAAACCTTCGTATTTCTTGTCATATGGTCATACTTCCATTACGCTTTTTGTACAATGGATAAAATAAATATTGTGCGGACTATCTAATTGCTACAGTTCTGCTATCGTACATTTAGATGTATTTTTTGGGAAATTTCGATGCCTTCTCGTCCTCAAATGCTCAGCTGTAGCATTTCTGGCCACAACAGAATAGAAAAAAGCCTTGAAAGCTGCATGAAATCCTCCAGGACATAAGTTTCATCGTTCATAACAACGCATGAAAACTTCGTCAAATATTCGCAGTACATACACCTAGCCCGTGATTTTGCTTTCTAGTTCTGGTTATCGTTGCGATTTGAAACTGTTTTTACTTTATACGACTTTATTAAGCCGCTGTTTGTGGTTTCTGCGAAAAACCAGGTGGCATTCCTATTTTATGAGCCACCGTTCGAACAGAGAGATTCGGGTTTTCCTTCAATATCCTCTTCACCTTTCGGTCCACCGAAGTGTCCGGAGAGATTTTCCCGAGTCCTAAAGCGATGCCGCAAGTTAAGTTTGGTAGACAGGTGCAAGCCGGTTGAGCCTAGAATGGCTGGAGGAATTTTTACCAAATATTCGGCGAAGCAGGTGGAGATTCTGAAGAAAACGAAAAGGTAGCGACGATGTTGATGAGTTGGAGGAGCTAAGCTCGAGATCCGATGCTATTTTCGTTCACCTGCAATGCCATATGGGGCAAGCATGGCGGGTTTGGATAGGCATCATTTAAATACCTTGGAAGAAGCAGAGCGCCACCCAGTAGGACCCCGCAAAGGATTTTCAGACAATTGAGAGGTGGTATATGCTCTCAAAAAAGTGGATCAAAACAGGTAATTGATATCCTTTTTGTCCTCTGAATTTTATGAACTATATTATATGATCACATCACTTATCATGGTGAATCCTGATCCATCAAGCCCTACTCTAATAACATAGAAAAACCTCCTTCCTGTGACCTTTGTGGGGATGCAGAGGTCAACACGGTGCCTAAACAGCAGAGGTCACACTAACATTCCGTCCCTATTCCCACCTGATTGCAAGGACGTGGCCGGCGCCGTTATTGATTATTAAAGAATTTAAGTCACTGAAACGTACAGTGAGAACGGCCGGTTACTCCCAGCCCCATTCAGTTGATTCATTGTGCAATTTCACTGATTCTAAAAAGTGTTTCGATCAAAATTTGGTCGACTTAAACTTGACGCATTTCCTTTCATCGTGCATTAAAAAAATTTACACACCCCTCATTTTGAAGATGTGTGCGTGTAGCATCGTGCCTCTGTTTTGATTTTGAGATTAGCACTTCAGTTATCAAAATGTCGTCGAAGGAAGAGAAACAACGGATCAAAATTTTGCACGTGCATGGCGAAAATCCAAACTACTCTCACGCCAAGTTGGCGAAATTGTTGAATGTGGCTAAATCAACTGTTACCAACGTATTAAAAGTGTTCGGTAAAAGTTTGTCGACAGCCAGAAAAGCTGGATCAGGGGGAAATCGAAAGCCGGAGGCCACAGCGACTACAAAAAGAGTTGCCCGCTGTTTCGAGCGGAAGCCCAACCTCTCCGTCCGAGATATTACAAAGAAGCTGGGAGCGGCGCCATTAACCGTGGATATAGATAAAAAACGAGCTGGACTGTCGACTTACAAGAAAGTGGTGACTCCAAATCGCGACGATAAACAGAACACATCGGCCAAAGCACGATCGCGAAAGTTGTACAAGACGATGCTGACGGAGTTTGATTGCGTGGAACAGGACGATGAAACTTACGTCAAGGCAGACTATAAACAGCTTCCTGAACGGGAATTTTATTCGGAAACCGGACGGGGAAAGGTGGCAGATATTTTCAAGCACATTAAACTGTCAAAGTTCGCGAAGAAATATCTGGTGTAGCAGGCCATCTGTACCTGTGGCTTGAAGAGCAACGTTTACATTGCGACCAGAACCATCAACCAGGAAATTTATCTGAGCGAGTGCTTACAAAAACGTCTACTGCCTTTCCTGAAGCGACACAATTGTTCCGTTCTGTTTTGGCCGGATTTGGCATCTTGCCATTACGGAAAAAAGGCCATGGAGTGGTATGCTGCCAACAACGTTCAAGTGGTGCCCAGGGACAAGAACTCTCCCAACACGCCAGAGCTCCTCCCAATCCAACAATATTGGGCCATCGTCAAGCGGAACCTTAAGAAGACTCAAAATGCTGTTGTGAGCGAGAAACAATTCAAGGCAAACTGGCGTTCTGTGGCGAATAAAGTGGACAAGGAGACTGTACAAAATTTTATGGCAGGTGTTAAACGAAAGACCCGGCAATTCGCATTCGGTGAAAAGGAAGCTTAGCAAAATATTTCTCCTGTATTCTGTATTAACTGAACTTTAATTTTAATCGGAACACCCTTTAATCAATCATGGAGGAGCAACCATTGATACGTGCAGTCAGTCAAGCTAAGCTAAGCTAAGCTAAGCTAATATCCTCTTCACCTTTCGGTCCATGACAGGAGCAGCACGTGCATTGTTTTTATCACTTAAGGGGTTTCCTCTAGACCGGCAAATGCTCCGAAAAATGATTGCTCAAATCACGCCCAGCACCGTGAACAGCGGATTTAGGTAAAGCCAAGTTTTTGTTGCAGTATCTGCAGGATTTGCCTTACTCCCTTACCAAATCCCCTCGCGCACGTTCTTTCCGTGCTTTTTGTCGCCATCTTGAACACTGAACATGGAATGTAAACACCAATCATAGTCTTTTCCATAAAAAACTCCCGGCTATACCTCAGCGAAATTTTTCAGTGCCGGTAAAAATCAAATGCTCTCAAATGAGCTGAAAATGAAGACAACCTTAACGGACAGACCAATTATCTTCATGAAGTTGAATTTTGAAATACAATTATTCTCTTGACCAGAGCAACCGCTGAGTTTCGAAGTCGTTATTTGGTTTTGTTCATTTGTCGATGGATGTTCATTATCGACTGTGTTGTTGTCGATATCAATATTCAATTTCATCTAAGTGGGGATGATTTTGAGTATCAAATGAAGAAACAATATGAGAAATTATTTCCTTCCTAAATAACATCATCATAGATTGTTACTCCGCGTATGGGAAAATACCAAAAATAACAATCATAATGTAAAAAATATTTTTTTTTTATTGTAGAATATGATGTGAAGTTTTTAAGGCTAAGAGCGATAGGTTAAAGGGCGATACGGTCAAAATTTGGTCAATATCAACTTGACGTATTTCTTTCAATTTTGCATTTAAAAAACCTGAACACCCCTCATTTTGAAGGTGTGTGTGTGTAAAATGTTGCTCCTATTTTGATTTTGGAATTCACTCTTCAGTTGTCAAAATGCCGTCCAAGCAAGAAGAGCAGCGTATCAAAATTTTGTTCGCGCATCGCGAAAATCCGAGCTACTCGCACGCAAAGTTGGCAAAATCGCTAAAAGTTGCCAAATCAACCGTTACAAATGTAATTAAAGTGTTTGGGGAACGTTTGTCGACAGCCAGGAAGTCTGGATCGGGGGGAAATCGAAAACCGGAAGCCGCTGAGACGACAAAGAGAGTTGCCGGTAGTTTCAGGCGAAACCCTAACCTATCTCTCCGAGATGCCGCAAATAAGCTGGGTGTATCGTCTACAACCGTGCATCGAGCCAAAAAACGAGCCGGACTATCGACTTACAAGAAGGTAGTGACTCCAAATCGCGATGATAAACAAAATACGACGGCCAAAGCGCGATCCCGGAGGCTGTACACGACGATGCTGACGAAGTTTGACTGCGTGGTAATGGACGACAAAACCTACGTCAAAGCCGACTACAAGCAGCTTCCGGGACAGGAGTTTTATACGGCAAAAGGAAGGGGAAAGGTAGCAGATATTTTCAAGCACACGAAACTGTCAAAGTTCGCAAAGAAATATCTGGTTTGGCAAGCCATCTGTACCTGTGGCTTGAAAAGCAGCATTTTCATAGCTTCCGGGACTGTCAACCAAGAAATTTACGTGAAAGAGTGTTTGAATAAACGTCTGCTGCCTTTCCTGAAGAAACACGGTTGTTCCGTACTGTTTTGGCCGGATTTGGCATCTTGCCATTACGGTAAAAAGGCCATGGAGTGTTACGCCGCCAACAACGTGCAGGTGGTTCCCAAGGACAAGAACCCTCCCAACACGCCAGAGCTCCGCCCAATTGAGAAATACTGGGCTATTGTCAAGCGGAACCTAAAGAAGACCAAAAAAACTGCTAAGGACGAGCAGCAGTTCAAGGCAAACTGGCTTTCTGCGGCGAAGAAGGTGGACAAGGTGGCTGTACAAAATCTGATGGCAGGGGTCAAGCGTAAGGCCCGGCAATTCGGATTTGGAAAAGCGGAAGCCAACTGAATATTTTTCCTGAATTTGAACTAATTGAACTTGAAAAAGAAATTTAATTTGATTTTTTAAATAAACGATTTCACCGATTTACACGCGTTTTCCCTAGACCAAATTTTGACCGTATCACCCTTTACAATTACTACAAGTTGTAATTATGATAATAGAGGGCAGTAAGACCCTGCGATTGACACAATTCAAAATAATTATTTCGGTTGAATTGAAAATGATTTCTTGATGTTTGATGATCACTTGCGATTTTAACAAAGCGGCCCTGGAATCTCAACCTCTAATGAGTATTAAGAAACGAGTAGTCATAGAAGCATAATGAGTTGATTTGTTTATCGCTTTTGATTTTGACAGATTTTCAAAGCAAATAAAATTCATCTACACTGACTCGAAATGCTTTTCATTGCGTATGATAGTAAGTGATAAAAACAGACACTACTCCCACGTGCAATATTTCAAAAGATACAGTGATTTGAAGGTGTCTGGATTTGTGTGGATACAGACCTTATATATGAGAAAAAAATGTAGAGCAATTATCTCAGTGGTGATTAATGTACATTTTTCGTAAAACCATTGCCTGCAACGAAATGATAAATATTGCTTTCTAGGAATTGTCGCCAGTTTCGAGCAATTTAAAGATTTCGGACTGCATGAACAAAAATCCATTTTTTTTTTCATTTATGCATACCAGTTGTTAGTGCCCATTCTTAAAATTAGATCATATCGATACATTTATGCTTAAAGGAAACTCCATTTACCTTGGCAGCGAAAATGTTTCGTCGCTGGTTCAAAAATGTACAGAAATGTCATGACATATTTTCTATTAGCAGTTCGCTTTTGTATGTCTTTCTTATGGTCATAATGAAAATGAAGAATGTCACCGAAAAAAATAGTAAAACTCAGTACTCTTAGCGCCTCTGTGTTTACTGCATTGTAGCCGTCCCCGAGAAATACGGAGAAAACAAAAACCTATTTGGATTTTCAATACTACTATCTGTTTTGTATGAGTTTGCTTTTTTTCTGTAGGTAAACCACTATAACCGGTCATCTGTACTTTTCTGGTTTTCAAAAGTAATTCGTGAGTGTATATCAGGGTAGTGCTATGTATCGATTGAACTCCACTTTATTCAATCGATGACAAATCCCGTCCAGACGTTTATCTCAATGTTTAAGCTCTTTTGGTAGCGGACTCGTACTGCTCTGGATTCTCTAAGCTTGGTTACGATAAATTCACCAACCTTCAACTTCGCTAAACTCGCTTTGTTTAGCGTCGGCACACTTGGATTATAAAGGTTAGGAAGATGATGTTCTTTGAGGCGTTACAAAAGCTGCCGATGTGTCTGGTGCAAAGAATAGGCACCCCACGTAATATTCTCCAAGTTGTTGGTATTGTTCATTAGTGATTTTGTTGCTTAGTAATTTTTAACAATTGACACTAATGCGACTATTTCAAAATTACAGTGGAAATAACATGGTGTCGAAAAAAACGCCGGCATTGATTTGTTGATTGATGCAATAAACAAATTATTTTTGCTGTAACTTTTAAATTGAAATGTCTTTCAGTTTTCTCGAAAATTCGGCCAGTGTTTATTTCAATTTTAAAGAACTTTATTAAAACTGGTTCAAAATAAATTAGTTGAAAAAGGATCGAAACCCATCATGCGAGCGCAAATCACACAAGAATTCTATCTATCTATCTCACTACATCATTTTATCATGAGAGTAAGCATATGAATGGCTCAAAAAGCAATGATTTGATAATGCCACGCTTTACCGGCCGTAGATCTGGCATCAATACACAAGCAGTAACCTCGGTGATGGGCAGAGTCTGTGTATATGATGCGATTGCACATTGCCCTCCGGGTACATACCATCGAAACCACCCCGACAGACAGCATAAAACGTCCTCCTCATCCCCGATTACAGGCGCTGGAGGTCACACGCGGAATGCTGTTGTTAATGATCATACAGCAAAGTTGAAATACGTTTCACAAGCTCAAACACACGCCAAATATTCGAAGTAACTAAACTGACAGCGGGACAATGACGACAACCCATCGCATCGATTGTTATGCTACGCAAAAGAAAGTGAATTCACAAAATACTCGATAATACAGCCTCGGCCACGGATGACGTCATTCTACGAAGCAGATTGATCAAAGTTGTCATACATACGAAGTTCCGGTGTGGGTAGCATGGGATGGGCTTCAGCTGCAAATAATTGGACAGTCTTTTGGCATTTTTCGGGGGGTCGTCTCGGGCGTTTGTTGTGATCTTTCTGAACCCATCAACGAAAGTACGATGAACGCTCTTTTGACCGTTCGACGTATTGAAAAAAGAAGGTAAAACTGGCTGTACATTGGCGGCCTCAAAACTCCATTGTACTCAGCACTTTCATAGCTGACTGATCCTCGCCAGCCAACGGCGAACCTTTTACACTGGTGGTTGGGCATTGCGCATTTACTTCGAAGAAACCGTTTATTTTGTAATCCCAACAATGTACACGTCGGTCATAACTTTTTATCACCGCAAACAAATTTTGCACACTCACGTGGTCTCACCTTTTGACCGCCCCATCAGGGCGTAATGTATGTACGGTCATGATGTAAGTACATAGAAACATGACTGCTACACGCCAATGTGCCGGTAAAGCACGTTAAATTGAAAAGAACATTAATACCAATTGTACCTCGTCGCAAATAGTACAATGTTTAACCATATGTCCACCACGAAGAACTGACTGAAGAAAACCATTGTCGAACATAAAGTAATGCTAGCCCCTCGAGTGCTCAGACCAGCGGCGACAAGGAGTCAATGCGCACATCTACACAGAACATTAAACCTGACACCTTTGAAGCGACCAGCCGAAGCGTTACGGTGGTGACGAGCAAACAATGGAATCATTACGCGTTCCTCTGTTCTGTTCTTTCCAGTAAGCTTCGTGCTAGGATGCCCAGTGCATAAAACCAACCGACATTGCTGCATTCGTAGGGACTCGGGTCCAAGGGTATGATTACCAAGCAAGTCTGCCGGTGAGAGGCGGAGAGGTTCCGAGAGAAAAAAAAAGTATAAGCACAAGCTCAAAGTCGCGTCAAATTACTGTGAAATTGGTGTAATTTGCTATGCTGCGCATTTCGCAAACGAGGCATTTCTTGATGCGATTGTGGTCGCGAAATCGTCGCAAACTTGTGATATTATTTGTGAATTTCTAAATTATTTGTAAAGTTAATGAAACCGTAGAGTTTGAATAGTTTTTGCAAATTCAAGAAGTGCGCTTTTTTTCTTGGAATCTTGATATTTTGTGGTTTAACATTTTGTGTTATTATATGTGACTGTTCGCTCTCGGAGTCGATGATAATTTGTAAGGAATATGAATTTAGCTCTCTGTCTTTTTTTCTTCTATAAAAAACGTATTAAAAATAATCTAATTGAAAAGCAGTCGTGAAAGGAATGAAGTTTGGTAGTTAGTTTTGATATAAGGGATTTAAAGTGCAATTTCATCTCTGAAAAGAGTTTGAAGTGATTTGTTGGGTGGTTTCAAAAAGATTTAAAAAAAAACCTTAGCTAGAGCTTTATAATACCACGGGAAGCTTAAAGTGAAATTCTAAACAGGAGAAGGACAACAGCTGAATTTCAAAGAAATTACTGAAATAAAAGTGCAATAAACCCAGGAGAGTTTTCGAAATAAACTTTTGGATAGAACTAAGAAATTCGTGAAATAGGGGAAATTTCAGCGACGGCAATTTGACTAATCTTCGCGACCACTTTTTAAACCTATAATTGCCGGTGTCTGTTTTGCAGTGATAAGCGTGACTGCTACTTGGAACACCCGTAGGTATGGTTTCAACTCCGGCCGAGGTCGGTGGGATTTTTCTTAGGCAAAAACATCTCTGGTCACGTCTTTCTTCGCATGGGAAGTGAACCCGTTGTCCCGGCTCATGTGTTAATATGTGTGATACGTAGTCTGGAGCTGCCTCATTCCGATGGCAAAGCAGCCTAAGACTGAAAGCCAAAAAAAAAGAAACCTATAATATATTTCCCCATCAAAACACTTTACTGAATATATGTATATGATCACTTGGCCATTTAGCTTTAATTTTATAACGTTCCAACTGTTGAACCAAGGTACATTTTTCTTCAAATAAATCACATGCACTCCCAAATGTAGCTGATACACGCCTGCTTTATTTGACTTAAAGTTGGGTCGTGTTTGACTCACTTTTGTCAAAAGAAAAATCAATCAATTTTGAGTAAATTTTATTGGAATTCCCAAGTCGACAAATCAAAATAATCGACTCGAATCAAATGGATTTATTAATTCTTGATAAAGCCAAGAAGATATCTTTATGTGCATTCTTAGACATAGAAGAGGCTTTTGACAATGCATCTCATAGCTCCATCTGCACAGCCATGGAGACAAGACGCGATTGGTAGTCAGACCACAAAAGGGATGACCACAAGGTGGAGTTCTGTCACCCTTGCTTTGGTCGCTAGTAGTTGATGATCTTTTGAAAAGGTTAACCGATCTTGGATATGAAGTAGTTGGATATGCCGATGATGTTTGTATCATCGTGCGCGGAAAGCAAGAAAATGTAATTTGCTGCCGAATGCAATCTGCGATGAATCTTACTTCGAAGTGGTGCAAAAAAGAGGGTCTGGGTATTAATCCCTTAAAAATGGTAATTATACCGTTCACAAAGCGAAGAACGGGGTCGTTGCCTAGACTGACTATAACTGGGGTTTCAATTGATTTTTCGACTGAAGTAAAATACCTCGGTGTTACTTTAGACAGAAAACTCAACTGGAACTCACACTTAGAGAGTGTTATTAACAAAGGAATAAATGCCTTTTGGGTCTGCAAAAGAACATTTGGCAAAAAATGGGGTCTACGTCCAAAAATGATTAAATGGATTTACACCAGCATAGTTAGGCCAAGAATTACCTACGCCTCTTTAGTGTGGTGGCCAAAAACAAAAGAAGTAACTGCTCAGAAAAAACTGGGTAAGCTGCAAAGACTAGCATGTCTTTCACTAACCGGAGCAATGCATAGCACATCATCGATGGCACTAAATGCCCTCTTGAATTTACTACCACTTCATCAATTTATAGAGTTGCAAGCAAGGATTCAAAAAGGAAAATGGGTGGGCCATTTAGAGGTCCTTAAAAAGTTCCATTTGAATCTAGCGACAAACTCAATAGTAGACTGGATGCCGATGAAAGCAAACTATGAAATTCCCTTTAAAGTGGTCGCAACAAGTCGCTACTTATGGGAACAAGGTGGGCCAAGTCTTCGTCCGGGCTCTATTGTGTTTTTCACAGATGGTTCAAAAATGAACAAGAAAACAGGATGTGGGAGATAAAACAATTTACTCCTATGAGACAATATCCAACAGTGTTTCAAGCGGAAATCTATGCAATTATGGAATGTGTTTATATCTGCCTTAAGAGAAATTATAGATTCGCCAATATTTGTATTTGTTCATATAGCTTAGCAGCTTTAAATGCAGTTAAAGCATATACATGTCAGTCAATGTTAGTTTGGGAGTGCATCCTATTATTTAAGCAATTGGCTAGTGGGAACGAAGTCAATTTGTACTGGGTTCCCGGACATTGCGGAATAGAGGGAAATGAAATAGCGGATAGTCTGGCCAGGAAGGGCTCCGACGCTGTGTTCACAGGTCCGGAGCCATTCTGTGGAGTTGCAGATTGTTCTCTAAAGATGGAGTTTAAGCAGTGGGAAATGTCTATGGTACAAGCAAACTGAAATACCACAGATACATCACGACAAGCAAAAAGATTCATAGTACCGAGTGAGAAAAACTCTCTAAACCTACTTAAATTAAACAAAAATAATCTGAGGGTGATAACCGGTCTATTCACTGGAAAATGCCCTAGTAGATACCACTTGGAAAAAATGGTTAAACTTGAAAACCCGCGATGCCGATTTTGCCAACTAGAAAGCGAAACTTCGGAACATTTGCTCTGTGATTGTAGTGTTTTATTTAGGACTCGGCTTCGAATTTTAGGAAACGGGCTTCTACAACCCTATGAAGTCTGGCAGTTAAGTCCCAGTAAGGTAATAGACTTTATTAGGCAAGTCGAACCTAACTGGGACAAAATGCTGGCTTAGACATTGCCCATGACATCACAATTGTGATGGGTAGACTGGTCTGCTAAATCGAATGGGTCATACCACAATATTCCTCTAATTGGTCGCAGTTTTTGCGGCTCTCAAGTCATATAAGTGAAACGTTCTGTGCAATAATTCAAAATCTACACTGAAAGAAAAGTGTCCGAAACTTAACGTGGACAGGCTTTAGAAGCGAACGTCATACTTAAATAGCCCCTTCAGCAGCACCATTCTGAATTAATTTTGTTGATTGTTTGATTTATGCACACTCATTTTCTAATTTATAAGACGGGTTAGAGGAGGATCAATCTTTGATATATTAGTTTGCAATACATCTTGATAAACTTTCAAACTCAAGTGTTAAAGACTGACCCATTTCATTTTAGCACAACTGGAACCCACTCACTTAAAATGTATACTTAAATGCCATTCCAGTAGAGGCAAAAACCTACCCAAATTAGGACGTGCTATTGTTTGGCAAAATGGCACAGAAAGGCTAATGAATCACGGAAACTGACTGACTCACAGGTTGAAGATGGACAGCCCCCAATTCATTAACGGGATCCTTGGTCCAGTTTCCATTTATCAAGATTGACTTATTTGCGCAGACGCCGACCGGTCGCTCCGTGTGTGAGCTTTAATATCCATCTTTCTTCTCTAGTATAGAAGCATGGATGAAGCACTAGAATACTTAATCAATCATCTGTTGACTGGGAAGTGAACAGTTGAGAGGATTTTTTTTCTTTAGTTCAAAGGAATGGTTCTTTTCCTTTATCGTTGGGCGGTAATTATTATGCTTTTGAGAATTGCCGATTCAGTGATGAATAAAGAAAGACTGAGCATCATTAATGTAGGTACAGCGCCGTCGTGACCCTTCAAATGATGTCGGATTCTGTACAATAACTCGGGACTCACGATGTGCCACTCGAAGCTTGTTTTCTTAGAATATGAGTGTTTTCAATTTACAAGAATGTACACACGGCACTGATACGCAAAAATTATATTTACTGAAGGTCTTTGAGCAAGGTTGTTTGGGTAACATTAAGCAGGTTTATTATTATTTGCTGGGGAATCATTTGACGAATTGAAGTGCTGAAGGTATTATTGCAGGCGATGACGGACGTTACTCGAACAATCAAGCTTGAAGTGGTTTGTCGTGGGTTGTGGTCGGAAATATTTTTTACGAATCAATAGATTTAAGTCATTGTTCCGCTCTACCCTCAATGTTCAAAACGAAATCGCCGTCAACTCTTTTTGACAACCAACTTGTGTGCCTTTTGATGTATGCATAAAAACAGCATTTTTACGCTTCACTTCAGTAGGTACGCATCAGCAAGTTTTTCAAGAAATCGATGCGGAGATTATTCGCTTCAGTCTGATTCAAATCAATCAGAGTGACTCTGGAAGCAAAAACTAAAACTAAAAATAAAACGAAGAAAAACAGGCTCAACTTCATTCTGGAGCTTGGTCGTCTCGAATGACCGCAACCGCTCGAAAGTGGTTTTGTTTTGTGGTACCGATTTAAATGTTATGCACCGCGTGAAGTGTCAAGATGAATCGAATAAAATTCGAAACGAGTAGGAGTGGTTGAGATTTTTTTAATTCTTGAATGAGAATGCGCCTTCTAGTATGTTGTATCTGAACTTTAAACCTGTTTAAACATATGTCGAGTTACATTCGCTTGGATCTTGTGTCTGACCTAAAATTCAATTAGTCATATTCACATTTATTTATTCCTCGGAATAAGTTATGGGAAATAACTCTACTATTTAACATAGTTAATGTAACATTGAAATGACCTTAATCTCTACGACAATCTAACCACATTGAATTATTTTACTGCCCACTGCGCATGGTTGATACTTTAACACACTTTCTTCTTAAATTTTCAAACAAGATATCTGATTAACCTCATGTTTCTTGCGTTTCATTTCTCCTTCCAGATTATGTTCCTGAAACACTTACTCTTCAAAATAGGTGAAGAAGGCACGATCCAATGAGCTGCCCGGTAACCAATCAACCGATCACAATCCTACCTCAACCTCAACAGCTCATCTCTTTCATGAAACCGACCGCTAATGCCAAAGAAATGAAAGCAAAATTACCTAATTGAAGTGTTATGAAATAATCAATTCGACGAAAAAGCAGAAGAATCTTCCGAGGTCTACCAGACCCACCACAACGCAAACGGAAGTATTCGAATTAGCTCAGTGAAATTTTCAAGGAAACGAGTATTTACGCGCAGCAATGCAGCATCGTTTGCGGTGGTAATTTATAGGAAACTGTCCGACCCATTAAGCTCCCCCATCGGAAGCAGTGGGCGCGCAAAGTTGTCGGTAGTGCACTCATTTATTACCTTCACCCAATTTCCTTGGTGTACCACCATTAAAGTGTCAATGTTGCACCATCACCGACATCACGCCTCATCCTCGCAGCTGTCCTCGTCCTCCTCGGTTGGCTCACCGATGAATCACAAAGACCTGGAAGCGGAACTGGACGAGTATCTGTCAGAGTACAAGCTGCAGGGGCCAATCGAACCGATCAGTCACTACGCAGGTAAGTCGCATTGGGCTGTACATATATGGGGGAATTCGTTTGCCAAATTGCGTAACCCAAAATGGGGTGTAAGTCACTTTTGACTGACTAATGTTGTGATTCACGCTGATTGGATGACGAAGTTTATTATACAGAAATTCAGAAGAAACAAAGGCATAATGCCGCAAAAGAAGTGAAGTAAATTTAACATGTAACATGATCATACATATTATGGAACTTCTATGCCGCTCTGAAAAATAAAAATTACTTTGTCAAAACAGTTTGATAGAATTACTATGCATTCTGAGCTATAAACTGTCATCGTGTAAATCATTGGATTGAATTAACCAAATTTTAATTTTCAACCGCGAACACATACACAGCTCGAAAATGTAGTGTGAATTTCTGTTCAAAATAATGCACATGAATGGAGCGTCACAAAACTTACAAATTAACATTAAAAATCGTGTAAAGTTCTGGGACACAATTTGGATAATGTTGCATACAAAAGCTCGTCTTTATTACAACTATTTCATGCAAAGTGCTGCTTCGTGTGGAAGAAAATACGAATTTACATGCTCTGATATTTAGCTAATAATGAAAATTCAGATTTTTTTTTCTGTGTATATTTCAGATTCGATATTGAAGAATTGAAAGGCATTATAAATGTTACACACACCCAAAAACTCATGAAAGCTTCGGTGCCCTGAGATCAAAATATGCGACCTTTAGAACATGAGAATCAATCAATAGAGACGAGAAAATAAATATAAGTATGCGCACCTTTTGTCGCGGCTCAGCTTCGGGATACTAAGCTTTACATGAAATCTCGCGTAATTTTGAAAAAGCCATGTTGACGATTCTCTTTATCTCTCCACCGTGGCTTCAACAATATTTTCCAATGAATTTATCGTTCAAATGCAAGCTGACAATGTATTCTTTCGACCTGAGCTGTAAACAGAACCACAAGTTCAGTTATTTAGCCACACAGATAGAAAATAATTTATTTTAACAAACGCGTAAAATTCCTCCTCGTTTAATTCCAAGCCAAAGGAGGTGTAAACAACGAAATTGTTTGCAATTTTTTATGCGCCATACAACAATGTTTGAAATCTTTCATACAACAGGCTGGATTCAGGCGTAATCTGGCTTAAATTTACATGAAATATCCCATTAGTTTCTGCCAAATCTAGCATTCCCTATATGCATTAGATAACGCAGAACATTAAATGTTTCTTTCAATCTGTGCGTGATAAGCCAAAGAGAAAGTAGATCAAGAGAATCGATCAACGAAGATAGGCCCTTTTTAAATATTGCACGAGAAATCTTTGTATAAGAATCATTCAGAATCAGAATCAATTGTGTGGATAGATTGGCCTAACAGAAAAAAATGTATTTTAACAGACGCGTTCTTCTCGTTCAAATGCAAGCCAAAGTAATTGAAAACAACAAAGTTGTTTGCAATCTTTCATACCACAGACCTGATTTAGGCGATATCTGGCTTAAATTTAAAATGACATAAAATATCTCATGAATGTATGCAAAATGTAGCTTGACATATATGTCTTCTTCTTCTTTAGCATTTCAATCTTATTGCTTTCACAATTAGCCTATTGCTTGCTCTCAACTTAGTGTTCTAAATGCACTTCCAAGGTTATTAATTGAGAGCTTTCGATGCCAGGTACCATTTTTGCATTAGTATGATTGTGTGGCAAGTACAATCATACGCTATGCCCAGGGAGCCGAGAAATTTTCCTTAACGAAAAATTCCTAGACCAGACCGGGAATCGAACCCAGCCACCTCCAGCATGGTGTTGCTTTGTAGCTGCGCCTTTACCGACTGAGCTAAGGGAGGACCCTTGACATATCTGTGCATTAGATAAATTTTTGATTTTTTAGAATTACTTAGATTAGATTTTTTTCTGTTTTAAGTCATGTAATGTTTTAAGTCATGGCTTGGGTTAAAACCCAAGATTTTCTACACAGTAAACAAAAAGGGCAACGTTTAGCCACCGAGCCTACATTATCACATCAGAGAGATACGACCTACAATAATTTACTCTAGACAACTTGAGACTACGTTGATGGATTACTTCTTTTGATAGGATCTTTAAAAAGGTCCAAGTTAATAACAAGTTTGCTGCAGAAGTCAAGGTCAATTATAAAATCATCCTAACTCGAATCCAAATAACTATCAGGAGATGAACATATTCATTTATAGTTTGTAGTACACATTAATCCATCGTATTAACTCAAGATTTGGTGTTAAATAAATTTCATCAAAATTCTCACAGAATAATTTAAAAAAATGTTGTTAAGCCATGAAGCCAACTGAAGGGTGGAATTGAAAATAAAATCATTGGAGTATGTAAAAGTAGAATACATTTCTTGAAAATGACAAAAAAAAATCATAATTGTACCAAAGGCTTGCCCACAATGGATAGCTTGCGTTTGCGTTTCTGTGTTTTGACAGTTTTCCTATAACTTATCTGTCGAATTTCAGTTGTTCGTTGACGAACTCAAACGTATGCATTGTGGGAAAGCCTAAACTGGCATGAAAAAAAATGTATTCAAAGAGATTCTAAAATTTCACATTCTCACTCCGCGGCTTATGAAAAATTAATGACGACCAGTGTTGGATCACAAACATTTGCATCTAGCTTCTAAAAACTGGAACTTGGTAAACTTGGTCGACAAAAACCCGTTTCTTTCAGCCAAAATTTATAATACAAAAATCTTATTTTTCTTTTGGTAGTTCAATTCATATATTTAAAGGAAAAAATATTTGTTTATTCTTTTGGTTTGCCAAATCCGAACTGCCGTGGCTTCCGCTTAACCCCTTCCATTAAATTATGCATAGTAGTCTCATCGACTTTATTCGCCGCCAAACGCCAGTTATTTTTAAACTGTGCTCGTTTTCCATGGATTTATTAGTTTTTTTTAGATTCTTTTTGACCAAGGCCCAATACCGTTCGAAAGGGCGGAGTTCTCGGCTATTGGGAGGGTTGTGGTCTTTGGGTACCACAACCACGTTGTTCCCATCGTACCACTCGGTTGCCTTTTTCCCATAGTGGCAGCTCGCCAAGTCCGGCCAGAACAGCATAGGTCTATTATGTTGCTTTAGGAAATGTAGCAGCCGCTTTTCCAGGCACTCCTGGACGTAGATCTTTTGATTGATGGTTCCCTTAGTGATCAAAATGCCGCTTTTTAGATCACACGTGCATATGGCCTGCCAGACAAGGTATTTTTTCGGGAACTTCGATAGTTTGATGGTTTTGGAAATTTGGGGCAACTTCCCTTTTCCTGATGCGGTATTAAACTCCTGTTCCGGAAGCTCCTTGAAATCCGCCTTCACATAAATTTCGTCGTCCATCACGCGAGCTTTGTGAGCAAATTCATATACAGCTTTCGGGACCGCTACTTTACCGACGTGTTTTGTTTGTAATCTCGGTTCGCCACCTTCACCTTCTTAAACGTCGGCAGCCCGGCTCGTTTCTTGACCCGATGTACAGTAGTATGGGAGACATTGAGCTTGCCAGCGACGTCCCGGATGGAGAGCTTAGGATTCCGCTTATGTTTCGCCGCCACTTTCTTCGTCATCATTGCCACGTCCGGATTACAATTGCCGCCGCTTCCAGGCTTTCTGGCGGTCGACAGACGCTCCCCGAACAATTTTGAAACGTTTGTCACGGTCGATTTGGCCACATGCAACAATTTTGCCAACTTGGCGTGCGAGAACGTCGTATTCTCTTGCTACGCGAGCAAAATTTTGACACGCTACCTCTCTTGTTTGAACGTCATTTTGAAAACTGGAGAGCAGACGGTGAAAACTCATCATAGCAACCATTGTATATACACTCAACTTCCTAATGCAGCATTTCAGGTTTTTATAATGCATTTTTAACAGAAATACACTAATTTGAAGTTGACCAATTTTCGCGCGTTCCAGATTTTAGCTTCTAGCTAGCATTGCATTGAAATTACTGTTTATTAAAACTGTTGGAGCTTCTAGAAAAGCTAAGTATTTCAATATTATTAAAGCTCACTTGAAATAACCAATGGTATAAGGTATCGAAAAATTAGGAAGAACAGATTTTTAGGTAACCCATGACACATATTAAAATAAGGGTAGTCTTTTTTAATTCTCGAGATTTAATTATCTACAAGTTTGCTTAAACGGGAACAAAATATCTCTCATTTGAAAAATATTTGAATATAAAGTATATTACACGGTGTTCAAAGTTCGCATACTTTTTCAGAACATGTCCAAAAAAAGAGAAAACCATATATGTATTTCATCCGGGGTACATATTATTGAAGGTACTGTTTAAAAAAAACGATTACAGCATATCTCTTGAAATGCCACCCTCCCCGTTTCAATTTCTTCACCAATCGTTTTTCGAACACGTCACAAGCGGCACGTACGAACTTCATTCGCCGTCCTGCTGGAACACAAACTGGTCATCTCCGTAGAGTTGTCGTAGACTTGGGACAACAACCTCCTCCAAATCCTCCGTTTTGTAGTATGCCACGTTAATTTTTACGTTTTGCTCGATGAATACCAAGGGAAGCTTGCAAACTGCACCCGAAACCATAATTGACGCTGCTCCTTTGGAATCGAGTAATGCTAATTTAAGATGCAGGAATTCTTGTCCTCCCTGTTGCCCACAATCAATCGTTTTGCGCATTGTGCGGCTGCTCCAGCACAAACAGTTTCTTGTCCGAAGAAATGAAGTCGTGACGTAACATGGTTCTATCCAACCTCTATTTTGTGGTAGCTTCCGAGATGCCATGGACCTTACGTTTTTTGTAAGCCTTACATCCAAGGGCTGAGAATGGTGTTGACGGTTCCCGTGAAAACGTCGAGGTCAGCAGCCAGTTTCCATATTGATCGGTTTTTTTGTGCCGGATCCTCTGCACTTCCACGAGAAATCACTGGGATGTTGGATAGTTGGGGAAAGGTTAGCAGCAGGGTTCGTTTTGGTTAACGATACGCTGAAAGTACATACCTACACCATCCGCCAAAAGCAATAGACTGCTCAAATGTGACTGAAAATAGACAAACATAACGAAAAACAAAACGAAACAAAATAGACAAAATAAAATAAAATAAAATAAAACAGGATATTAGATATTGTCTTCAAAATATGGTAGAAATAAATAATTTGTTGCTTTGCAAACCGGCTCTCCTCGATGTCCTAGATGGCCACGTCCTGCTGGACCCACAGCTGCTGCCGTCGGCACTTGTCCACATCAACCCGGCCGTCGCCGACGTGTCGGAAACCTTCCGGTAGTAACATTATATCTGTATCTAATACACTCTTCTTGCACCGATTAATTTACAAACTAGGCCTGCACACCGAGTCAAAATTCACTTTGGCACGGTTGTGGTATTTTTCTTTAAAATCTAGTTCTAGATATTTGCACTTGGTTGCAGGAAACAGAATCAATAAGAATAATAAACTCTCTTATGACCTCTAACTTTACACGGTTGCTAAACAATACACACTATCTTCCCCCACAATACCCGCGAACGACGACACTTTGGACCTGAGCTCGCTTGAGGAAAAATCACCAACACACCACAGCGCAATTGATTGTATGCAGTTTTGTGAAAGAATCGCGAGCACGGCGCGATCCCGCTTCACGCAACACTCTTCTAACTTCAGCTCATCGGAACCAATTGCACACGCACACTAATAATCCGCGACGTAGAACAACGCGACGCGCGATGAGGTGCTACTGCCGCAGTCGTCGTGCTAGATGATACCGTTGTTGTTGTTGTTGTTGCCGCCGATGCGATGCAAACTACTGCCAACACACACAACCACCTACCTCTCTATCTTAACGTTTTGATGAATCGCATCCAGGGTGGGCGAAAAAAAATCAATCCATCAAACTCACACCAACACCACTGCGCTTCTCCCACAAAGTGCAAACGCGAGCGACAGACAGAGAGAGAGAGAGTTATCCGTTCAGCGCGAGAGGGAGAACATTTTCAGCAAGAAAACTCCTCTTCACTGCCAATGGAGGCTGAGAACCAAGCAAACACAAATATGTTTTCACCACTTTTCCAAACTGTTTATCATGGTATCTTTTAATGATCTTATACACAAAGTTCCGCTTAACCCCAAAAGATTCCAGACGTCTGAATATGTCGCTGGGTTGGTCACCATTCCCAAAAACTGTTCGCGATGATTTCCCGATATCAGACGCAGTAAACAAAACAAAAACAACTGGTCGACAGTCAACACCACGCACATTCGTGAGCATATACATGAAGCTAAAGCTGACACTAATATTTGTGTAGAATATGTACATGCTGCATATCTAAACAATCGTGAAAAATTATATTCAAACTTATTGTATACCGTGTAGTACCAAAAACAACAACAACAACTACAGCAACATGTCGCAGAATAAACAAAGTTATGTATTTGTTAAATTTCAACAATTGATGATTTGGAACTACATCCATAAAATCAAACAATGCTCATAATTTAAAAAAAACATATGTCCAGTATTATATGTACGTCTGGTTCAACTGTTTTGTCTACAATGCGTATATGAAAAGCCGATGAATGTTTCATCTTGGCTTATTTTCTCTTAAAGACTGTATCACCAATAATTTGGACTCACAAAATTTATGGTAAAACACGTATGAAGCATTTATTTCCTAATGTAAGTTCGGATGAACGGAAAGACACGCCCAGTTTTCAATCAAAGTACACAAATGTTGGAAATTCATTTTTTATTAGATATACTGTTAACATTAAAGAAGTAAATCACACAGAAAAAAAATAATGAATTTTAACAAGCGCGTAAAATTTCCCCTCGTTTAATTCCAAGCCATAAGAGGCGTAAACAACGAAAATGATTGAAATCTTTCATGCGCTATACAACAATGGTTGCAATCATTCATACAACAGACTATGTAGATTCAGGCGTTATCTGGCTGAAATTTACCTGAAATATCCAATAATGTTCAGCCAAATCTAGCATTCCCTTCATGTGCATTAGATAACGCAGAAAATTAAATGTTTCTTTCTATCTGTGCACACAGATATTGACAGATATGGTGCATGAAAGATTGTACACAATTTCGTTGTTTACGCCTCCTTTGGCATGCAATAGGGTATTATAGGGGTATGTGGATTATAACATTGTTCGATAATAAATATAATAATATACCGGCATATAATTTATTTTTTAATTTTGACAAGCGAAACTATTGAAAAAAACAATTTCAAAAAATAATGATTGCAAGACAACACCATCCTATTTCACCATGAAACACGCTACAAAAAAACAGACTACCTAAACCAACGAACCAACAATTGATTTTTAGCATACATAAGTTGACATATATGTCATAATGGGAGCCCCCGTTACTGAAAATTAAATGCTGTCACTTTGTATAAATGTCACTTTGTGAAACTGCAAGTCAGATTGTGAAAATAAAAATGATTAGATTTTTCTTGTTTAAAAATCGAGAAAAAATAGTTGAGATTCATAAAAAATATTTTTGTGCTAGGAAAAATGCCCATCATCGATACGGATGGAAAAAACCATGTTTTTTTTTAAATTAAAACCCCCTATTAAACGAGGGGAAATTTTACGCGCTTGTTAAAATTAATTTTTTTTTTTTTGTGCTGGTTAGTGTTCTCAATATTTACAATCTAGCGAGCGTATGCTAGCTGACGCACTTTCTTGCGGATGTTCTTCATAAGATGCAGCACAGACTTCTGAAAGACAAGTTTTGACACTTTCTGCCAATCTTTTTAAAACTGTTCAAACATCCTTCATTTGGTCGAATATGCGAGAAATTAGGAGGGTTTAGTCCCTGGGAATGAATGAAACATTCTTGGTGGTATACCATTCTACCGTTGATTTCGCGTAATGACCAGATGAAAGATCTCACCAGAGGCCAACAGGATCCTTGTGGCTTCGAATCAAGGGTAGAAATGGTTTTTGTAAGCACCTAATCAAGTTACTACAACTATTCAAGCAACACACATGTTTTATAACCGTTGAAAATACTTTTATATGACTAGATTTGGTAATTTTGAAGCTTACTCAACAAAAAATCATGAAGATGTGTTACTCGGGTAATAAGGATCGTTGTGTGCTACTTGGGACTCTTTGATGAATATTTCACTGTTCATCGAAGCAGTTTTTATGAAGGGTTGCGACTCTTACCACAGCCACAAATAGCTTGCAAGACCAAAGCTTTCTTACCAAATTTTTCGACTTGAATCGATGTCTCAGACTGGTTTAACACTTCCCCTTCACGCACCGTATAATATTGTGGCCTCAGCAAGGATTTGTAGTAAGTTTTCACGTAGGTATCGTCTTCCATGATTATATAGTTCGAATTCCCAGCAAGCATCGTACACAGAAAAAAAATCTGAATTTTTCGACACGACTTCGGTTTATCCTTAAACGTGTTATCCTAACTAAACTTCCTGATAGCCGTTCGCACGGCTTTCTTACTAACTCCTTCTATTTTGCCAACATTCTCAGTGACATTTCAGGATCTGTACACCATTTGTGCACAATATTTCGACTGAAAGTCCGCGCATTTTGAAACAAACTGTGGGAATCGATTAAATCGCTACTCAAGTGCAGAGGTAAACAACAGGGTTGCAGCCATAAAAAAGAATTTGTTACCAACTATTGCAAAATGGCAGCGGTTTCTGACTGTGTCCATACTTTCTGGGCAGCCTTTAGTTGTTCATATTAAAATCTCGAACTTTGCGCATTATTCCAGCCATCAGGACTTGTACACTCCTTGGTCCAGATTTGCTGGAACTGTTTGGCAGTTTTAATCTCCTACTTCTACTTGGAAAGCGCCCGCTTCATCAGAGCCTAATATCTTTCGGTTGTGTGTAACTTAGGACTGTTGGGAGATTGGCACTTTATTGGCTTCAAATCACTCGATCATTGTGGCGATTCTAACGGAAGGCAGCAATCGTTCTTGCAGGCAATCCTTTTGGTATTTTCCTTGTTGATTGTGCTGGTGGTGATGCAAAATTTACTTTTTCTGCCAAGGTGGTTTTTAGGAAATATTGGCAATTATTTAAACCAGTCCTGAAAGTTGTCTAAAATCTTCCAAGACTTAAGTTTCATCGTCCATAATGCCACATGAACATTTCGTCAAATAATCGCAGTTTTCGATCACTTGATTTTTCCATCAAATTCTGTTTCTCATTGCAGTTGGAAGCATTTTTTACGTTGTACGCCCTCAATCCGGAACGTAGTTAGCTTCGACTTTTGGACGAATCCTTTTTGGATATTGGATATTCCTATTTTCCCAGCCACAGTTCGAAAAGAGAAGTGCAGGTTTCTCTCTAGCATCAATAGCTCGATCTTCAGGTCTTATATATTTGTCACTTCTTTTCAACATTTCGATAAACAAACGCTTAGAAAAAGTTTGCAATGCACTGTGGACTGTGGATTTTGGTAAATCCAACTAACTTATCGAAAGGTCAAGATTTTCATAACAGTTGCACAAGATTCGTTCGCGCCAGGGAACTGACGGGCAGCCATTTACCTGTAGCCAACATCTTTAACATCCAAACATCAAAATATTCATTTTTTGTAAACAATGCTGGTATTCGTACCCGCAGTAACAAACGTCAGACGGGCCTTATTGAAATAAGGCCCGTGATATGTTGCATATTGTCAAACGCTAGTAACCAGGATAGGGTTGCCAGGCCCCTGGTTCGCGCACTTTTTTTTTCATTCGTCACCATTTTTAACACTGCTTATGAAATGTCGAACCAATCATACTCTTTTGAAGAACAGACACCCAGCTCTGTTTGAGTGAACACTTGATTGACCACTCAAACTGATTGCACCATTCCTGAAACGATTTTTATTTTTCAATATTCCCATCTCGAGCACCACCCGTGGCAGATATAGCGAATTCAATTAAATCAAAGACTACCGATTGTAGAGCCAGTACAGAATGGTGGCTCAGTCATTGAATTTCTAGCAGCAACGGTAATTGGATAATCAGTTGTGTAAGCGGAAATGATTCAAGTATTGCTGAATGACAGACGTAAACATAATCAAACATAATCTCAAGGGAGACAAACAGTGATATGTGGTATTTCCGTATATTTATTATCTTCTTACTCATGGTGCAAGCACATTGGCAATCATGCGTGTGTTCTTATTTGCTTTATTTGATTGTTCGATTCATTTGCCGTCAAAACAATTTTTGTTTACCTACAGCCATTATCGAACGATATCAACTTGACCGTTCGTATACAGTGGCTGTCATATCTTTTTGGTTTATTCACACACGTACGTACCGTGCGTGTCCCTTCAATTGTCAGTTTCGTGGACTTCTCATCGAAATGAATAAAAACAGATTGAAGAAAAAATTCCCATCCTGAGTGCATTCCCACAGATACGCTCCAATTTTTCCAAATTAACGAAAACTAATATTACTTTTACCATAGCTCCCGGTTGATGGGTGATCATGCGATGCGGAATGCAAGTAACGTACTACCTACCACCTATAAGTAGGTGCCATATCGCCGGCTTTGCATGCCGGCAAGCATGGTTATCCACAGCTTTCCCAGGCAGTGGGTAATTGGTGTGTTGAGCAGATTGTTATGAAATTTCTAATTTCTTCTCTGTTGCTTGGAAATTAAATTTTCTCACATCACTCTCATTTCTAATCGCGCATCACACAAACAAAGAACACTTGAATGAATGAATGAATGAATGAATGAATGTGCCAACTCGTAATTGGAGCATGTTTAGTTTCTAAAATGCAAGCGATGTGATTAGTGAACTTACTTAGTGACACCTAAGCATCATGAGGGCGCTAATTAGTTAAGAAATTTACGGGGGAAGGAGATCTTGTGTATCTTGAAAAACCACTTTTTGTTGTACATTGTAGCACAGCTGAACAATTATCTTGTAAATTTATTTCATTCGAGGCGTTCTTTCGTACGAGAATGTCAAAAAAAAAGTTTGTATAATGCAATTAAACTTCATCATAAGCAGCAATGAAGTTAATATGATTTGTGGATATTTTGATTATCAATAGAAAAACTTCATTTAATGTGGTATCACTTCTAAGTCTATTAATTTATGACTCATTGGCTGATAATGTTTGATTGACAATAGAAATATCAAACAGGTCCGGAATTTTTTTTTGTAATTTTTCGAATCATTACTCTGGACTAATAAATTTCCAGTATATGGTTTAGCTGGTGATGAATTTCATCAGCTTTTCATCGACATGCACGTTGTTTACTTCGAACCTTAAGTTTTACAATGGCATCTTGGCAAGATTAGCTGGGAAACCTTATTTTGAACAAGTGGTTTGAAAATCCTAATCGTTCAAAAAAACAATTGCAAATTGCAGTCGAGATTTATAACTTCATACTCATTTATAAAGTGTCTTCTCACGAGTCACCATGGCCTAGTGAGATGAACCACGAATTCAGTAACAGCTATTTCCAAAAATACAATGATCGAATCTCACATCAGAAACATTGAAAAAAAAAAAAGCTAGACAACTCCACGTGGTGGTGCCTTTTTTGTTAATTCCTTTTCGAGTCGATATATTATATCTGGTAGTCCTTCATGCAACCACCAGAGAGACGTTTCTTTTTAATTTGTAACAAAATATGCATAGCTCTTTGTATTGTTGTCGTACAATGCACGAATGTTCTTTCTGCGTCAACAAATGCTTCGTGTTTTTGACAGTTGCGCGTGTGGCATTTATTACGAAGGTAGCTTCATAAAACGTACTCATTTGTTTCGTTGCAGAAAACAACAAATAGATTAGTTTAGTTTAGATTAGTTCTACCTTTGATTTCGTAATATAAACTAAAATTAATTTTCAGTGTATATTTCCTAAAGTAGCATTCCCAACATTTCTTGTTATGGTCTGATTTGAAAGCATGTCGTTACTTAATAGAACTAAACTGGTACAAATAAAATAATCTCACTGTTATGCAACGTAACAGCAGTCTTCCAAACTGTCCAGAAATTCGATCAATCGAGAAACAGTGGGTGAAAATAAAAACTGATTGTTGAAAGATTTGAGAAGAGTCACAATTTTTCGAGTCGAATTTGCATTTTTATTTGCAATCGTTTTTGCAATTTTCGGAACCACCACAGAGAGATCCATATGGGCACCACCAGTCTCCATCGAAGCTTGTGAAAGACGAGAGGCTTAACATGTATAGAGGCTTAACATTTATTCATTCTCTTCAATCAGGCCAAAGCCAAGGTGGTCTTTGCTGTATACGGAAGTTGTCTGCATTCTATTCGGTCGGTGGCGAAGGGTCCGTAAGTCGCCTTTTACTTGATCGATCCACTTCGCTCGTTGCATGCCTCTTCTTCTTGTGCCCGTCGAAGCGTTGTCGAGAATCATTTTTACTGGGCTGTCGTCCAACATTCTTACAACATATCCAGCCTACAGAAGTCGTCCGATTTTAGCGGTGTGAATTGAAGCAATTCGTGGTTCATTCGCCTCCTCCACGTTCAGTCTACCATCTGCACTCCACCGTAGATCGTACGCAACACCTTCCGTTCAAGGACACCACAGTTCCTTTGGTCATCCACGAGCAAAGCCGATGTTTCGTGGCCGTAGATGACTACTGGTCTATTTTTTTTAACTTGTAGATGGTCAACTTTTTAATTCGGCAAACTTTCTTAGCGTCCTTCAGAGAAAAAAGTAGGCACGATTGTCAGCCATAATGCGTCTTTGTATCTCTGGTATCATTATCGGCGGTCACCAATGAGCCCAGATACATGAAGCTGCACCTGAAATGGATAACAGACGGTGAGATAACATGCTTCCTTCAAAACAGGAGCACACACATTCTTCCCATATTACCATATGACTGAGGTCCCATCAGGGTTGCCTACTCGATCACCACGAGGAAGTAGGGATTGGAGTTAATGAACAAATGCTTTAGGAACCACATTTGATAATATTTGGTAGGGTTGTTACTTTTCAGATAATATTTGACCCGTATTTTTTAAATTTAATTTATTGATCAAAATTTGTGAACCATTTTGCTTTTGGGTTTTTTTTTTATTAAAGATAATAGGTTGAACTTTCAGAGAAAAATATGAAACGAAAAAATCAAATCAAGCTTCCCTAGCAGCACATTTGTTGCAAATCATTTGAAGCTACTTAAATACAACTCAATTAAGCCACAGTCAAGTAACTGCAACCAATTATGTCAGTTATGTGTTGCTTCGGATGCTACACTCAGTAGCAAAAAAAAGCCGAGCAAAATTTTTCTTCCAAAAAATGCCATGTTCAACCTTCTGTTACTTTGTCAATTATCAATATTTTCGGCTGAAAATTTGACAAAAATATAAGCTATGTATAGACTTTATGTGACCGAAATTTCATGTTGATAAGATTGATAAATTCTATGTTTTCATAACATATGTGAAAAAAGTCGTTTTAGGACATACCAATTTCAAAAATCCGTATTTCTGTGAAAAATTAAGGTAACACACTCAAAACTCAACACTCATGATTTGTTACGCGTGAAATATCCCAAATAACTAGTATAATCCACGAAGAACTGAATAAATATGGCGTACAGTATGCATTGGTTTGTGAAAACTACGTATACAGTATTATACAGTATTATTAGTAGAATTCGCCTAGGCTTCTTTTTTTGCACCGATATTTCAGCATGGTCAATATCGGGTGAAAAAGGGAAATACTCATGTTGGTGCGTCAACTTTGACGCCAGCTGTAGTCCAAACCACTTGATAGAAACAGTTGAAATTTTGTCCACATCATTTTCTTTATTTTTTCAGACTATGATGAAATTTTGAATATATTACCTAAATTTTTCACAGAAATACGGATTTCTGAAATTGGTATGTCCTAAAACGACTTTTTTCACATATGTTATGAAAACTTAAAATTTATAAATCTCAAACTATATGAAATTTCGGTCACATACAGTCTATACATAGGTTATAATTTTGTCAAATTTTCAGCCGAAAATATTGATAATTGACACAGTAACAGAAGGTTGAACATGGCATTTTTTGGAAGAAAAATTTTGCTCGGCATTTTTTTTTTTTTTTTGCTACTGAGTGTATATTCATCTCAGCACTTTCCGAATCATCCTACTCGAAATCAAAGAATTGCCACGCAGATAGGTTGGTTTGTAATGTTTGTATGTGGTATTTAATGTGATCAAACATTATCACGAAAATAAACGAATCTACTTACACTCCAATCTCTAGATTCAGCTTAGGACGAACATCGGAGCAATAGTATTATTATAGGAACAGTTTCAAGCCGTTTTAAAGGTACAATTTTGAAAACCATCAAGATTTTATATTCGGTTAATAACCAAGTTAAAATCCTGACTAAATTATGAAACTATGAATACGCCAACTCAATCGGGTGCAATCTCAGAACGCTATTCATTTTTTCTAGCCTGGCGCAGTGTGTGCTGTGCACTGGACCGCTTGTTTATTAATGAAAGATAATCGTACTTTTATGAAAAAATATGACGAGAAAAAATCTAACATCTTCAAATGAAGAAATTTTGGAAATACAATGGATTTTTCATGATTCTCGCCTAGAACATGAAAACGTGAACGATTAAGATTTGAATGCTAAAAAATGGTTTTAGTAAGTGACGTCTTCGGGTTTCTTGAAATTAAAAGATGCAACTTTTGGCATTATAATTTTTGTGATTCAATCTTGCGAAAGTTACATAAATATGTGATTTTTTACAAGCGTAACTAAAAATGAGTTGATTCCTTCACCATAGTTAAAGATAATATAATTTTGAGGAGGCTTTCAAGCTTTTATCCACATGCACGTTTAGGTCAATTTAACCAAAATTTTCAAAGTTTGACTTACACATTATTTTTAGTATAAATTTTACTTTGGTCGTTGAATACATTTTGCATGCTCTATGGAAAAAGTACACAAATTTGTAGAAAACTGTTTTTCTCTAACTATGTTTAGTTAAAGGATTATGATAGAGAATGATAGAGAACGAATGGCAATGGACACCTTAACCTATCACCCAGTGGACCAGATTGTACATTTTCGTTTTTGCGAAAAGTTCCACAGGCTGGAGCGGGAATGGAACCCTCACTTCATGGCAATCGCTTAAACGACGAGTGACGCCGATAACCGACGAAGCCCATTTTTATTTAAGAAAAAAACCTTATTCAATCATCAATAATTCATAAATTGGCAAAAGGTGATAAAACATACCTCGTCCATCTGAAACTACATGTAAAATACTATGTAATTCCATAAATTTCTAGTGTATTCAGTAGTACCCAACGGTAAGCCTTGGAAATTATAAAATACTATACTTATATACTTCGTTGATGTATTTGGAACAAAGCCAACATTGATCGTCTTTTATATCTATAGCTAGTCATTGTTTACCACATTGTCAAAATTGATCATCAAATCATGAGTTTTACATGAACATTTTAAAAGGTCCCAGCTGCTTTGTTCGATTATCTTCATCGAATTCCTCCTTACATTTGTTAATTTCAAGAAACTCTCCCGAAAACACCACATGCTAGAAGCCATGCTACTAAAATCAATAACGATAGCGTTCTTCATGTTTTAGACTGCAGGGGTTCAAGGGTTGTTATTTTAATGTTGATTTTACTCAAAAATTTGGTTTTTATTTGGACTACCCTATCGCATAGTTGGTCGCCCTAATGACAAAATTTAGAAAAAATATTGGTCAAATATTTGTTATTTATCAAGAGAGAACAGATTCATAAATAGACGTATGATCTGCTGGTGCTTTTTTCAAACCAAACTTTCCTCTTTTGATTTTATAAAAACTTGCTACACGGAGTCAAGAAATACAGCAGAAATCATAATACTTCGCTATGGTTTGACCCGTTTTTCTCGTTTTGACAAGCAGTGGTAATCTAATTTTACAAAGGGCCTTTACAAAAATAGTATATTATAAAAATACCGAAGTTTAAGTTTATAAAGAGTATTTCTGTTTAAAAATATCGAAGACCTTAAGTATAGAAAATAGCTCCGCTCGACGGTAAAGGTATTTTTGAGAGCATAATTTTTATTATTTTATTAAATTCTGGATTGGTAACCTGAAAAACTTGTCTTGTTTCAACCTATCCGCTATAGATGGGAATAGACACACTCTTTATTAAGGGGGAAAGTATAGTAGCCAACGTAGATATTAAGGGTACCTACCATAGAAACGGAGCGGAATCAATAATCGATGTAACTTCCAGCAGTCCTGGGCTGCTTAATAAGGTGAGGGTGGATGATAGCTACACCCATAGTGACCACTTGGCGGTTCGTTATTGTATCGTCCACAATACAAGGCAGCGTGCCTGCAGATGGAAAACGTCCTACTTTGACGTAGATACATTTAAAGAGGCGCTTAAGGGCTTACGCTGAAGTATTCTCGACGGCAGCCATTACCTCAAAATTTAGAATCGATATAACTCAGAATCTGTACTAGATATTGGATATTTAATCACATCAATTTGTATGCTTACTTGCTGTGAGCAATCTGATGTAGTTCGATTTGATGTTCATTCACTAACAATTTGAGATTTATCAATTTGAAGGTAATTTTGCGAGAGAGGGATAAAAGATAGGAAAAAATACACGGACCAGCAATTCCCCTGAAGAGGGAACGAATCTTACGCGAAACCCAGGAACCTGGCGGAGAACGACTCGTTATGTCACTTACACGAGCGTGCGACGCGACCATGCTGAGGTAGTCAAACCAAGGAATGGAAGATCGCCGGTGTATTGGTGCTAGTCGCCACGAAGGCCGCGCTAAAGAGGGAGATAAATGCCAGCAAGCGAGCCTGCTTTGAGGGCCTGTGCCAATACGGACCCATGGGGTGACGCCTATCGAGTGGAAATGGCCAAAACCAGAGGGACGGCGGCTCCAACCGAGCAATCACCAGAGCTGCTGCAGGTGATCGTTGGGGGACTCTTTCTGAACCACGACCCGAGTCCCTGACTCCCCATGACCAGTGTTCCAGTATTGCATACCATAACGCTGTCATAGGCATTGATAACGGCACAACAGGGGCTGAAGATGAGGCGACGGTGACGAATGGCGAACTCATTGCGATGGCCATCAAGACGGCTATCTTGCTGGCTCAAAAAATGTTCAGAGTGGTGATACAAAGGTGTCTGGACGAGGGTGTCTTTCCGGACGCCTGGAAAATTCAAACCCTAGTGTTGCTACGAAAGACAGGGAAGCCATCAGGGGATCTATCGGCATATAGACCTTTATGTCTGTTGGATACAGCGGGTAAGGTGTCAAGAGGGTAATCCTCAGCAGACTGACAGAATACACGGAGGGTATAGGCGGTCTGTCTACCAACCAGTTTGGCTTCCGTAAAGGGAAGTCGACGGTGGATGCCATTCTGTCCGTCACCAAGACGGCTGAAATAGCAATCCAGCGTAAGAAGCGAGGAGTCCGCTACTGTGCAGTGGTCACTCTTGACGTGAGAAATGCATTCAATGGTGCCAGTTGGGTGGCTATTGCCGACTCGCTCCAACGCCTCCAGGTTCCTGGGTACCTGTACAAGATTCTGGGAAGCTATATCTAGAATCGCGTTCTGGTGTACAGTACAAAGGTAGGCCAAAAACGTGTTCAGATCACCGCAGGCGTCTCACAAGGTTCAATCCTGGATCCGGTGGTATGGAACACGATGTACAATGAGGTACTACGGCTTGAGTTCCCAAACGGGGTGAAGATTGACGGGTTTGCAGACAATATCACTCTAGAGATATGTGGTGAAACCATCGGAGAGATGGAGCTAACGGCCTTGCACTCCATTGGAATTGTGGAGAGGTGGATGAGTTCCACCTGAAACTGGAGCCAGCCCATCATAAGACTGAGGTCACGATTGTTAACAACCGAAAATCGGAGCAACATGTGACGATTGAATCGAAGAAGTCTTTGAGGTACTTGGGGGGTCATGATTGACGATACGGTATCACGCGACGCGGTCTGCGTCCTAGCCGGGATGATGCCAATAGGAATCGTCGTAAAAGAGGACGTATAGTGATTCGAACGTGGATAAAGAGGTACTCGCAAGACCACTAGAGCCGCATCTATGGTTAAGTGGCAAAGGAAATGGAACAACTCCACCTAAGGTCGGTGGATCCAGCGACTAATCCCGGAACGACTAAAATATTTACCTGCACTTAGTAATTTAAAAAAAGCACCAAAAAAGGATAGAAGTGCCGGTAAATCATTTAGGCCTGTGCCAACAAATCATGTGTGATCAGCATTGAAAATTTAGGAATGAGCAATAAGAGATGAGAAAAGATCTTCGGATAATCTAATTGTGACCGGTGAATCTGTCAAATAAAGCAACAGCTATTAGTATATGTGTAAATAAATATGGCTTGATTTCCGCCAAATGATGTTATTTGAGCACTAAACTACTCGCATATGGCTTGGATTTTTATTTGATTTTCCCATAAAAATAGTAAAATGAGCAATAAATAACTGAATAAACACAATAAAAAAAACTCAAATGTCCTAGGTAGTAGATAAAGTTACCCATCTTTAAATTCAAAAATAATTTGATATCGTGAAAACATTTCCATGGAATAATCAAAAGCACCATTTGAAAACTGAATGGGTTCCAG
This sequence comes from Aedes koreicus, assembly GCA_024533555.2. Lineage (NCBI taxonomy): Eukaryota > Metazoa > Arthropoda > Insecta > Diptera > Culicidae > Aedes > Aedes koreicus. The sequence goes on from JAHHFK020001855.1 coordinate 105,591, forward strand.
AGAGCAGAAAATAAATGCATGCATAAAATTGGGAATGAGCCATAAAAAGTTGTGATGTGTTTTAGGACAAATTAAAAAATTTCATATGGAAGAGGTAAAATGAGCAATGAATATTCAATGATGCGCAATAGACAATGATATGTTTGCAAATGGACTAATGAACGTATACATTCCAAATAAGAGTTGTTGAGCTTCTACAATTGATATTTTCGTGGAACATGTGTTCTTCGCATGCCCTCGCTTCGACGGCGTGAGATCCGGCATGATAGCCGTAAGTGATCACGACACGACTCCGGATAACCTGGTCCAGAGGATCTGCCAAGACCGGGACATTTGGGACGCGGTATGCATAGCAGCCTCCCAGATTGTCCTCGATCTCCAACAAAAATGGCGAAACGACCAACGGCAGATCACAGGGACCACCCCTGTGGTACTGAAACCCTAAGTAGTTAGACATAGTGGGTGCTTAATAAGCACAATAGCCGCCTCCCCGAAGTAATACCGAAAGGTGGTTTCGGGGAGGTTGCAGGGTTTAAAACACGGGTGGGTTTTTAGTGGGTAGAGGAGTTGGCACCCTCATAGCCACACCCTGAGTTCTTCAAGTAGTAGTAGTAGTAGTTGTAGATTTTCCATCCCGTCTAAAAAAAAAGCAAAAAGGAGGCAGTACCCATAGTGGCCAGGGACCTGACGGGTTGCCATTTTACTGTAGCCAAGATCTCTAACATCCAAATGTCAAAAGATTCATTGTTTGTAAACAATACTGGCGTTAGTACTCGTAGTAACAAACGTCAAACGGGCCTTATTTAAATAAGACCCACAATATGTTACATACTTTCGAACTCTAGTAAATAGGAAGGATTGCCAGGCCCCTGGCAGTGGCCGAAAAAGAAGTACTTTTTGGGAGTTTTTTGGGAAAATAAAACAGTGCACATCAAATTGATATCATTAAAAATAAGACATTTTTTACATTGTTAAAAATGAAAAATTATTTGATTTTGGTGAATTGTCAGCGCTATCATTGCACTTGGCGTAAAATAAACTTTGATCTGGAATCATAAAACAAAACATTTTTTTACTCGAAAGTTGTTTTATTCTAGATAGACTACGATCTTAGCGAAATTCGAACATTAACCTTAAAAATCAGACCTAAAAAAAAATCTCCATGTCCGTACTCTATCTAGAGAAGATATCATTTGAAGAACATTGGCCGGGTACAGAATGATATATGCCACTTCTGTAACCTAGAAAGCGAAACATCGGAGCATCTGCTTTGCAGCTGTAGTGCATTGAATAGGCGCAGATCAAAATTTCTTGGTATTGGTTGTTTACAGCCCAATTAGATTTGGTCTGCCAATTCTGGTAAGGTGATTGGGTTCATAAACCAAATCATACCCAATTGGGAGCGTGCAGTGGCAAGCAGCTGATCACCCAACAAATGGTGGTCAGCTTGCGTATTTATTCAGTAAACAGAGATGTACTACAAAAAATTCGTATCAATGGACGCAGTAGTGTTTAAATCCCCCAACAACAACAAAAAAAACTCTAGAGAATTTTTTCAGGCCCTTCAAAATAAATGCTGGATGAAGAAAATCGGTTTACTACTTTTTTCGTAAACACTTACGTCAATTTCAAAACTCCCACAATTTTGAAAATCGGACTTCGAAATAATAAATTTCTCAAAGCATAAACCTATCGATTAAGACAATATAAAAAACGATTTTCCATAACGTCTTCGAGTACTTCCCCCCTTAATTGAAGAACGTTTCTATTTCAACTACATATATGCCATCAACAAATAAATCCATTTTGACCTCTCTGCGTATAACCAATGATTTACAAACGATCACTCTACCCTAACATGTAAAAAGTACAACTATTCCGTTCCGCTACACTCCACGGCTACCAATAGGATTGTGTCAATTTCAGTTATTATTTATGATCTCATTGTCTCGCTGCAGAAGCAAATTGTCTGAATGTACTCAATTCACTTTCAATGCTTGTAAATCGGAAGGGAAGGGGCCAGCGAAACAAGCGATGAAAACCAAACTACCCATTCGTCTTCTGGCGGTTAGATGGTTGGATGATGATGGTTAAAATTGGTCATAACAAATCAGCAAAATCTCCCACCATACCGAATGGTAAGTAGGTATACGCTGCTTCCGTACCAATCATCGAAAGCTACGAAGGAAAGACTCATAAAAGTAAAGTTGTTATGAGCAATTGACCGAGATGAAATAATCGGAAGAAGAAATAAAAAGCGACATTTTCATTTTGCGCGCTCCGTTTGTAAGAAGAATCTGTTTTGTTTACTTACGTAGGCAGGCGGATTGAGAAGCCAGTAATTGCGCCAATCATTACTGCCTGCAATTGGTTTCACTCTCGTTGGATTGAGTTTTCAAATAATGGAATGGTAATGAGGCAATTTGAAAAAATTATCGGAAAACAAAAGTTTGCGAAAACTTCAAATTTTTGAGGAAAGTTACTTGTGATGTACTTTCCTATGATGTTGAAAAGACAAATTGTGAACGATTGAAACCATCATTTGTCGATGCCACCAACCACTGAAACACCTTCTACCTTTCTATGGAATGTAGTACCTTTGTAGTCGTAAATTTTCTTGCTTCAATTGTCATTGGGGACCACCACCGCTTACACCGGCCTATTCGGATCATTAAGAATATCTACACACAAAATAGCTGAGACAGAGATTGCAAGCAAACAACCAGTTCGTCATGGTCACCACGCAAAGACCCTATATCATCATTAACAACCCGCCTTGGTCATGCATCGCAGGTGTGCCTCTAGGATGTGTACGTCTTCGTCGCCATATAATAGACCTAGGAACGATTACTTTTACCTACGAGTACCTTCGCCATTCGTCTTCAAAAACAGAACTTGGCAGGAATAATAATCCACTGCACAACCAGTGACACACATAGCAAATTATTGCTGGGCTGCGACTTGGTACCTACCTATTTAGGCGTGTTTGTTTGTGTGCCATCTAGTGAGTAGATGTTTGCTCGGATAATTACTGTCCACGGGCGCTCTTCCATTACGAAAACGATGGTCAACCGAGCAATAAAATAGTTGGTAATCATTATCGGATGGATGGGTGGCACTTGCGAAAGAGAGGAGCTCGCGAGCGTGCCTACGGTTACGGTTTTGGATTACCAGCTGAGCGTGGGCTGCAGCCGACATTGAACAGATAAGATATAAACTACAGGGCTGATGAGGAATAAATTTTCAAAACCGATACGAAACGTATGGAACTTAGCTGGCCTAGACAAAAAATATATAACTAGGGGCGGTGTAAATATTTTCAGTGCCGTAAATATCTTCAAATGCAGCAGCCTTCACGTTTGAGGAAAATAAACAAAGATTTGATTTGAAATAAACCACAAAACAAGTTTTGCTTACATCGAAACAGAAATTCAGCAAATCTCTTTCCGACTGTGATGCACTCTTGAGCATTTCCAGGAAAAACATAACAGAAATTGCCAAAAATAGGCACGTCAATCTTTGATTAAGATGAATATTAGCACATTTCTTCCATATGGGAAAAGATGTATTTTTTACCGTTCTACAGGGTTAGCCCAATTAAATGAAGCAAGAATAAAAAAGCATTGATTTGAATTAAAATTTATTTATTTTTTTTTAAATTCTTTTTGGGTTATCTAAATAAAATAATAAAGTACAACATGATAGACTAAGAATTCAATTCGGTCATCTTTTGCTTTACAGATTTCTTTGATTCCTTTCGGGGCATCTCTTGATCAGGAATCTCATTCCATATTTTCTGCAAAGTTGTTTAGAATTTTTAAATGACCACTTGTTTGGGGTTCCTAAACTTTTCATTCATAATGCCCCAAATGGAAAAGTCCAACAGGTTTACACGAAGTGGCCGGCCATAATTATTAAGGCCGGCAAATTGTTCTTTCACCAGGCCTGCGTAACATTTGCTGAGTGTGGAGAGCCAGAATCCTGTTGGAAAACCCATTTGTGGCTTCCAAAAATAGTTGAAGCATACTCCAAAAAATGTCCTGTCAAAACATTGTTGAGGTAAAGGGTGTCCACGATGAAATTGCCACACTATGAAATTGCTCTAACTTTTTAACCGTTGGGTAGAATTTAATGAAAATTTGGGTGGATTTAGTTCATAGTGCATTATTCACATCCTGTAAGTTAAAGTCCTGTGATCAAAACTCGCGGAAATGGAGTCGAAAGAACAGCTCGTGCGTGATAAAATCTTGCGCATTCATCACGAGAACAAGGATCTCTCGCATCGTTCCATCGCTAAAACGTTGGGAATCGCGAATTCCACGGTGTCGCGAGTGATTAAGCGGTTCGAGGAACGGTTGACCACCGATCGGAAGCCCAGAAGTGAAGGAAAAAGTATTCCGTACAACACCAAAAATCACAACCGCGTAGTTGGGGCCTTCAACCGAAATCCGAACGCCTCCGTTCGGGATGTGGCTAAGAAGCTGCACCTAAGCCGAAGTTTTGTCCAGAAGGCCAAAACTAAGGCTGGGCTTCGAACGTTCAAGGTACAAAAGGCCCCTAATCGCGACGAGAAGCAGAACAAACCCGTGCCAGGAAGTTGTACCTCAACATGCTGACGAAAGTTGAATGCTGCATCATGGACGACGAAACATATGTGAAGGCCGACTTCAAACAGATCCCCGGCAACCTGTTTTTCACGGCCAAGGATAAGTTGAGCGTTCCGGAGCATGTCCGCACTCAGAAGATGTCCAAATTTGCGAAGAAATTCCTGGTTTGGCAAGCCATCTGCACGTGCGGGAAGCGGAGTGCACCTTTCGTGACCCAGGACACGATGAACGGACAGGTGTACATAAAAGAGTGCCTCCAGAAGCGGCTGCTTCCTCTCCTAAAGGCCCACAACGTCCCAACAATCTTCTGGCCGGATTTGGCCTCATGCCACTACTCCAAGGACGTGCTGAAGTGGTATGCGGACAATAAGGTCAATTTCGTGCCGAAAATGTTCAACCCTCCCAACACTCCGGAGCTCCGCCCCATCGAGAAGTACTGGGCGATTATGAAGCAGCATCTTCTTAAACGACCTAAGGTAGTGAAGACAGTCGAGGAACTGAAGAAAGTATGGGTTTACATGCAAAAAACGGTTGATTCACAGGTTGTGCAGAATCTTATGGCCGGGGTTAAGGCCAAGGTGCGGGCATTTGCGTATGGACTGTAAATAAAATACGAGTAAAATGGTAAAATGAAGTTTAATAGTTATTTCTCAATCCCTGAAAAGTTGATGGCAATCGGATGAAAACTCGAATTTTGCGAATCAATTTTGTATGTGGCAATTTCATCGTGGACACCCTTTAAAACTCATGAAAACCTGAGTAATGAAAACAATGGTAGTGATAATGATAAAAATGTTATCAATATACAATGTCATATAGAAAAGTATATAATATATAGTGATGAGACCATACAAACCAACACTACAATACCAACACTGCAACGATACAAAGACCCGCGTATCCACCATGAACCCAAAAATCCAAGCAATGCATAACAGCCACGACAAAGAAAAAATGAATTCAAAATTACGTTACAAAACCTGGAAAATCCATTGATGATCTGTAACAATATAGCTTACAAAGAACAGAGTTTCTTGAATTTCGATGTGCTTTCCTTTGTATTGATTAACAAACTCGGTGGTTATGCTATACAAAAATCAAACATTTCGACACAAGGCAATACCCGGTGGTAGATTTAGGCATGGTTCATATTTAATGCGGTTCGATTTTGAAACATGTATCCGTTAGATTTTGGCATGGGAAAATTTGATTTTTTATTTTCATTCCAGAACAAGCCTAGAACTGTTTAATTGTGTTGCCAGAATCGGACGGGTATTGTTAAATACTTTGGGTGAGAGTAGAGAAGATAATCCACCCGTCGTTTAGGCGTATTGTCACAAATTGAGGGCTCGATTCCCGGTCCAGCCGGTAAAACTTGAAAATGTCCCTTCTCTACTGGTCCACCAGGCGTTGTGTTGTCCGTTTTATAATGTGAAGTGTTCAGTCTGTGCAACCACTGCTTGAAGACGGTATAATTATCTCTCTCTAAAAAAAATTTGCTTGCCATGCCAGAACTAAAGACCTCGTGGTGCTCCAGATTTATGAATAATTTTATCTAACATGGGCCGGGACAAACGGCCTTACTTCCCGAAGGAAAACGTGATCAGAGATTTTTCGTCTCAGAAAATCCCAACGGCGCCTTCTGGAGTTGATACCAGACCGACTGCGGATGAGAGGCAACCACGATTACCAGAGAGTAGGACAATGTTGCGAAAAAAAAAACCCCGAATGGACACACAGGCTTCGAACAAGTTCAATTACACCTAGAATACTTATTTGAGAGCCGTCATGAAACCTCATTATTGACGTTATATGTAGAGCCAGTAAAGAACAACAAATAATGCACCAGCCCATTTTAACATGAGCTGTAATTTGTCGTTTATTTCGCCTGTTTACATTTTTATTGCCAATTTTTTTCCCTACCCTACCATAATAGACCCTAGTTTTTTTTTTTTTTGCATTCGAATTGTTATTATTTATTGTTTCCAGCAATTTGAATCTATCACAAATTCCAGTCAACGGTTTTGCGCTGAATCGTAATTCGTTCGCATTTAAATGATGAAAAGCCGCTTTGTTAAGCACGTCTGCCCAAACCTCCATTCTCTACACTTGATACGATGGTTCTCTCAACAAAACAGGGCCAACCTAGTCAGTAAGTCTGTCTGTTTATCCATCTGTCTGTCGGTAGTGGTGCATGGTGTGTCGATTGTTTTCGATCGCTTGGAGCCAAATAATCATCGCTAAATAGCGAAAAAGACCGTACTGGATTGAAACATATGTTCAACAACTACACTCGTGGGCACAATTATGTATGCATAAAATGAGTGCGAATAAAAGTCAGCCGAAAGGAGAAACAACATGCCGAAGAAAGGAATACACAGTTGCCTTGATTGGACGACATGCTGTCGCGCTCACTCATTGTACTGAAATGAGTATATCGAATTCATAGCGTTTTCTGTTGTTTTAATAATTTAATAAATCATCAAAGTTCGTCGAGGCGGTTTGCGGGCACGCTAAGTGCAATTGCATAAGCGGTAAACTTGTTTTCATTACGACTTTCGGAGGAGTGTCTTGCCTGGATGGAGATGCTCTTTCCCTTGCCTGGTGGCGAACATGTTCATACTTGATTAGATTTTTTTTTTTATTTTGATACGTTGTTCAAGCTCAATCGTGTTTGATTTACGGAGCCAAGTTTTCATTCCAAAATATGTCACTGATCTTACAAATAAAGTTAGGGAAGTAGAATCGACTACTCATGGTCGTCTCGAGATTACTGGTAATAAAAATAGATGAGAATGAGAAAAGTATGTGCGGTTTTGATTTGATATCGTGATCTCACATGTGTAATTTTGTCCTGCTAACGGGAAATCAATTCACGCAAATGTTTAGCTGTCATTAATTGTCAGTCTCGACATATTCACGTATCCAGTGCTCGTTCTAAAGACAGCGGGAGATCTTGCAGCCAGCCGCTACTACAATGAAAGCCCCGCCATCTACAAGAAACTCCCGGCAATACTATGCAGTAGATGCGTTTTTCGACTTTTTCAACGAAGCGAATATGGTGATCCGAATCGGCGTGTTTTCTAATTGTTCGAACCATCAGCTACACAGAAAAAATTATGAATTTTAACAGGCGCGTGAAATTTCCCCTTGTGTAATTTCAAGCCAAAGGAGGCATAAACAACGAAATTGTTTGCAATCTTTCATGCGCCATACAACAATGTTTGCAATCTTTCATACAACAAGATAGATGCAGGCGTTATCTGGCTTAAATTAACATGAAATATCCCATTATTTTCTGCCAAATCTATTATAGCATTCCATTTATGTGCATTAGATAACGCAGAAAATTCAATGTTTATTTTTTCTGTGTAGCTTGTTTTGGTGCAGATATCATAAGTGCTTGTTTCTTGGATTGTGCAGCTATGAACTGTAGAAGATTGCTCCAACAGCTTCAATTTTAATATGAACTATCTCTCTGGAACTGTCTGTTTGGGGTGTGGGTAAAATTTCATTTTCACAAGTTTTTAAATTTTCGTTGCTACATGATTTCGTGTTGCTACATGATCTTCGAATATACGACAATAAAAACATTACAAATATCAATTATTCAATCAATAGTTATGGTACGACTTGTTTTTTTTTTTCAATGTTTAAAAGACTTATAATTCATGAGTTTTTCTCAATTCAAATATCTAAAAAGGAATAAGACCCATAATTCCCATAATCTTCTTCTCGATAAAAATAGAGTTTTTTTTTCAAACTCTGTGCGCTTCATCTAAATTTTACCAGAATTTTGAAATTTTCATAGAATATACGGAGAATATACGGTAGATTAAAAAGTAAAGTAATTATTGTACCCAAATAACAGTACGTATATCATTGATAAAAAAAAAGACGCACCTACTGTATGTAAAAGAAGATTATCCATCCAATATAAACGCGTTTAGTAAAACTATTTTGCGTTTTTTCATTGTTCTATTTGTTACCTATCGTTTGCATAATGTTTTATGCTTTTTCCATGTTTATTGGATACTTCAATTTAGAAATCAAAATTATTGCGTGGTACATCGGAAAATATGACTAAAAGTTACCTTAAATAGTGACATTTAGCGCTTATGTTCAATTACCTATCGTTTTAACAATTATAAACAATATGAAATACTGTTTGATTCTGGTTGATTAATCACTTGAATAATTTACAGTACACATTCACTATACCGGAAGCTAGTGTATAATTTCTGGTGTATCACATACTGTATTATTTTATGTGATAGGTGGTACAACAATACTGATGTTTTTTCATGAAAATAATATTCTACAAAGAAATTATAGCTGGAAAATGAGACAAATGTCTGATCGTACTGTAACTTTTTTGACTGATACTTCGATTAAAATTGATCAGAGTTTCGGTTGACTAAATGTAAAAATATAACAGTTTTGATGATAGAAGAACATTGGATAAGAAACGTTTCATCCTAATTACTCCAGTTAGGTTCGTTTAATAGGACTGCAGTGATTTTGTCAATAATTAGACCCCTCACACTGGGAAATCACCTTTTCGTGGTGCTTAACGGGGTATGCGATATTCCACCGAATCACTCCGGATTACTTCAAACTAGAGGTTTCAAATTTTATTTGGTAATCAAAGGAACCAGTCTCAGTCCTTATTACATGTTATGTCTTATTAAAGTGACAAAGCTTGGGTTACTCCGGCGATGAAACTAGTGAATCGTGGATGAGTCTCCATTAATGTTCAAAACACTATGATGTAATATACTTTCACCCAATTTTGCATAATATTTAGTTTGCATGTGAGTTGTGAGTTAATGCTATCATATAACATAGATACGAAATTATGAAACCAATTGTAAAATGCATATATTCCTCTCCAACTATTTATTTCTATAATCACCAAAATTATACACATTCAACAGTTTACTAAAAAATATACTGCATAACACAGCCATTGAGGTGACCCGAATTCCATCATTGTTATCATTGTTGTTTGCCCTGTCACTATCGACTTCAAAATCAATAAAAACTATACTGTCCAGGCGACCAATTGACCATGACTTATTATACTGTCTCTTTCTTTCGCGTTTCATGCTGGAATTCGAAAACCGCATGCCTACAACCATCAATTTACCATGTTGATCACACAAAGCGAATCACAGTCAACGATCGAAGCTCAACGAAAATTGGCACGTTGATTGTCAATCGGAAGATTGCTACCCCTGAGCCTTCGATAATTTGTCAGTCAATCATCACTGAAATATGGCATTGCATCCCCGAAAACGAAATCGTCAAGATCTACAGCAAGATTGATGTCTGTAGGTTGTTCATTAAATTACTATTTATTTTCCCACACATAACCGCCGTAGAGCCGATCGTTTCCAATATCTAAAGTGCATGGAGGCTTCGATGGACAACTTCATGGAGGTCATCTCTCATCTGAAACAAAAACTCGCCATGCATCAACACTCATAGCGAGCCATCCAAATCCATGGCACATGTCTACAGACAAGGGGCGCATTATGATTTCTTATTTAATTGTTATGTCATACTGGCTTTCATCTGTGGGCCTACCTTCGTCAGTGTTCAATTGAGCTTTTGAAGCAACGAGAGACACAACTACAGCGCGACGTGCCTGTTGGGCATATCGCGTTGATTGGATGATACATATCAACATAATTATCTCGCCTGTGTTACGTTATCATCCATTCCGGGACTTACGGCGACCATCGTCGGGATGGAAGAAAGTCGGATATTTAGGTGGATATTCCAAACTACATGCGAAGAGACGGAATGTTTACTATTTGGACTAACGCTTTTTATGTATGTTTATTATTACTTCACGCATTTTTTTTAATAATCGTTTATTTGTACAGGCTCAATCGAATCAACTTTACAGAGCCAAATTTTCATATTTATATACATCATTTATCTTAAAACTAAAGTTAGGAGGATAGAGCCGATTACTCGCGGCCGTCTCGAGGTTAATAGGAATTACAAGTTACTTCACGAATCATAAACATGTATCATTTTCCCGTCATTCGAAAACCAAAATTTACACGCAATTACAATCTAAAATACTTCTTATAATTTTAAAATACTATACTTATGATATAGATCTTAAAGTAAAACTTAGTTCAGTTAGTATTTGCATATTTTTTTAAGTCTGAAGTTTTTTATCATTTATTCCAAAAAAAATAACATTTTCAAGGCCTCCCCCTTTTATGATTATTTTATTACGGTGATTCAAAGTACCAATTCAGCTCCACCCGACTTAATCGATTTCAAATCACGTCGTCATTCTTCTTCAAAAAGTTGAGCCCATTTGTAAACACGAACTGAACTGGTTCTTTGAAATAATATTAAATCTATATAAATGAAAATGTGTTGCGGTTTCGGTTCTCATGATTGGTAAGATATCTTTTTCTTCGTTGGGCTTCGCGTTGTTTATACATACACACTACCAAAATGTCAAGAAAATGTCTGTCCTATGAGACCGACACATGCAAGCGTCCTTCAGCACATAAGAATGAGTTGAAAAAGATGAGAAAATAAATTCAATCAAACACATCTTTTGTCGAATTGCGTATGTGTCAGTTTCAGGAGACATAATTTTACACGAAATCTTTCTTTACGTTTCCCGGCTTTTTAAAAACATGAATTATGTCTCGTGTAAAATTCATAATTTCTAAGTGTGTATATAATGTCTGAGAATTTTTATGGAAAACTCAGAACAACCCCTAAGTTTTAGTGAGTTGAAAACCATCACACCATCGCATTGAATTTGATCTAGCTCAGCAGGTGACATTTGACAACAGTTAGTTGCAATTCAAGTAATGGCTTCGATCTAAATGACATAAGTTGATAGAATGACACAGGATCACAGCAAGTAGAGAGGTATTTATGTTTCAGTAGTATCCGTTTTACCCTGTGAATATATAGTAAAATATACATTATCGCTAAAACTCAAGGAACGCCTTTATTTTAATGCTGCTTTCAATTCATGGATTAAGGAACGAGTCATGCCAAAGGGACACGTAGTAATATCGGTCGTCTTACTAGTAATGCGAATCACAAAGAATACTTCGAGCGAATGAAAATGACCGTTCGCAAGTATATTTTCGCCACAAAATTGTTCGAATAGACCGTGTTCTTGAGGACGAATGAGATCTTCTAACACTCCATCTCCCCCAGTGACCGCTTCGCATAATGTGCCGAGGCCAGAACCGGCCAAAACATGACATCGTCCTTTGGGTTGTGCTCCTCAACTTAATGAAGGCCGCAACTTCCGATAAGTACTTTTTGCTGTACAGCTCCCCGTTGACCGCAAGTCCGGAAGAAAAAAAGAGCGGCTTTGAAATACCCTTCTCACTGATTGTCAGCCACAATAGGACCTTCTTCGGGAATTCCACGAAGGAGATGTACTTCACGTTGCTGCTCACCTTCCTGGGAAACGTAAAATTGCCGGTCATTGCCGTCGAGCGTCAGGTACGCTCAAGGTTATGTCGCTTAGAATAGTGTGCCAGCCATGATGTCTTACACACTAGACGAATATGTTTCATAACAGCGCCACTTTGATTTTCAATCCATACCACATGTGTGGCACACTGAGAAACACTTTTACACTTGAGCATATAGAAATAAGAAACCAGCAACCTTGCCAGTATTCATTGCCTGATTGCCATGCTCAACAGAATATAACAATTTGGGCTTTCAACACATCGGCACCTTCGGCACATTAAGGGAACTCCCAGAACATTGCAACACTTGTGGACACACTAAAAAAAAATAGAACTAGAGGAAAGTGTGCTGAGCGATCCACCCCTTGGGTACGCCTCGATGTCGATAATCACAACCACGTTGCGCTTTGCAGGGAAGACATCCTTGACGAGCATTCTCAGCCGCTACTTGTGGGTGACCGCTTGCGCTTCCGACACAGTCATTCTCAACTTCCACTTTCTTGATGATGTTCATGTTGGCTAAATACTTTTTTAAGCTCAGGCCGGTCGCAACGCGCTCCCAGACCAAGGCGCGCTTGTAATTCGGCACGAGTACGTGCAAAACACGGCACGATGACGGACTTCTTCGCTCCGCGGTAATTCATTGCTTTCGCCATCGTTGCCCTAAACGGACTGATGAGCTGTAAAAAAAATTCTGCATATAGCCTACACTCCCGTTTCATTTTACTCAGTTTTTGAGTACAATTGTATACTATCTCTTTTTCTCTCACAGAAATGTTACTCAATTTTCGTAAAAAGTGGACCTAATCATAAATTGAAATATCGATGCTCTTTACTATCTTTTACTCGCAGTCTACTATGATATGTATTGTAGCTTACGTGCATGCAAAAAAAAAACTAAGGCATTGTACAGGGTGCGGCAGAAAATAATGCGAAAATGTTCAAACTTGAGTATTGGGTTAATTCGTGTAGCTAGGACTAATTTCTGTCGAAAGTGTATTTGTTTATGTTTACTTTCAAGTGCTGCATCCAAACATTCTATTTGTTTTATTTCAAATTCGTCAAAATGTTCGCGAAAGAAGTGATCACCAGTTTGTTGCTCGCCCAGAAGAAGCCGAAAGAGATTGCCAAGGTGGTAGGGTGCCATTTGGCAACAGTTTACCGCATAAAAAAGTCACTGCAGGATGATCCTAAGCAGCGGAAGCCGGGAAGCGGACGTCCGGACATCTTCCAGAGCCAGAGTGAAACGTCACTTGATTACGGACCGGGTCAAGGAACTACGAGTGACTCGTTCCAAGAGATTGCTTTCCTTGTTGAAGAAGAAAAAAATGATAATCCTGTTCTCCGACGAAAAGCTTTTCAGCATCGATGCTGTGGCCAACAGCCACACGGACCGGTTCATTTCACCGCAGAAAATGGAGAACGTTCCGGAAAAAGTGAAATTCAAATTTCAACCCAAACATCCGGCTGGTGTCATGATGTTTGGCTTGGTGGCGTTCAACGGGTTGAAAATGCCGCTTGTTTTCATTGATGCTGAAGTTAAAATCAATACCGAAGTGTATATCGGTATTTTAAAGGACCAAGTGCTTCCCTGGGTGAAGGCCAACTTCTCCGAGGACCAAAACGTTGTCCTACAGCAGGATGGAGCGCCGTGTCACACTTCCAATCCAACCCAACAATGGTTGAACGATAACATGAAGTTTTGGCTGAAGGATTTGTGGCACCCTAGCAGTCCAGATCTAAATCCGTTGGATTATTCGATTTGGGCATATGTTGAAGCACGAGCCTGCAAAACATCACACCCATCACCCTGAAGTCAACCATAACACGCACGTGGCAGTGAATGTCGGAGGACTACGTCCGAAAGGCATGCTCTGGCTTCCGGCGTCGGCTCGAGGATGTTATTAATAAAAATTGAGGACACATTGAATAAATTTGTTTAAAAGGACTTTATAAAGATAACTGCACTCGAAAATGTTGATATTATTGCTTGAATTAGTTGAAAATGGGATTTGAAAGAAATAGAACAAATTTTCGCATTATTTTCTGCCGCGCCCATGCACAGGTGAAACGGAAACCTTATTTGTATGATGCAAACATTATCACGCATACGGTATTAACTGTTAAAAAATACTTTTACAGTACACTCAATGGACCATTATCAAGTTTGGTGGATTGTCCTTTTTCGGTACAAATGGTATATTTTGCTCAGTTCGCCAATCCAATGTTTTTTTTCGCATAATGCCAGTTTGCAAGATCTGGCCAAAACATGATTACTTAAATTTCGGTAAGCATTGACTGATGTAAACGTCAGATTTGATCGCCTTGGCCTTGCTTGGGCGAATCAAAAGCGCCGAGACACCCTTCGATGACTTGGCTGCCCACACCAACATCTTTTGGCTCATATTTCGTTTAGCTGGCATATTTAACATTGTATGGTATTGTTTCAATGTTCGCTGTCGTTACTACTCAATTCGTGGTGCAAAAACGTGAAGTACGCCAAAATGATGCACTTTTCACTCGCAAAATGTTCGCGACGAAGTGCACGGTAGAATTTTATTATTTTTGTTTTTCAAATTGATGCTGTGTATATTTTAATGCACGCTGACGTTTTCGATCGATTACTTTGTTTTTTTTTAAATCCGATGGATTGCTATGTTTGAAACATGAAATTTTCGTGCTAATGTGCGTGTTGATACACCAATCTTGTTGTCAGCACTTGACAACAATTTTTTAGTTATTCTGGCTCTCAGTTTTGTTGGGCGACCGCATTCCTTTTTATTTCCGGGTTCTGTGCCATCACATTCTTCAAAACACGATAAATAGTTGACTTTGATAATCAGGATCTATTATTTGCGCTCATAAATATGAAATTAAATATTTTGTTTCATGATATTGTCCCAGAATAATACACCATCTGTTTAGATGATTAAACATCATGAAGACATTCAATTATAACTACCAAATAGAAAATAATATGTTTTCACCATTCATTCAATATTTTTAAAGTGCGGCCAAAAACTGATCCATAGCTGTGTTCGCTAAATGACACTAGCGTTGATTGAATTAGTTTTCAAAGTGGCAGGTTGTTATTGCCAAACTTCCATTCCATTGAACCAAATCCTAAGTGGTTAACGCTTGATTAGTGACGAAAACAAAACCGAGAAAGTTGAGAAAGTGAGCACGGTCTGGCTGGGTCCCAAAGAACTGTCTGGATTTTAATCTATTTTCCCTGACGCCGACATAAGTTACATAGAGGTTAGGTGGATTACGCCCGTAAGTATGTTAACCATAACGGAGCTGTGGATTGAAAAACGATGCTACGTAGGATTATAATGAAAATGAAAATTCGGTTTTTTGTGAATAAGAACCGGTTTTACTCTTCATTCATACGAGTTAGAAAAAAATCCGTGAGCACCAATAGCCTCAGGAAGGTCCATTCTATAAAATCCAAGCCCCACATTCAAAGGGTGAATCCAAAATCCAATTTTTCACAACAGCAATACAGAATTTTCAAGAAAATGTGTAGTGTTGTGAATAAATACCGGGTTTACTCTTCTATTATACGTGTTAGAAAAAATCTGTGAGCACCAATACATTCAGGAAGGTCCGTTCCATAAATTCCAAGCCCAACATTGAAAAGGTGGATTAAAAATCCAACTTTTAACAACAGGAATACAAGATTGCCATGGAAATTTGTTGTTTTGAGTTTCAGCAGTTTTAGTTTTTCATCGATTCAGGGAGGTCCATTCCATAAAATCCAAGCCCAATATTTGAAAGGCGGAGCCAAAATTCAAGTTTTCAATACAGGAAATCTAAATTTTCATTTATTTCTGTGAATAAAAACCCATTTTTCTGACCAATAATACGTGTTAGAAAAACACTTTGTTCACAAATGGATTCAAGGATGTCCATTCCATAACATTCAAGCCCGACATTCAAAGGGCAGAGGCGAAATACAAGTTGTTCAACAGGTAAATCATGTATCTTGGTGAGTGAGAGCTAGTGGAATACCTGTAACGAGAAAATGAGAAGAAAGATTAATAATTTCCATTTAATTCCAACTTACCCTATAATGTGTAGACTTCTTCAGTATCGTGTACTAATTCCAAGTCGAGTATTACAGCAATTCTGAGCCCATATTTGGATTCAGCAAGGCAAAATCTATAAATTCAACATACTTTGCCGATGGGAGAGAAACACTACCGACTAGTGTTATCACTAAGGGAAATCACTGGAAGACTTCTACGATCAATGAGAGAACAAGTAAGGCCGAAATATAGTGAAAGGGATTGAAATTTAAATAATTACATAATTGTACTGCAAACTCAGAGGATTAAATACCGTACAATTGTTCTAGATCATTTAAACTTCAATTCAATATAATCACTGGTTGCAAAATATAGCGGCTTAGATAGTATAATTATGATGATGATGACGATGATGATGATGACGATGATGATGATGATGATGATGTATTACTACCATCTATTGTAGCAATAGATAGTGTAATAGTAGTGTAATAATCTTACAAACGATTTGATCAGGCTTCTATTGTTATTTGTAATCATCAAGCTCCTGCATGACGGTTCAAAAATATTTGGGTGGGCCCGTAAGTAGATGCACTTACGTGAAACTCGCGATTATAGGGAAGAAAATCTCCTTTCAAAAGGAGGTTCACATTCACAGCACTAGAATCGAGCCCTCGATTGACAGCCCCCCCCCCCCCCCCCCCCCCACCCCCTCGTTGCGCAAAATGTTGCAATAGGAAAAAGCCAGACCCATGCTCCTTATCCAAATCGTTTCACTTGGGTCCCTGATGGTCGCTCCCTTTCCCCTTTATATGTTATATAATGATTATTTAGTACACTGTGGTGTGGTCATTTGATTCCATTCCATTCCTTGTGTTCGAATTTTTTTTCTGAAAGTGATATTGGTTATGGTTATATACCGTTCTTTATTTATTGACTAAATTTCAATTTGATGTAAGTTCAATATATAGGGACATAAGGACAAAATGGATATCAATAACCTGTCTTTTTCCACGTTTTTGAGAGCACTTACTACCTATCAAGTGTCTGAAAACCCTTTGCGGGATCCACCCGGTTCACACTCAGACTCTTCCAAGATCTCCGCGTGGTTGTCACAGAGTATCTGCTTTTGAAAAGCTTACTCCAGTGGTATCGATCCAGACCCACCATGTATTTTCCACATGGTATTCCTCGCGGTTAGATTAGTGAAGAGAACAGGAGAAAGAAGAAAGAAGAGAAGGCATTATTAATTGGTAACATACATACATACCATTCATGTTGATATTCTCACGACGGTCGGTCATAATGGTTCGACGGATACACAAGATTGATCATTCCCGGTTTTCAGTTAGTTTCCACGCGTTTACTCAATTCCATTAAGTTTAGTTATAAAAGACAAGAGACATATTACTACGTGATACATTTGGTAATTTCAAAGCAATGGTCCCCCATCGCAACTTCAAGTGATAATTACAAGCTTGGCTCCATTTGGTTCAGGCACTTTTAAACGTTGATGTGGCAGCCCGTTCACACATGAAATCTGTCTCGATCAAGACTGCAAAACACGCCCATACCCTTTACTGAACCGAAGGACAGGCATAGCGGCTTCAATAGTATAATGTGCGAGAACTTATTATGTGTACAAACTAGTACCAAAACTGGCTCACTTTTTCTAATTTAACGAAATTGTTTTAGAATTTGCTCTTAACACGTTATGGTAGAAGGGTAGGGTCTTTTTTGGCAATTTAACAAATCGATCAACGGATAACCGAATTTTACCTGTATTTAAAAAATCATATTCGAAATATACCAAACTGTACCTTCTCCTCCATTCTCAACCCGACAGTACCCGACATACATTCTACATCCCACACTTTCTGCAGAAACATTAGTAGCAGTAAATGATGACAGTTATCACCATGACACACCAGGGCAACATTCTCAATGGCATCGATCAACAGTTCCACTTTCGCTTGGACGCTTCACAATGCACACGGGTCATAAAAAAATGAAGTCCTATTTCATACCCTACGCCTTGCTCACCGGGGACTGCAATGCAATTTTTCATCTGGAGAGAAATGAATGGTGCCACACTTTTGCATCCACAACAGCAGGGACACTGAAATAGCATTAGTAGGAATGGTGGAGAAACAAAAACATTCCTCAGATGTATTTAAGCCACTATAGGAACATTTATCGGATCCGGAGGGCATCACTTTGCGAAGCACAGTGCACCACCTTTGTATGTATGAACATTTATGCTATTTTTTCTCGACAATGATGATAAACTTGAGGTATTGTCAGGAAAAAGGAAGTCAATAAACATTCCTGAAATTCTGCACCAAATCCGTGCATGGATTCCTCACCGATGACTTCACTTTAAACCCTAGAGTCTTTTGGACGAACAAGACAAGAAAAGCAATCATGCCTACTTGGAGCATATTTTTTGCGCACCTTCCATGCTTTGCAGTTTAATGATCAGATGGCGGTCCAACCAACGCCCCCAAATGCGTGTCATTGAGAATTGATTCAATAATAATCTCCTATCGTAGGTCACACAGACAAAAACTTGGGTACCGTGAAATTGCGTTATTTTGAAACAAATTCAAATTTTGGCATAGTATTATAACGTGAGATTGAAGCAATTAATGATTTTTATTCGAAAGTAAGTTCTCAAAATTGCTACAAAATTCACAATCACATAAAATAAAATTTTACATAAAACCACCATAGAATTGAAAAGAAATGTATGCGGAAGAAAAAGGAAATATTGTGATTGTGAATAAGTATTAGGTTAGTTGAATAAATAATGTCAAATTCAATGCTGATATCTATTCCTACCTTATCTCAGTCTTAAGGGCGCAGCTACAAAGCAACACCATGCTGGAGGTGGCTGGGTTCGATTCTCGGTCTGGTCTAGGAATTTTTCGTAAAGAAAAATTTCTCGACTCCCTGGGCATAGCGTATGATTGTACTTGCCACAAAATCATACTAATGCAAACCTGGTATTTGGCATCGAAAGCTCTAAATTAATAACTGTGGAAGTGCATTTAGAACACTAAGTTGAGAGCAAGCAATAAGCTTGAAATGCTAAAGAAGATCTATTCAAAAAATTAGTTCGTTGTTCAAAGTGTTGCCAACTTGTTTCTCAGATAAATCTCACGAAATACGAGAAAACAGTCTATCATTTTTGATCGATTATCTTTATTGACTTTCTCTTTGGTTACGGCAAAACAAACGGATTCGCTCCTCTTGCTGCTTCGGACAGCAGGCATTGCTTGTTCTTTGAAAAACGGATTGTATCCGCGATAATCAGGACACATTCAAAACACTGTAACTTTTGAAATATTTCACGCACGAGTGAACTCGTGGTGGGGCCTTCGGTGTTATTTTTTTAATGAAATTTGAATTGGGGGTTTTTTGTTTTTTTTTTTTTTGTTGTTTGTTTTTTGTGTGTCGCTGGGTTACCGGGGGAGGGGGGGGTTTTGGTGGGGGGGTGTTGTGGGGGCGAGAAAAAAAAAATGAGGGGGGGGGGGGGGGGTTTTTTTCTTTTGTAGAAGAGACCCCACCCCCGCCGGGAGTGTTTGGTTTGGTTGTGGTGGTTGGTTTTTCTTACTATAAGGTACCGCGGGGCAAGTTGAAATGCGGGGTAAGTTGAAACGGAAGCGATAACTTTTAATATAAAAGTGCAATGGACCTAATTTTTTTTTTTTGTAGCAGAGACTTCTACTAAACGCACCTCTTGACTGTCATAACTCGCTATTTTGAACCCCTAAACGCACTCCGCGGCTTTGTTTATTTTTCGTCACCCGCGAAATTAAGTCGAACATTTTCTTGCTAAACTTAAATCGCTCAAAAAACATTGTTGCATTTGATTTCAATTGGATATTTGTCCTTCAGGTAACTATTTAGTATTGATTTAATGTAGTGAGTGTGAAAAATATGCGAAGAAACCATTTTTTCACGCTTAGTTTTGACCGTTTCACCTTGCCCCGCATTTTTTCCACCTTGGGGCAAGTTGAAACGATATGCTGTCATGAATAGGTGGTTGAGTTTTGGATGAATCAATGCATCATACACATGTGTTATGAAAGCTTAAGCCTTAAAGGCCCGTCCATAAACTACGTAGACTCAGATGGGGGTAGGGGGGGTCTGGTGAAAATCTACACTCCATTCAAATTTAAAAAAATTGTACGGACGAAAGTTTACGAGGGGGGAGGTGGGGGGGTCTACGATCCCCGAAAATCAGTCTACGTAGTTTATGGACGAGCCCTTAATGCTTAAGCTTGCATAACACATGTGTATGATGCATTGATTCATCCAAAACTCAACCACCTATTCATGACAGCATATCGTTTCAACTTGCCCCATTATGTGGGGCAAATTGAAATAACGCATATAAAATTTTAATTTTTCAATATAAAATATTTTTCAAAAATAATTTTGTGATTCACTATTTTATATCAATAGGATTTAGGTTGAGCTAATAAATGCCCCTATCGAAGTTAAAATAATAACTTTCCTGATATTATTAGAGAAGTTCAAAGTTCAACATTGAAAAAACCGTTTCAACTTGCCCCGCGGTACCTTACAGGAAAGTTGTCATAGCGCTGTCCAAACCTTTAGGCATAGAAACGTCTAAAAGTGGGTGTTTTCGGATATGCTTCACTAAAGAAGCTGGATCGGTCGATATAATCGGACCGGTGTCTTGAGCTTTTACGAAACAATCCAAACTCCAGTGGATTTAATTACTACACAGCAATAAGTAAAAATGAATATCGTTTGTTTAGTTATTACATTCGTTTTCGTATGCGCTTAGTGCCTTCATGCGTTCTAAGATTATTTTTTTCCGGGCAATTCGGAGCTAATACTTGGGGACAAAATCTTGTTGGCAGCATACCACTCCCGAATCACCTTGGAGTAGTGGTAGCTGGCCAAATCAGACCAAAAGATGACTTTGCCCCTCTGTTTGCGGATGAACGGCAATACACGCTTTTTCAGGCATTCTTCGATGTAAACTTGGGATGTCATCGTTGGGGATGTGGCGAATGGTTCCGTTTTCAGACCACAGCTGCAAATCGCTTGGCCTTTAAAATCGAGTTTGACGTATGTTTCGTCATCGATCAAAGTGCAGCCCTTGTGTTTCGTAAAAACACGGTCGAACAAGAGCCTTGCACGCTTTTTAACCACGGAGTTCTGCTTAATGTGTCGGTTCGAATGTTTACTGGCTTTGTGCGACTTGTATCCTTCCCTGGAAAGGATATTCCGCACCGTTGAAAGTTGCCTTTGTACGTTCTGGCCACATCTCGGATCGAAAGACCGGGGTTGGCTTTAACATACCTCAACACCTTGCTGCACAGTTTACGATCCCTAGTTCCAGTTTTTTTATAGGTCCGCTGATTCCTTTCCACACTCAGGATTCCCTTGCAAGTTTTGAGCACTCGAAAAACTGTTGTTTTCGGCATCTTCAGTACTTAAGCCAGCTTGGAAGCGGACCACTCCGGATTTTCCAGGTGTTCGTGCGTGTTTCGAGTTCCATTTGACGTTATTTCTGATCGTGATCGACTACTTTGATAAAACTTGCACCAGTTGTTCTCTATATAAGTGTAAACAAACCACTGTCAAAGATTTTCGATTCTCAACACTAGAGGCGTGCTAGCGGCGCGCGAGGGTCGTACCAATTTACTTTTAGTCAGCTTTTATGTAGGGAAGATGTACCTATATTAATCTCATCACTTTGCAATTCATCCTACTTGAAATAAAACGATATACACGTGACAGGATTAGTTAGTAATGTTTGTTGTAGTTATTTAACGTAAGCAAACATTATTAGAAAACGAAACCGATCCTTCAACTGCCAATTGTTTGATTCATCGTAGGATGAATATAGGAACAATGAGATTAATATGATGGCAGTAACCCTACGTAGTTGTTCTGGAAGAGCGTTGTCGTCCTGTAGCTTTCAAAAAGGCGTTAAACTGCTGAATTGCACTCGGATCGTTCACCATCTAGAAATAGAAAACCGTTGTAAGACGTTTACCATAAAATCTCGGTGAGAATAAAGTCACCTTTAACCCGCTTAGCTCTATCCGCCGGTTGGAGCTAAGTTCTCAATTACAAAGAAAAAAGAGCGGCAGTGGATTTCGAGTATCACGAGTCCGATCGGGAAAAATGTACACAGCACATAGAAATACAGTACGATCCATGAGTTCAACAGATATGCAGATCTGCTCTTAACAACTATAATCTTTTTTTTGTTAGAGCACCGCCACCTCCAGGTGATTTTCTGTTATAACTAGGATATCTATCGCATCGGGAAATCTCACGTGACGCTGCTTTTCAATTGTTCACTAACGTAAAGTAGTTTTCCATTAAGGTAAAATGAGGCATTGATTACTGCTATTCACAAAACCGGCAGCGTACATGATATCCGAAAGTATCGAGGAATATCCATTTTCAGCTTTCCACAAAAATTCGAGACTATGGATTTGGACTTTGGCTGTGGGGAAAATCATGGACAATGATGAGCACAAAACAATTAAGAAATGGTCAACAACTATGATCCTCATGAGCTACGCACCTATCAACAATCGATGGTCTGGAAAAACGGCTACAAATCGATGCGGTGCACGGGGATTTCTCGAAAGCTTTCGACCAAGTTCCCCACACACTGTCTGTTGGAAAATTATAACGGATTGGTTTTTCTGACTGGTTGGCCAGTTCGATTGCGTCTTATTGCGTTGTGCATCAGTGAAAATTGGAACAGTTCTGTCTGAACTGTTTCGTATTACCTCCGGTGTTCCGCAAGGGAGTCATCTTGGACCACTCTTCTTCTTGATTTTTGTGAACGATTTTTCACCAAATTGAAATTGTTTTATTTTATTTTGAAATTGAAATTGTTTTATGTTTCAATATTTTGCGTCGTGCCATCTCTGGTTGGCTGTTACGCATTGCAAGCAGACGTTAAACTAGTTTTTGGACTGGTGTTACACAAATGGTATGGAGATGAATGTACAAAAATCACGTTCACACGCATTCGTTCTCCAGTATGTTTCGGATATTCTTTACAAGGTTATAATATCAAACTAGATCAACTTTCTAAAGATACATATACATATATATCCCTGAACAGTAAACTATGTTTTACTTCACACGTTTCTTCAATAACAGCCGGCGCATGCTGTTTCAGGAACTGTGAAACGCAACGCCGAGACTTCAACTGTGTGTATTGCCTCAAACATTGTACATCGCTTTGGTTCAAAGTTTATTGGAGTATTGCGTTTTTGGTATGGACTCCGTATCTGTACATCTTACGCAGTACGGCCAAATAACCCTATCAACGCATTGTAACTAACGGACCATAAGGATCTTGTTCAATATCCCCTAAGCTTTGGTCAAGCCACGCAGGTCTTCTGAGTGTGCAACACACGTCTCTTTTCCTACCGGCTAGTTCACCTCTTAAAACTCCTAGGGGCGGCAGATCGTGACCGTGGAATACTCACCTCTGCTACCTTGTGTTCTCAACCTGTAATCAATATCAGTGCATACAAGTGAGTTGCGCGACACAGAATTTGAAATTCAACGATGTTCTCAAGTGGGCTTTTATTTAACCTGAAGGGTTCACGAAAGGAAAATAACTTTCACTCCCTCTTCTGCCGTAGACGTTCTTGATGATTCATAGTTAGCAGCTCCGGCTCGAATGTCGGACGGGTAGGAGAATCCAGCAGCGTTTACGCGAATGGTGACGAACAGACCAGTTCGACTTACTGGAAAGCACTGGTCACTGCACCATGGACGCGTCTTGAACAACGATCGTTCAAAATTTTCACTTGTCTTCGGGACACAATACAACCAGGCATAGTGTGCGTAATTGATCCTCAACAATTAGGAACTAACTCTGTCTGTCCTTACAATGTGCGTCAAAGGGATAGCACCACTTCACTGCGAAACTAGCTCCTTATCTTTTAACTGTACCGAACTTCACTGGTTGCTTTCCCAGGATCAAAATAGACTCATCATTGGGAGAGGTGAGCTTATATAGCTCAGTGGGTGGAAACTCAGAATCGGATGATGATCACCCCATCCTTTGTTGACCGTACCCACGCTCTCGAGGTGATCACATTTGGGATCGGATTTTGTGAGCGGTGGGAGACGCGGGTTTTGCTGTTAGCTATAGCTTGCCATTCGAGCACTATCTATTTTTGAACACACCCTGTTTATCTCCTACCAGTCTAAGTAAAATAACTCGTATTTGGACATTTAATTTCTTATATCACGCTCATCAGGTGCTAATTTACCAGACTAAATTAATTTCAATATTCAAAAATAGAAATATGTAATTTGAATCATGTTTTTCATATAATCCAAACGTTGCTGGCATGGTATTTAAATTTAGAAACCATTTTCCGTTATGGTGGGTTGGCAATGCTAACTCCAAAAAATTAATTTCAGGTTGGAAACTCGATGAGAGGATACAGCATGTTGCTAATCTTTCAATAAAGTTTACCAAACGTATGATAAGTAAAGCTGTAATGAAAGTAAAGCTGTGTTTAAGTAGAATCAGTAATTAAGTTCAAAATTTTAGCCTGTACGACTTTAAAAATCGCAGACTATAAATAAATAAAGAAGTAATAATTATAATTGGGGCCAAAGACTTCGTTGGAGGGTAAACGACCATTGAACCAGGCCTCCACCAAAACGATCACATCATAACAACGAGCGACGGTGGCCAACCGGTACTCATGGATATCAGAATTAGTTCCGCCGAAGTTCTGACAAAAAGTCCTTGTTTGGAGGTCTGGCAGCGTGACTGACTTAGTGGAGCTAGGCAATCGAAATGCTTTCTACGATCCTGGGTGTCCAAAAAAGATATCGTTCGTTCGAGGAGCAAGACCATGGGTTTTGTGAGGACTTGTGCTGAAACTTTGACCTGCATAAAGCAGCAAAAGAACGAAGAATGGACTTAAATTGTCCTTGCCAGATCCACCCTTTGAAATGTTGGCCCTGAACTGGTCTTAGAAAATGGTTCTATTGATACAGATTTAAATTTGTTTAAAACTTTAAAAAAAAAATCATTTATATGATCAATTTGATTAATATAAATGATCTACCTGAATCTGAATCAGTTTGCATTGACTTCGAAATTTAGCGTATTTAGCGATTGCCTCGAACTGATAAATGGCTCCGAAATATGGACAGCGAAATGGGACCACGTTCTTCAACCTTGTATTAAGTTTGTGCTTATTTTTGACGTGATGTTTGAGCTCCTGAACTTAAGCATCACTTTGGGCACCGCAGCCGGTGATACCTGGATACCTTTATAATCTATATTTTTATTAAAATAAAACAAAAATCAATTAAAGATTACTTGCCTAGTAGCTTGTCTCTGATACGGGATTCATGTTTTGCTTGCAAGAACTCTATTTTTTTTTTACTTTTTTCCGTGAAAGTCTTGCAAAAATCCATATTCTCACATTGTTGATAGCGTTGTTTTTATGCATTTTTCACATCTGAGCTATGAGGGCCTTGTACAACAAATATTGTTTTGAAAATAACGTTTATCAGGTTTTCAACGTGAACTTCTTATTCATTTCGTTTACATACTCTAACCTACACTGATAGTCAAAATAAAATAAACATTTTATTTGATGTATTTTCTACTAAGAACTCTAAGAAATTATAAAAAAAAATAAGGTATCAAGAAAGTCTACAGTGTGTTTACTTTGATTTGAACCAAATAAATGAGAGAAATTAAAAAAATGATCAGGTAAGCACTTCATTTTGCCTATTAAAGCTATGTCCATTTAGAATCCGGAATAATAAAATCATCTGTATCTCGGTAGCGGATTGACGTACAAAAAAATTTAATACATCAAAACAAAAGTAATTTACTGTTCTTTAAAAAAATTTGTATTTAAAAAATATCAATACAAATCATTTCTCTTCGTTTCTAATGAAAATTTGCACTTTCTTCTTTATTCCTCCCATCAAACGCGGCACACCTTCGGAGTCAACTTCCTTGGCACATTTGTTCCACATTTTGGTCATCTGAGTCGCGTCCTGAGCCGTTTTTCCACTTTTCTTAAGCTTCCGCTTCACTATTGCCCAAAATCTCTCGATGGGCCGGAACTGCAGGCAGTTGGGTGGATTTATGTTTTAATCGATGAAATCTACGTTATTATCGCGATACCACTGGATGACTTCCCGGCTGTAGTGGCAACTCGCCAAATCTGGCCAAAACTTTACGGGACTTTCATCGTTTCATCGTCGATGAGCAGGCATCCTTGATACTTTGTCAAAACCTGCTGGTACAATTTCCGAGCTTGAGTTTAGGTGACGAAACTTTGCTTCAACGTTCTGTTTAGTTGCTTGCTGGCTCGATAAAAACGATATCCTGCTCGCAAACGAATTCTTCGAACGACACTGCGAGCCGCAGTGTATTTTTGTGCGATTTTATTATCTAATAGTCCAGGGTTTGCTCTGACGGTTCTCAACACCTTCTGGTTCAGCTTGCGGTCATATGTTCCCCTACGACACTTAGCTTGAGGGACTCGATCCATGCTCTTTCGCTCCCTGAAACGATTGAACACATCATACACGGTTGATTTGGCGATTTTCAACGTTTTTGCGATTTTTATTGCGAACCACGTTGGATTATCAACGTGGGTGTGCAGGATTTTTTCTCTCCTCTCGGCTTCCATCTGGAATAACTTTTGACTCACTGCTCGAAACACCGTGAAATGTATACTACAGAAAGTGGGCGCCTAGGTAAACAAACCGCTGCCAAAGAATTCTTTCAGCGGTCACTTTCCGTGCCGCTGCAACACAATGAATGATTCCGGATTCTAACTGTACAGAACTTTAGTGTATACAGATATGTTGCATTTCGCTGATCTTCACAGTTTACCTATTTTCTCTAAAAAAAACTTTTCAGGGTTGGCAATCACCTTAGTTGCAATTTACCCCGTTTGACGGTACTGAGTCATTCTAATCGAATAAAAAGACCCATAAGCTTGAACGGTGCACCTTAAACGGAAAAAGTGATTCTAAAAATAAATATTTCCAATATGCGATCTCTTAGGCATGGGCGAGACTTTTGCGATCAGTGTTGGTTATTTTTGAAACTTCGCTTATATTCCAGACGTCTGAAGTGGGATGCTCGCGTTTTCAGACAGATTGATGTGTAAATAAGTAGATTCGTGGGATTAGTCATGTCTGGTGCGTATCGAACGAACGATACGCCACTTCAATGAAAACCATTTATGTATGTTTAGTCTGCTCGTATACGATGATGAATGAGTTGCGGGGATTATGATAATTAAGTCTGTGAGAAATTGGCAGACATTCTCTTTCATTGTGCACATTGTTGAGTAGCTTTGATGGAACTGTCGCGTATCGCTATGAAGCAGACATGGAAATAGTGGAAAGTTCATAGATTTGTAAGCATATCAAAATGAAATATGCGACCATTCATTTTCTTTACACATCACATGCTTTACTGAATAGTTGTTTCTCTATTGCATGCATGGTTTCATTGTTCTCAATGGTATCACTACTGCCGACTTCGATATATATGTTTCTCGTTTTGGATTCATCTGCATTGTCAACAAAGTCTCCGTCGGGTGGTTTCCATTCAAAAATTAAATGTGCTTTTTCACAGTGAGTTCTAAACTGATTTGAATACTTTTGGTATCATATGGTAGATATCTGGGTTCATCAGGGACATATTCCAAATTCTGAAATATCAAGATTTTGTTTTCTGAGGTCAAAGTTATTTATAACTTTTCGAATGCAGCTTAGAGCATAAGGATCCGAAATTTATTATCATAAGTATGAACCGGCAAAGTTGCGGTGCCAAAAGGGATTTTTCATTCGGGGAATGAGACGATTATTTATAACAAATTTAAATAAATGTTCTGAAAAGCTGTTTTCTATTTTTAATCGCTTATATGACCCATGCAGAGTGCATGAATAATACCAATATAAACGGACGTTCAGCAGAAATATTAGTCATTATATCGTTCTCGTCACAACTTGTCTTACTCTCAACCATATCATCAAATCTAGCACTCTCTGAGTGTCACCATCATTAAATGACATCCGACAAACTTGGGCACTAATTGTAGTTCTGTGTTCCTTTTTTAACATTCCAGATGGAGAACTAGAGGCAGAATGGTTGAACTCCGCCGGATTTCCTCAGCTGACCAGAGCCTTCGAAGAGGTAAGAAAAACTTCAACATCTCAATTAAAAGATCTCGTTCAGGTATTTATGCAAAAAGCTGAATGACACACCAAGCAAACCGTTTCTCGGAGAACCAAAAAAGGAAGTTCTAATGTGCTAATATTAAATCGTTACCATCCATTCGCACCTATACTGGACGTTCGTTGTTTCGCATCAACGTCAGGTGATGTTTTTCTCATCTTGTCGATACTTATAAACTGATTGATTATAGACAATCGACTCGCAAGATGCCAAATGTAAATAGGCTCACGTGTTCCGGGCGCCAATTTGCACATCGTGTCGTCGTATGTTATCTTCTACTCCGACCGATAAATATAAACTGCTCGAGTGGTAATTTGCTATTTTAATCAAAGATGGAAACTGCAATTAAGCAGATGCCCATGTGCGAGATAAAAACCCTCAATAAAATAATGTCAAGTGGCTCAGATAATGAGTTGTACTAGAATTCTTATCGATCTCATTTGTGAAAATTGTCACTTTAAACGCAAATGCACACTGCACGCTGTTTTAGATTGCCCTTTTTCCAAAGTGTACATTTGTGTAAAAAGCAGTACTACAAATCAAAAACATCAGAATCCACTAACTGTTGATGTTCGAACCTGATGTAATTATCAAATGACATTTCAAAAATACAAATCACTCGCCTCAATGTTATTGTGCAAATGATGTTGACATCGATAATAGGACCTTCTAATTTACGCTATCTTATCCACTAATAATCCTTAGTGAACTTATTGGAACTTTCAAAACTGTTTGTTACAAGAAAATTCATTTATAGCGAAAAAAGTCAAATTTTCAACTTCTTCTAATGATATTAAAAGATTAGTAATTTCAACGCCATTCCATGGTTGCCACGAGTTTCGGTACCAAAATTGAAATTCAGTGATTTAACAATATCCAAAGCAAATTGATATTGCTGATAGAACGTAGCCCTGGCCAGAAGTTTTACAATCCTGAAAATAAAAATTTAATGAAAATTAAATAGAATTCGATGAAAATAGTTGTCTTCGTCAGTCATTTAACACATTAAAAGGTTGGCCACAAAGTGAATCCCGATCTAATGCCCTCGAACCTACATCTCCTTTGTGTTTATTGGGGTGTCACTAACGTTTGCATTAAAAAAATGGACTTTTTTCGGATGGTGATAAAAAAAAGCCAAGACAGATAATTGCTTTTGATAAATTGTCCATGGAAGGTAATTATTTAAGCTTACTTGCATAAAAATTCTACGCCCTTGCGAGCGGCCTTCCGGCAGTTAACCGGAACATTCGCCATGCTGGACGAAAACGTACGTGTAGGCATGTTTTTGAGTTCTTTCTTCGTTTTATTTATCAATTCCTCCTCAGTTTTCGCGACAAAATTGTTGGAATAGATCTTACGCTTCAGGTTGGCCCATAAATTCTCGATGGGACGCAGCTGGAGGACGTTGGGCGGGTTCGCCGACTTGGATACCACATCGAATGGAACGTCATATATACGAAAAGCTTTTATAACCCTTTTTTGGTTTTTTGTGTTTCTATTCAGCCGCTCCATCTCCTCCAACGATCGCTTCGAGTAGTGGGCCGATACCAGATCCGGTCAGAACACCGCGTCTTCGCCCTCATGGTATTTCTTGATGAACGACAAAACTTCCGGCAGGCATTTCGTACTATAAATTTCCCCGTTCACGGCCAGTCCGCAGCGAGAGAAGAGCGGCTTTGACATCTCCTTCTCGCTGATTGTCAGCCACAGCAGCACCTTCTTGGGGAACTTGGTGTGTGAAATGAACTTCACCTCGGAGCTCACTTCCTTCGTGGAGGAAGTAAAATACGCTGCCGTTGCCGCTGCCGCTGCGTCATTGCCTGCAGCTCCGAAACCAGTGGACGCGACTTCCGCTTCCTGACATGTATGTTCATGTTCGCCAGGTACTTTTTCACTGTTTGGCCGGTTGAACCGACCTCCCGGCCAAGCGCACGCAGCGATGTAGCCACTTTTCCCTCGGTCTACCTCTTCAGCATCCTTTGGAGCTGCTTGTGGCTCAGGGTCGTCGGCCCGTCCGGAACCGGGCTTTCTTTCTTGCTCTGATTGTTGTCTAATAGTGCCAAGATGTTGTAGATGCCGGAACGGGCGTATCCGGCGTCCACAAAGTGTCGCACGATGTCCGTTTTCGACGCGGCGGGGTGCACACTTCTGAACGGAGTTGCTTCACTGTATTTGTCATCACGGTTAGAGTTCGACTGATAGAACTGTCAAATTTTGTCTGCTGACTCATGGGTTACTATGATAGATGCTGCATGGGTAGTTTCTTCAGTGCGGGTAAAGGTAAACCCATGAAAAATCGGCAATTTTTGTCCATTTTTTTAATGCAAACGTTATATCGTCAGCGTCTATTTAACTAAGCACTACATCAATAATTTACATACCTTGGATAAAGAGTGACCGGAAACCGGAATATTTTGTGCACTCTATTTGATATCCAATATGTTAGTTAAATTTACCGTGCACCCACGTCATTTACCATAACAATGTTGCGAAGTGAAAGCGCTTTCGAAACGCGTTGTCCAGTTTTATTAAAATACCGCGAATGGGTGCAAAATTCAAAAGCATCGGACCGTTCAAAAGTTAGCTTCAAAAATACAAACTCCAAGGCAAGAACATGAAACACCGTGCCGAAGTATATTAAAGGCCAAGATACTCATGCTAAAAAGGCAGTCGATTCGTTCTCAACAAAGCACGCAATAAAGTTCTCATAATTGATGATAAGACATATATTGACTACTGATCCTGAAGAAGTTCCAGGACGTAAATCTTATCACAGCGCCAACTCTAAAAATGTTTCATATGACGTAAAAAACGAAGAAAAACTCTAAATTCTTCAAGAAACATCATCGACACACTACGATCCAACGTCCTATTAGGACCGCACCTACAATACAATTTTTCGTAACGAAACTCGGTTGAGAGCTGTTTGTGTTCAGTTCCTCGAGTATCCCACACTTTCGCGATCTTGCTCCACTTTGTCTAATGATCTGTGCGCCTTTGCATTTTGCTCCGGCAGGATTCGAGGGAAATACAATGCTGCGGGATTGGTGTCCGACATGTTTAGCTTCGGCACGTATTGAACTTTATTGGCATCGTACCATGCTATGGTGTCTTCCACTGATGCCAAATGCGGCCAAAACTATACTGGACCATCATGCTTCCTGATAATCGTAGCAAACGTCGATTCAAGCATTCCCGGATGTACGTGTCAGTCTGTCACCAGTCTGAGCACCAGTTGTGCACAATCTGTCACAAAACTTTTCGGGAAAAATGCCTCGCATTTTGATGATTTCGTTGCAAAAATCCATTTCCGACACACAAATTTGTTTTTCAGAATAGAAACAAAGACACACAGTAAAAATCAACTGTCTTACGTCATCCGGTTACGTGTAGTTTCGTAGAAATCGTGCTTATACTTTCTGGTACACCCTATGGTGTAATATGCGAATCACGTAGATGGAGCTTGGGACTAGCATCCATCTTCAATGTACAAGTTCACTAATTCCTTCTTATGCACTAATCGACCACGTCCTCATGGTATTCGGAGAGGGGGAAGGGTGATTAGTTGAACAAAATTCGTAGTAAGATTAGCTTTCGAACAGGGATCCACTGTAGTTATAAATGCGATCATTTCAAGGACAGTAGACTTTCATTTATTTTGAATATAGTGGGGATAGAAAATAGAAAAGTGACAAATTTTAAGAAAAATGTTGAGTCAGATATTGAACTCCCAACTTTCAGCTCAGCAAGCCACGTCTTACATTATTTTTTATTGCTATATACTGAAAACCAAAGACAAATTTATAACATTCAATTCGAGCTAGCATGAAACGTCAAAACATTAATTTCTAGTTCAGTTACAAATCCACAGGAAAACGACCACACTACGAGGCACAGAATTCAGCTTCCTGTTTTTTTTTTTTTTTTTCAATCAAGCATAGTTTTACGACCTGCGGTCATGGCCTATAAACATGAACTTGACTTTCAGTTACCGCAACAAGACTTATCCTCCGACTTAAATCACCCAACAACCCCACTCGGCCTACACTCTCGGAGCAAAAAATCGACGTTTAAACTTCCAACACGACATATTATGTTTGAGGTGGCGGTCCATCACTGCATCATCATCACATTCTCAGTCACGTTGGTGAATGGATCGAGTTCGTGAGGTTTATCGGATGAAACAAAAACAGAGACGTCTTCGATGCGCTTGGCTTGATCGCACGCTTCTTGGTCATAAGCATGTGTTTCTAAGTAAAACATTCGTTCGTTTGTTTGTTTTTTGTCACTATTCAGCTACCGATAGGAAGTTATACTTATAACCCTCACTAAACGCTTTTTATTGTTTTACCTTTTCAGGGCCGTGAACTTTCCACTTCTGAGCTCGTCCCGGTCATAGCGGGTCTCTCAACAGCTCATGCGGAAGCCGTCAAGCATCGAGTGAAAGCCCTCAATCGAACTGTGCGTGGAAGGACACGCAATCGAGGTAGCAAAAAGCCGGACATCCGCGATGTCTTCCGAGATCTTGATTCATCCAGCACGGGAACCCGTTCAAGAAGTGCCACACCAGATTCACTGGACTCTCTGCCAGGCGATGAAAGCTGGAACAACGGTACCACTAACAACCATCTCCATCATCATCATCACCATCATCATTCACATATTCCAAGCTTTGTGTCCGTCTTCGATGGAGGTAACGGACCCGTTGTGCGGCCGACACCGATTCGTGGCAAGCAGAACCTACGTCGGACACCCAGTGCCCCGCTACGCGGCTCAGCGGAATTGTTCCGCGGGTCGCACGTTCGCTGTGATATTCCCTTCCATAATGGTTCGTTTGGAGATTTTAGTGGTAGTTGTGAACTGAAGGTTTAATATACATTCCTAATTCTTTTACAGAGGGCATTGAGTTACTGAACTTCCAGAGACTGGGAACCATACACATACCAAGGATTCGATCTGGATCGGATCCTTCCTGCACGATTGGGTAAGTTTCCGTTAGTTTGGTTATTACAATATTGTAATAAATCGGCGATATTAAGTAAGGCAGGAACGCAATTAATTTTAAAATGCAATTGTTTCTCAACCACATCTTCAAATGTTATCGTTTAATTATATATAACCGTAGCTTTTTATGGATGTCTTATTTTGGGACTTTTTTCTTCTTAGAGTGTCGATCAAGTAAAATATTCTGTGCAGGTTCTTTCGATCCACTAGCAGGGCAAGTTCTTATTTAGATTTGTGATTGATTAATCAATACAATTTCATTATACATAGCAATTCAGCTTCTGAACCAAGTTATCGAAAAATTATTTACAACATAGGTATTGATATAAAATGCATAGAATAAGGGGGTTGTTATGTATCTTAACTATAGTAAAAATCATTTTTTTCCCGAACAAATCTGAGTCAATTTCTATTGATTTGTTTCCCAATTGTTGAAAATTCTAGCATGTAGGGTGAATAGTAGATCTATTGTAATGACAATATGCATTTTTCATTTATACAATACGTGAACAATAAGATTCATGTTCGGCAATAGATTTTAATGCTATTTTATATTATTGTATTGTCATTGTATGGTTATTTTTATCCGGGATGCTAATCGTGGCCGTGAAAGTAAATTGTTCAAAAATCAATGTCATTATGTAGCTTATGTTCCAAAGATTTTAATCCTTATTGAAACCATTGATCCATTATTTCGTTTGATTACCTATCGATTCCGTGCATACTGCTTATGCCCGCTTGCCGTCACTAATTGTCATTATTGCTTTGTAGAACGCATGGCGGTCAACACATTTCCGGAACACGTAGCCATACGAACCTATACAATGATAATCAAAGCAACGAGGATTCGGGAAATTCATCGTCTGAGCAAAGTCCCCCGAACTCACCACCTCGCAGCAGTTTGCTTTGTTCGGTCGAGAACTCTCCCCTACGCTCGTCCTACGAACCAGTCAGTTTCGAGAGCATGATCAAACAGACATCAACGCCCCACGAATCATCACACAAACTATGGAAGCGACAGGGCCTCCACGAGTCATGCTGCGATATCGATAACGTGTCCGAAGGGGACTTCAAACGTCTGCAACCTTTGTTGTGGCTGGAGCTGGCCTCCCTATTTGACAAGAATCACGTTGCCCTGGACAAACGGAAACCGTTCAAAAGAAAACGAAAGGAGGAAGGTAATGTCTTTGGAGTGTCACTGAATGCTCTGGTGAGACGCGACCAACAGATAACCGGTGAAGATACCACCCTTGTGCCTCTGATATTGCAAGCAATCTTATCCGAGCTAAGGTTACGCGGTGCTAAAGAGGAAGGCATACTGCGAGTTCCGGGACATAAACAGAAGGTATATAGCTGTCACGACAAAACAAGGTTGTATTCGATAATTGAACATATTATTTTTATCCAACAGACCGAAACCCTCTACAACGAAATCGAACACAACTTCTATTATAAACCGGAGAAAGTGGAACCCTTGATCAAGAAGGCAGGCGTGCACGATCTCAGTGCACTTTTGAAGCGATGGCTGCGAGAACTACCTCAACCCCTATTAGCAAACGATCTTGTGCATTTATTCTACCAAACAAACGGTAATATAAGAACTCCGTTATCATAGCTAAAGTACGTTATAAATTAAGGTAACCATTTTCTATTCAACAGTTCTACCTCCACATGATCAGTACAAGGCTTTGGCAGTGCTCTGTCAGCTGTTACCGCACGAGAATCGGAACACCCTGCGGGAGCTGCTGACGTTTTTCCGATTGGTAGTGAATCTTCAGGAATCTAACAAGATGTCCCAACAGAATGTAGCAACCATCATTGCTCCTTCATTGTTTCCACCAAGGTAAGTAACTTGTTAGTTACTTGTGATGAGTGATGTGATGAGACGTGAGTTTGTTCTAAGGAATGTATCAAGAATAAGTTATTCACATATTTTTTATTCAAATCATATTAAAAAATGATGTTTTTTTTTCAAACAAACGGATGGTTCTTTATTGTACGGATTGAATTTGAACATTGTGAATATCGGATGAAATTAATATTATTATTTCACGAATGTGCGAATTTTTTATCAAAAACTTTTCATAAAGTTCTGGACAAGTGTTTCATCACATATTTTGGACGCCTTAGCCCAATTTTTTTTACTTCTGCACATATTCTCAGCTGCTTTACCAGTCTTTTTGAAGCCCTCTTCACAATCGCCCAATAGCGTTCGATGGGCCGAAGCTGGGGGCAATTTGGCGGATTGATGTTTTTTCCAACGAAATCTATACCCTTTTTCCGTGAGCCAATTGAGAGTTATTTTGGCGTAATGCGCCGACGCTAAATCCGGCCAAAACTGTTGAGGGGTACTATGCTTCTGATATAAAGACATCAACCTCTTCTGCAGCCAGTACAAGTACGACAGATCGATAGATTTCCGCATTGATTGTTTCAGTACTACCGTTCAATGCCCTCCGCTCGTTTTCAAACTTGTATCTTTCAATTTTCAAAGCCTGCCGTTACCCTATACGGAACTATCAATACACTTTCTCTTCATGTCTATTCGTTCTAGCAATAAATTACCGTCCACGCCTAGCGCTCTTCTCCTGGGCTAAATTCCCGTAGCCTGGACTTATCGCTACCCATCAAATCCTGTGCAACACTTGCACCATCTTTCTTGCACACTTTCATCCACTTTTTCTTCAAATCCTTGTCGTCTTGGAAGACCTTCCCTGTTTTCCGGAGCTTTCCCTTCATAATCGCCCTGAATTTTTCTATTGGACGAAGTTCTGGTGAGTTTGGCGGATTTGCCTCCTTCGTCACAAAAACAACATCGTTGTCTTCGTACCACTCCGTTAACGGTTTCACGAAATAGCATGATGCCAGATCCGGCCAAAACAGAGTGTTACCTTCGTGGATCCGGACGAAGGGCAGCTACAGGTACAGCTTTCTGGCGTGGGATTTAGCCACCATATTTTGTTAATGGATTCGGTTA
This sequence comes from Aedes koreicus, assembly GCA_024533555.2. Classification (NCBI taxonomy): domain Eukaryota; kingdom Metazoa; phylum Arthropoda; class Insecta; order Diptera; family Culicidae; genus Aedes; species Aedes koreicus. Next base: position 141,947 of record JAHHFK020001855.1, read on the forward strand.
GAAGCCTTACTTACCTTGTAGACATGAAGTCCGGCCCGCTTAATTGTCTGCTGAACGAACTAGATGGAAGAATTGACCTTAATGGCCACGTCCCAAATCGAATGGTTCGGAATGCGCTTGAAGTAGCCACCATATTTTGTTTATCGATTCGGTTAGAAGCCTTACTTACCTTGTAGACATGAAGTCCGGCCCGCTTAATTGTCTGCTGGACGAACTAGACGGAAGAATTGACCTTAATGGCCACGTCCCAAATCGAATGGTTCGGAATGCGCTTGAAGTAATCCCTCACCTTCCTTGCATTCACGAGGTCGGTCGTTTGGTTTGGTTTTCGGTTATTTTGGTTTCCCTGAAAAAGGCTGTTTTGGGTTCAGGGAGACAGCTACCGGCGCCACCTCCCTTCGTCATGAACCTGGTATACTTGGTCACGGCTTTGCTCAGAAACTACGTGCACCGACGGCAGTAGCGACCGAACGGCGGTTCGAGTATCCCGCGACGTCAGGGTCATCCGTCGATTGAATTAAGCCAGTCGGGAGGCTTCGCTTTCAATCCGCTCGAAAATATCGTGACGATGCTGTTCATAATACATATCGCTTTGGAGCAAACGCCAGAATCGGGATGAACCTGCTTCAGTATCTGGTAGATATGCTGCTGTACGTTTTCTTTTTCCAAACCTTGCCGACTTTGTACAGCGCTGCTGAAAATGCTTGCCTTCTCGCTGCCTCATCAGCAAAGCAAGCAACGAACAAACGTCATACGAAGAATGAAGCAAAAATCGGGTCAAAATTTGTTTTCCTCTTTGGGCCTGTGCATAAACCACGTAGATTCCCCTCGTACACTGTTCTCCATACATTTTTTTGAAATTTTGTTTGGACCGTAGACTTTGGTCGAACCCCTTCCCCCCAGAAAAGTCTACGTGGTTTATGAATAGCCCCTTTCTGTGCTAGCAATGAAAGCTCCACCTCCATTCCATCTTATTCGTACCATATTGGATACTGGCGATGGTTTCTCGTGCCTCATTCAACCGTGTGGTTCTGGTAGAGCGTCGTTGTCGTTTTTGTTGGAAAAGTCTGGACGTGGAAAAGGTGGAAAAGCCCTGAAGGTGAAAGCAAATCCTGGCGGCGGAAGTTTTGGACCTTGCCGGTAATGCAGCCCGTGACAACAAACGAATCCGTGTCATTCCGCGCTACTTGTATCTGGCCATCCGGAACGATAAAGAACCCAGTAAGTGCGTGTGACGATCTCCCACGGTCACGTCCCACCGAATATTCACGCGGTGCTCTCGCCGAAAAAAACCCAGTAGAAGCTGGAAGAGCAGCAGCAGCAGTAAGGAGAGAAACTCGAAGGAGACCCAACCCAAATCAACCGTCCTGAAAACACCAACATTTTTGAGAAAAGAGTGCTACTTTTGACAATTTTATAGGCGAAATGACCTCAACCTATTGTGAGCGGGGAAAACGAAGTCATGTAGAGTTTTGATATATTTCAAAATAAAAATGATGATCGGAATCTGATTTCACTGATCTAGATCGTTGAAATGTTCAAAGGGGTGGCCGAAAACGGTTTCGTTCAAAAACTAACAATACGCTCGTGAATTTTGTTTTCTGGATTGCACTCTTGTACACTACAAGGTGAGTGGTAATTCCTGTCTGTGTTTTTTAAACATGTTTAACATTGGATGGTTTAATCACAGACATGTTTGCATGTTTTTCTTTTAGAGTGTATTTAAATGTCAACACGGCTTGCACGTTTGTCTTGAACTTTCATTCGTATAAGATTTGTGGTAATCATGGACGCGGAAAGGGAGCTGGTGATAAGTCTGTTTTTGAGACATTTTAGACCGTGTAAATCTCTAATGGGAGCTGTCACTTTTACTTTCGGAAACATATTCCGCTCGATTATTCCGTAAGTGAATGTGACATTTCGTTCCATGCAGATAATTGTCCAAATTCCGCTTGGTAATATTGAACAAAATTCCGTAACCTCTCTACTTTTTAAGTCGATACTGGCCTTAAGGCAAAGGGAGAAAGATTTGAACTGAACAAAATTAAGACAAATGTTGAAGAAATACCATTCAGGAAATATATTAAAAACTAAAGGTCATGCAAGCTTCTCAATTCTATGACCATATACTTCACTGACGGGAGTTCCCACTCACTCTGTAAACGTCTTAGTTATTTGGGACACTTTTTCCCCAAGAGACGGGCTTTGTTCACCACCAATTGCATACGGTTTCTACTAGGCATATGTGTGTACAACGCTGCCAAATGTGCAAATGTCAAATACATTAAGGCTTTGGCACATTTACACACAAACACACCTAAACCGGTTGGTATATGACTCTGTCGTCCGTGTTGGGAAACAACCGTTCAGATGAACATGATTGGTTGATTATTGTTTTGACGGCGATTCACATTTAATTATTTTTCAATAATAAAATGTCAAAAACCAATACCAATCGACGCGTAGTGAATGTCCCAATCGATTGGTGCAAAAATTTTGAAAATCAATCGATAAATGACTGAGTTATTAACGTTCAAAATCTAAACATATTTCGTTACGCTTCAACTGTTCGCTCTTGCAACGTGTACCCCAGTATTGAAAACACAGGCGTAGTCATACATCAAAAAGATTAAAATTGATTTAAAGATAAATTTAAGGCAAAGTTTAGACAAAAATAACGTGAAATTGGAAACGTCACGTAAATGCCCATTCACGATGGTGCCAAACAAGTAGATTGAGATTTTTTTTTTCTATTTCAGGTATTTCAATGATTCACCTGTTCTAGACAAGATGAGTAGAGACTCTTTATCGCAGCGTCGTTCACACATCTGACAATTTAATTTGTTTAAACTTATTTACTTCGCGATCCTCTATCTATAACAATCTACAGAATTATCCAGAAGGCTTGAAAGTGTTCTTATAAAGCACGGAACGCCAATGAGTGTGACCATTTTCAGCAGCCCCTTTTCTATTCGGCTATCGTTCCATTTGAAATGCGTGTGAAAAAAGTTGTTCTACTATAGGCAACGAAAACAGAAGCATTTTAGAGTGCATGTAGTTTGTTTGAAGAAAACTATGGCATAACGTAATGGGCCACTATTTGCTAAGCTAATAAAGCTAATGAAATTAATGCAAAATAAACAAGTTATCATATGAATATATTCAGAGAAGCGTTTTCATATAGAATATACATATATAGAATATATAGAAGATACAGTATGTAAAATAAAGGTAATCTACTCACATTAATATATTAAAATTTCTTATTTCTTGTAAAGTTCAGAAGTGCATAAGAAGTCAGCTCAGAAATCCTTTATTTCTCGTGAAGCAAGCAGCAATTTTCTGAAGAAGAAAATGTGACTTGGGCGAACAAACATATAATAATAATTCGCAAACTTGAATATTGTTTTAAATATTTTATATCGACTTAAGGTGAATCGCTGCTCCGTGTATTTTTTTCCTATCTTTTATCTCTCTCTCGCAAGCTTACCTCGCTATTTCAAATTGATAAATCTCGATTGTTATTGAATGAACATCGAATCGAAATCCATCAGATTGCTCACAGCAAGTAAGCATACAAACTGATGTGATTAAATATTCAAAATCTAGTAAAGATTCTGAGTTACATCAATTCTAAATTTTGAGGAAATGACTGCCGTCGAGAATGCTTCAGCGTAAGCCCTTAACGATTAATAATACTTCGTATTGTCTCCTTTTGCCTCCACAACAGCTCGACATCCTCGTGGCATAGATTCTACGAGCTTAGCGGTAGTGTCCGAATCAATTTTGCTCCATTCATTGTTGATAATCGCCTTAATTCTTGAACACTTGTTGGATAATGCTGCTGGACCTTAATCTTCAGGATAGACCACAGGTGATCTATGGGATTAAGAACTGGGGATTGTGCCGGCCATTCCATAACATTTATCTTACGCTCATGGAACCAATTTGATACCAGTCTCGAGGTATGCTTTGGATCTCCGCCTTGCTGAAATGTGTACCTGCGACCTACTTTCAGTTTTCGCACACCTTTTGGAAGGCACTTAACCCCAAACCATGACGCTTCCTAAAAACTTATAGAAAGTTATAATTCGAGTTTCTATCATACAAATACGTTTGAAAACCAAACCTGTTTGACTGTAGGTCTTAAACTTTGTTTTTTCAGGCTCTTGCCTGGTCGTGTCTATTTCCTTGTGATACCATCAGACCCGAGTAGCACTATATTGAGCTCATCTGACCAAATAACCCGTTTCCAGTCGTGAACTGTCCTGGAGATGGTATCTTTTACCCATTTCAGCCTATTCCTGATATTTTTGGCGGACAGCCAAGGCTTCGTGAGCGCAACTCTGCCCCTTAAATTATACTCGTCCAACCGATTCTGCACTGATTGTGGTGTCACTTTAATACCGTGCTCATCTTCCAGATCTATAGCCAATCGGATGATCCTCGGTCTTGTTCCGACTTTTTCAAAATCGATCTGTCCATCCTCGAGGTTGTTAACTTCGGACGACTATGTCGATGCAATGTAAGTGTCAAACAGGACTTTTTGAACCCCTGCACAATTTTTTGCTACGGTATTCTTGCGAAATAGAATAATTTCGGTAATTTCACTGTAGCTTTTTCCGCCTCAATGATGTTCTACTGTTAGTTCTACTATCACTTGACGGATATTCAATGGTATTAGGGCGTTTTTTGGCATACTGAAAAGAAAAAAAATGTAATGTTGGTGCTGATTCAATCCAAACGGTGCTACAACATTATGATCACAGTTCGCTTTGAATAAATGAAAGATATTTGTTTATACAAGCTTAAACATAGATATATAATTTGGGTGGATATATTTATTTTGCAAAAGTCAGCGCCAACATTAGATTAGGGCGAATCTGCTTTTGTAAACAATGGCTTTCGTAGTCATTTTCTCTTGAACAAAAGGTCACAAATACAAATTACAAAGTCTTTAAGGAAGAGGAGCTTTATCTCTTAAATTGTTTTCAACTTCCGATAAATTAGCAGACAAAATGTTTGTTTACAAAAGCAGATTCGCCCTAATCAAATGTTGGCACTGAAGTGATATTTTTGGTTTTGTTCAGATTCGTTATCAAACATAAATACAAATGTGTTCTACAAATGAACTTTGTAGGGAAATGAGAAATGTAGCAAATGTGTGGATTATGTAATAGATTATAATGATTTAAATCAACAAAATCATGTAAATCCTTCAAGGGTGGATATAATTTTTTTACATACGTTTTTTTTTTTTGTTTCTTGATTATCGAGATTTTCAGCCTGGGGCTGGTACATCCCCCGTCGAAGTCACTCAAACGCTACTTTTGGGCATTTTCGTAACTTGTCCGGTGGTGAGATTCGAACTCGTGACTTTGGCGTGAGAGGTATGAGTATTAACCACTACGCCGGAGTCGCCCCCATATTTTTTTACATACTTTTTACATACTGTATATAACATAGAAACATAGAATAACTTTGAACATCGGTTGCCGAGTATAGTCAACACTGCCAAAGCCAAGATTTTCCCTACTAAGTATATTGTTAGAATACAAGTTGTAATGAGCTTGTCCTCACAAAAAAATCAAAATCAAAATATTGAACTGCTAAGCAAATAAGGGCCGTATTGTATACCGAACTCGGTTGAATTTCAACCGTGTTTTTATCTGCTGAACGCTATGTAATAAAACAAACTACATTTATTTTTCTACCATCAGTCATTTATTTTTCTACCAGAGAAACAAATAGTATATTAATACGTGACTCACATTATCAAACTCCCACGCACCATAGGTTCATCCACCCACCGGATAAGAACAACATTGGAGCCCAGGTCCGCATGGCAGCGCAGTGTTGCCATCTAACGAGTGTTCTCATCTCTATCGCCGACGAGCTATGGCGGGTGCCAACCCGACTCATTGATCAAAGCAAAATGATCAACAAAAATGGGCAGGTAACATAGAAACAGCCAATATTTTCCCAAATACTGCAACTAACCGATTTGATCATCTTTCCAGCCAAAACGTCAACTGACCCGCAAAACCAAAAATCCTCCTTCAAGCAACGGTGACTTTGTCATCGATTCCAACCATATTCACAGATTGGTCATCTGAGTGCATCACGGTTAATATAAATAAATAAATAAGACCGAGAGCTAGCGAACAATTACTGTAAGGTTAAGGATCATTTCCAGTTAGCTTTACATCTCACCAGCATTCAGAGTGTTGTTTTAAACTGTTGGACAGTGCCGTGCTGCTGTCTTCACTGGTTTATTACACATAAACAATGTGCAGAAAGTAAATGTATTGAATACTTACAATAACCTTAATGATATAAATCGTGTAAAACAGTGGGAAAAAATACCTACGTCAATCTGCATTTGCTGCAGTTCATTGTCTTCTCACTTGTTATAACTTAGTTCATACTCAAAAACATATGTATTTCTAAGGATTGAATGGTTTTTTTTACCAAGTGTGCGCGTGTAGTTTTGCCTTTCTATTTGTGCTTACCGATATTGCTTTAAATGATAATAATTATTACCCAGCGGAGGAAGTACGTGTGTATTCTAAATTACCAATTTACCTATCCAAACTCCTTTATACCGGCTGAAGTGAGAGAGAGAGAGAGAGAGTACTAAACATAAACTAGAATAATGGCATTCCCGCTAAATGTAACTACAGATGCATAACACAAAGTTTTGGAGCTATTCTGGCAGCCATATAGTCAAGATTTTTTTTGTGCTGTTTGCGTGACATTTATTTTAAGGAAACCATAGATGGGTATTCTCATATTCATGGGGAAAACTGGAGCATACGTAACTTGCGTCAACGCACGATGATAGTCATTGTAATCTGTATTTATTACGGTGTTATAGTCAAAGATTGTATATACTGGAGAGGAAGTCGAGTTATTATGTGTGTACATAGGCGTGCAAATGATTAAGATGAAATAAATGTGTACCATGATGTTCTTCGTACTTTTCTCATTTTTCGTACTAGTGCAATATCACTATCAGAAGGCGCTCGAAGTGTGCTTTGGACACGGGTTGATGGGTATTTTCTACTCTCCTTTTTATTCGCTCGTTTCCGTTAATTTTAAAGTGATAATTGTTATAGTTCTCGACATGGTTCTCATGTGAATAGTGAATACTTTGTGGCCGTTTTTATCGCGATCAATCACTAACATCAACGGCCGCTTTTTGAGAGATCAATCATTTTCATGTGCTTCTCAAGTGATTAAATCTTGAAACCGCTTGACATGGTGTGGTGGTTTCCGACGGAAAGGGAATTCTTTTGTTTAAAGTGGTTTGTCTTAAAGTGAGTTCCTTTTAATTGATTGAACTCATTGTTTCTGCGTTCTTAAGAGTACAGACGAACAGTTTTAGTTGATATCGATGAATAGAGTTCAGCAGTTCAACTCATACTATGAGTTTGGAGGTATTAGCAGGAGTTCTTCCTTTATCAGATCGTTTTGTGGAGCTATCGTTCCAGTTCCTCATCCGCTGTGAAGTGCTAAATCTATTGGTAATTGAACATTTTGAAAAGCTAATCGAACGAAATCCTCAAACTAAGTTCATGACACTGTACCATTGGTACATTACTCTGGAGGTGAGCCCTTCTTCGAATGTTCCTAATCGTGATTACTCCCAAGACTTCTCTAGTTCTACTTTAGTTTTTGATCTGACCATGAAGCAAGAAACTCGTGGAATACCAGATCCACTCCGTTCGAAGTACATTCCATGAATTTTTGCAAGTAAGTTTGGCCATATCAGATGTGACAGGAAGTTTTACACCGACGGGTCAAAAACAAATGATTCCACTGGATTTGGTGTTTTTAACGAAATGCATAGCGCCTCCTTCAAACTTCAAAATCCTTGCTCCGTATACGTCGCAGAATTGTCGGCTATACACTATGCATTAGAGCGAATTGCCTCTCTTCCCTCTGATCAATTTTTCATTTTTACGGATAGTCTCAGCTCACTTCAGGCTATTCGTTCAATGAGGCCGGCAAAGCACTCGCCGTTTTTCGTTAGCGAAATACGATCTCTTTTGAGTGCGCTATCAAACAATTCTTCAACGAATTTTTTGCTATTTTCCGTCAACAGGCCTTGATCAGCTGGCAACAAAAATGGGATGCAGGGGATTTGGGCAGATGGTTACATTCCATTCTCCCACAGGTATCGAAAAAATCGTGGTTCAGAGGGTTGGATATTAGCCGAGATTTTATCAAGGTAATGTGTCGTCTAATGTCCAATCACTACTCGTTAGGCTCTCATTTCTATCGAATAGGTCTCTCAGACACCAATCAATGCGGCTGTGGTGCAGGTTATCAGGACATCAACCACGTTGTCTGACATTGCCTCGATTACGAAATTGCCAGATCTGATCTTTGCGCACCCCTAAGGGCCCGAGGGAAACCAGAGAAGGAAGATATCAGAGACGTGCTGGGTAAGCTGGACTTGGACTATATGGGGCTAATTTACAAGTTCTTGAAACAAATAGATGTATTCGTTTGATCCTCTCTTAGCTGTCGCTTTAACATGTACACCTCGTCCCCTCCCCCGTAATACCGCTTCCATTGAATCGTTACAGCTTAACACAATGCAACATCTTCGCCAGACCAACAGCAACAATATCGCATCGCCAATCTGCTGTTGAAAGCCAAATTTAAGATTCCTACTTCCCCTTTCCTACCCGAATCATTGTAATCCCTAACCTCGACCAAGCCGCGAGTTTTTCGGCTTTCCAAAGCTATAACTAGGTTAGTTTATCGTTAGTTATAATCGTTGTAAAAATGAAAAAGAACTCGGCTCTGTTATGCCTATGGCACTTGAGCCTTATAAATAAACAATTAAGTTACAAAAAAATAGAGATTATAGCGTATAAAGTGAAAAAGCGAAATCTTTAGAAACGCCAAACATGAAAATGAATGTAATAAATTCTGCAAAGTGAATAGTTTGCTGGATCTCCAACACAACTATAGTTGGAGAAAGTATGTAAAGACGGACACAATGGGAAAGATGGGCATTTCTCATAATTAAAGGATACAAGTGATAACGAAATATTTTAATAATGCAGCATCAAATCTGAACGTGTAACAAAACATTTGAGAATCACTGTTGACATCACACACGCAAACTGTCAAATCTGGGAATCAAAATTATAAACACTGTATATAGACCGGACAACAATGGTCTTGTGCAGCCAAACGACCTGTCAAAAAATGCAGCCAAACGGACTGTCAACTTTTGATTCACTTTAAAGGAGCAAGTATTGTGATCAAGTATTGTTTTGACAAAAGCCAATTATGAACAAACAAGGGATTTTCAATTTCCATATTCAGTAAACGTAAGTATTTTCGGTGTATTATTTATTGCCGTTTGGATTACTGGCTGCGTCGTTTTCGCGAAAAAAATCAAACAATAATTCGTAATTTAACTTGAGCTAACAGTGAAATCATAAAATCTCCGCGAAAATTGTGTACGCCGTAGTGAATATAATCGATTCCCTCTCGAAATGTGTGAGTGTCGGTAGTGTTTCCCCGTTTTTTGTTTGTTTTTGTGCTTCGCCCCCGCACCCGGAAGAAGAGTGAAATCAGCTTAGTTTTGGTTATTAGTGGTAATATTGTGACACTCGGGCATAATTTATTAGTTTAGAGGGTTTTTGCGCTTTGTCGCGAGTGAATCGATGATAATTAGCAGTTTTGAAGCTCGATATAAAGTCGCCACATAACGGGGATTTGCATTATTGGCAGAGTGTGGAGTGAAAAAAAAGAAGACTAGTGCAATGTAGAGAACGGCCATTTGCTGGTAAGAAACAGCAAACGAAAACAACGCGCATGGGCGGGTGAAAAGCTTGCACATAATTTTAGGTGCATTCATCACGGGGTGTACAGAGTTTTGTTATGTAGGTTGCATATCTAGCGGGCGGTTTAGTAACGTTAATTTTTGGGCATATTTAATAGCGAGTGCATGAAATTAATCACGAATCAACGTCGAAAATTTTTATTTTTACGAATGAACAAGATAGTGTGATTGAGGAGGCGGACATGGGTGAGATGTATCTAACTATATAACGTCCAAAAGTAACGTATGCTTCTCTTGTGTGGTGGCCAAAAACAAAAGAGGCTACTGCACAGAAAAAGCTTACAAAACTTCAACGGCTAGTATCCATTGCTATAACGGGAGCGATGCGCAGTACTCCATCAAATGCGTTGAATGCAATTCTAAATCTGCTGCCTTTGCACGAATACGTGCAACTAGAAGCGGAAAAGAGTATGCTTAGACTTAAACGGCTGAAAACTTTCCTGTCTGGTGACTTAGTCGGTCACCTGAGCATTTCACAAAGCTTTCAAAATGGGCCAGTGATGTATATGAATGGAGACTGGATGAAACCTGTGGAAAACCATGACATCCCTTACAACATATGTGAAACGTCACGTATAGATTGGGAAGTCGGAGGTCCCACTGTTCGCCATGGCTCCATAAAATTCTTCACAGATGGCTCAAAAATTGGAACAAAAACGGGAGCAGGAATCTTCGGCCCTGGGGTAGAAATCTCAGTGGCGATGGGAAACTATCCAACGGTTTTCCAAGCGGAGATCTTTGCTATAATAAAATGTGTTAACGTTTGTGTGAAGAGGAGATATAGACATGCAAATATTTGTATTTTTACAGACAGCCAAGCGGCACTCAAAGCGTTAAGTAATTATAAATGCACATCCAAACTTGTCTGGGAATGCATTCTTTCATTGCGAAAGGTGTGCCAAGAGAACTCGGTAAATTTACTCTGGGTTCCGGAACACTGTGGCATTGAAGGTAATGAAAGGGCAGACGAGCTTGCTAAACAAGGTTCAAATGCACAGTTTATTGGCCCAGAACCATTCTGCGGTATATCATACTGTGCCATAAAAATGGAATTAAAATCTTGGGAAGTGCAAAGGGTGATGACCAATTGGTTGGTCACCACAAAGTGTGTTCAAGCGAAAAGGTTTATAATTCCAAATGTTACAATCAGTAAAAAGCTTCTGGAGCTCAATAAGAGAGTTCTTTGTACCTATACTGGCCTAATAACCGGACATTGCCCGAGTAGATATCATTTGAAAAACATTGGCCAGGTTCAGAATGATATCTGTCGTTTCTGTAACATGGAACGTGAAACCTCGGAACATCTGCTTTGCAGTTGTGATGCTTTGTACAAGAGCAGACTTAAATTTCTGTACAGTGGCTATATGCAACCTAAAGAAATTTGGACTGCAAATCCTGGAAAGGTGGTGGGTTTTATAAACTCAATTTTGCCTGACTGGGAGACGCGTCTTGGGCTGGTCACTTGAAAAATGGTGATCTAGCTTTAAGATGCGAATTAGAATAGTAAACAGGGGTATACCACAAAAGTTCAACTCAGTGGACGCAGTGGTTCTACGCCCCAACAAAAAAAAAAAAAAAAAAAAAAAAAAAAAAAAATAAAATATTTTTTTTTTTTTTTATAATAATTATGTGTTGGGTTGTTTTGTAATTTTTTTTTTTTTGAGGGGGGGGTTGGGTGTATTGTTATTTTTTTAATAATGTTTGTATTTGTTGGGGGTTGGGGGTTGTGTAATGTAGGAAGAGGGGGGGGGGGTTGGGCAGTAGAGCTATCACTTTCTAGCTCCCGGATTAAAGCTGCTTCCAATGGTCACTTGAATGATTGTTGTAAACAGATTTCTTCCATAATACCATTGCCGGCCGATGGGTGTTAGATTGGACACACACACACACACACACACACACACACACACACACACACACACACACACACACATTATTTATTGCCGTTTGGATTACTAAAAATGAACAAAATTCTTTCTCTACACAGTGCCGAGCATAGGACCACCATTTCAACGTGTATTTCACAGCACTATCAATTGTCGTTTTTACAAATGATACATTAAAGGGTGATACGGTCAAAATTTGGTCAAGGGAAAACGCGTGTAAATCGGTGAAATCGTTTATTTAAAAAATCAAATTAAATTTCTTTTTCAAGTTCAATTAGTATAAAATTCAGGAAAAATATTCAGTTAGGCTTCCGCTTTTCCAAATCCGAATTGCCGGGCCTTACGCTTGACCCCCGCCCAGAGTTTTTGGCCCCCCCCTTTTCCCCCTTCTTCGCCGCAGAAAGCCAGTTTGCCTTGAACTGCTGCTCGTCCTTAGCAGTTTTTTTGGTCTTCTTTAGGTTCCGCTTGACAATAGCCCAGTATTTCTCAATTGGGCGGAGCTCTGGCGTGTTGGGAGGGTTCTTGTCCTTGGGAACCACCTGCACGTTGTTGGCGGCGTACCACTCCATGGCCTTTTTACCGTAATGGCAAGATGCCAAATCCGGCCAAAACAGTACGGAACAACCGTGTTTCTTCAGGAAAGGCAGCAGACGTTTATTCAAACACTCTTTCACGTAAATTTCTTGGTTGACAGTCCCGGAAGCTATGAAAATGCTGCTTTTCAAGCCACAGGTACAGATGGCTTGCCAAACCAGATATTTCTTTGCGAACTTTGACAGTTTCGTGTGCTTGAAAATATCTGCTACCTTTCCCTTCCTTTTGCCGTATAAAACTCCTGTCCCGGAAGCTGCTTGTAGTCGGCTTTGACGTAGGTTTCGTCGTCCATTACCACGCAGTCAAACTTCGTCAGCATCGTCGTGTACAGCCTCCGGGATCGCGCTTTGGCCGTCGTATTTTGTTTATCATCGCGATTTGGAGTCACTACCTTCTTGTAAGTCGATAGTCCGGCTCGTTTTTTGGCTCGATGCACGGTTGTAGACGATACACCCAGCTTATTTGCGGCATCTCGGAGAGATAGGTTAGGGTTTCGCTTGAAACTACCGGCAACTCTCTTTGTCGTCTCAGCGGCTTCCGGTTTTCGATTTCCCCCCGATCTAGACTTCCTGGCTGTCGACAAACGTTCCCCAAACACTTTAATTACATTTGTAACGGTTGATTTGGCAACTTTTAGCGATTTTGCCAACTTTGCGTGCGAGTAGCTCGGATTTTCGCGATGCGCGAGCAAAATTTTGATACGCTGCTCTTCTTGCTTGGACGGCATTTTGACAACTGAAGAGTGAATTCCAAAATCAAAATAGGAGCAACATTCTCACACACACACACCTTCAAAATGAGGGGTGTTCAGGTTTTTTAAATGCAAAATTGAAAGAAATACGTCAAGTTGATATTGACCAAATTTTGACCGTATCGCCCTTTAAGTCCCGAAATTGTAGTACAAACTATTTAAGCTGTTGTTGAGGCTATGGCTACATTATTTGAGGTTATTACGAGTACCAAAAAATGCCAGCGGAGAGACTTGAAGTTTATACCGGAAAACCTCTTGCAGCCTGCTGGCCCTCAGCATTGGATGATACTTGAACGCAATCTACGATAAACTGCATCAGGACCCGACTTACAAATGCGACGTGTTCTAGCCATAGCGCATGAAAAGTTTGATCAAATCTTCGAAGCTACTTCTCTTTCTCTTCCTGGTGCTCAACCATAGACTAACTCTAAGACCAGTAGGTCCCGAACAAATACGATTTTTTTCTTGGCTCAGTCAGTACTAGCACATCGGTCCCAAGCTCGGTCCCAAGCTCAATGATTTGCCCCTAACAACGTAGCTCACACCAACACATTCTCAAATGTTGTGTCAAAATAACATAGTGAATCAAAACAACAACCAAGATACTAGTACCGGAAGGTACCGAAAAGCGCAAGAATTATTGCAAGGTGCAGACTGCAAGGTATACTTCGGACCTAGGGGTTCTACAACAGTGAACCAATTTCAAATCGCTAGTTACACATTGATTGTTGGCTCAACTGCGTGACATTGTCATAAAACGGAACAGCATCCTGTACTTTTCGAGTCTTTCCGTTCATATCGAAGTAGAGATCACTAGCAAGAAAATGTAACTGGATATATTTGTTATAATTAGTAATGGAGAAAACAAATTATAGTATTTTGTATTTACACTACACTGCCTATGGCTTCCTAGAATCTGAAAATCTGCCGAAAGGCCGCAGAATGCAAGCCATTTCTGCCTTATATTATCTTTCTTTGGAAACCGGAAGAAACCCACAGTATCACTTCACATCGTTCCAAACAATTCATTTTTCACACGGCACTTTTCACTATGCTTTTTAATGAATATCTTTTAACGGAATCAAAACAAACTACCAAAATCGAAACCGAATCTGGTTTTTTTAGCCTATTGTGCTGTTTACTTCAAGTTTGTACAAATACAAGTGGTGCCAGATCAATTGCTCAAATTTATGACATTTTTCAGGGTTGGCAGATTGTATGATTTTGCGTTGTCCGGTCTATATACAGTGTCTATAACCAAAATAGGTTCTCTTCGTGCGCACACTAGTTGATGTAATTTGGCTACTACAAATATTAAGTTCTACATCATGCAGTGTTTGTATTTCCGGCGGGTTTCCTACGTGAACGAGTTGTCTTGATTACCAAGCACACACCTGGTGACAGAACGGTAATTATAGCAATAAAAATTCTTGTATTCTAGTGGTTTAAAGAAAAAGTAAGTCGAAGGGTCGTAGGGAAAGACAGACACAGAAGTGTTTTATCCATTTTGCTTATGTTATCGATTTTTAGTTAACAGATGCCAACAAATTACCTTCGCAAGAGCAACCGGAAGTCATGGACCACCCAGCTGCCGGAACAGGCATTGAAATCTGCGAGGAATGGAATACCGATGAGGCACCTCACGAAACCCAATCTCTTGCCACGACTTGGACCACTTGCTTCTGTGTTCAATCAACAACAAGGAGAGGAACTAGTGTGACTCCTTTTGGACATAAGAAAGAGGTTCTCTATGAGATTTCAAAGATCGACGTTCGAAAGGTGGCTTTTGACTTGGCGGAAAAAATGGCTTGCAGCACCCATTCAACAAGTCCACCAAACTTGCTGGTGTCGCGTGGTTGAGCAATTTCCTAAAGCGAAATCCAGCTGCCCGTGCTAGAGGTTTCAATAAGGTCTCAGTTTCTGTATTCTACGATTTGTTGGAAACTGCGCTAACAAAACCTAAATTCACGGCGGATCGAATTTTCAACGCAGTTCAGACTGGCGTTTGTACTGTGTGTCTTTGCGTGTATTTTGTATTTTGTGAAAAACAAACTATTAGTCTACCTTTACTTTACAGTTTCCTCCTAAGAAACGGAAGATTGCTGCTTTGAAAGGTAAGAAGCAGGTCGGTGGAATTACGTTCGCTGAACGCGGGGAAACAACTACCGCAGTAATGTGCAT
The DNA here is from genome assembly GCA_024533555.2 of Aedes koreicus. Classification (NCBI taxonomy): domain Eukaryota; kingdom Metazoa; phylum Arthropoda; class Insecta; order Diptera; family Culicidae; genus Aedes; species Aedes koreicus. The sequence goes on from JAHHFK020001855.1 coordinate 157,227, forward strand.
GTCAGCAGCAGGGCAACACCTTACCCCGTTTCTAATTTTTGCTCGTATGCGGATGCACGCCGCTTTGAAGAAAGGGGCACCGTGTGCAATCAAATTTGCGTGCAATTCTTCGGGTTATATGACTGTGGACATCTTCAATGACTGGTTTGACCATTTCTTTGAGCACGTGCAGCCATCTGAAGATAAACCGGCCTTGCTCATTATTGATGGACATTCTTCCCACACGAAGAACATAGCATTTACTGAGTAGGCCAGAGCCAATTTCGACATTGTCCTGGTCTTACCACCGCATTACAGTAACAAGATGCAACCGCTGGACGTGTCCTTTTTGGCACCTTTTAAGTTAAACTACGCATTTGAAGTGGAGCGGTTCCTGCAACAGAACCCCGGGAGAGTCGTCGGTCAGTATGACATTACAGCGTTGATGAAGCCTGCATTCAGCAAGGTAGCCACCATGAGCGTAGCCGTAAATGGGTTCAATTAAATAGGAATCTGGCCTTGCAATCGTAATATCTTCGACGACGATGCATTTGCTCCATCTGCGGTAACCGATCAACCTGCTGGTGCTTACATAGATGAACTGCTTCAGCAAGATCAAGAAGATGCCGCTACTCCGTCAATTCACTTCGAAGATAAGAAAGTTCAAGTTTTTCCTGAAGATATCTTAGCCTGTAGCTCTGAAAATGAAAAGGATTCAACTGTCAACCCAGCGTTTTAAGTATCACCAGTAGCAATACTTCCGTTGCCTAAGTCGAGGCGCCCACCCAAGTAACACCAGAAACATCTTCTTTGACAAGAATATAAGAAGTTTGTTGTAAAAAAAGTCGTGAGGATGAAATACCAAACATGTCTGGTCTTGAAAAAGTTTTGAGGATGTTCTTCCACACATATTCGGTTCAAACTTCGTACCAGAACAGCGAACACATTTTTGTTCTATTTTAGTTCGATCAACTTAAAATTTACTTCTTGAAAACATCGGTGACTGTTTGTCATCTTACCACTATGAACTATCTTTACTCACTTTTGAGTATCCATACTTTTGACTGATTTGAGTCAAACGTACTTCATTTTGGATTGTTTGGAAATAGCGTGTATGCTAGATGTTCGTAAATATGTTGATAGGTTGCATTCAAGATGAATTTTAAACATGTTTTTAACATCCTAATGCAATAGTGAAATTATTCAGAATAGATTGTGAATCCAATACAGTGACGGCTGAAAATATGTTTATTTGAAATACTGGAATAAAAAACACTACCTAAATGAAAAATTGTGATGCCACTCACTGATTCAAATAGAAGCCAAATTGGGCGTAGGGGTTTATTCAAATGTAACATAAAGCAACCGTTTGGTAGATTGTTTAGCATTTTTTATAAATGTTTGCACTTGCAGATGTAGCTACGCACAACATAATAGAAAAATTGTATTTGTATTTTCATTCATACTGACATTACTCGGATCAAATTTCACAACAAAAAACGCAGAAAAGAAAAAACGAACATTTGAAAATCAAATGAGTTACTAATGTTTTTACTCGTACAGTACACTTGTACTGTAGGACTGTAGACTTGGAAAATCGCCATGTTGGTTTTTGTGAATTCCATAAAGAAATCACACCTTAATTTAATAATTTACTCGGGGTACCTTCTACGTTTTTTAATCCAATCGATCGCGAATGAAATTAGGGAAGGTAAAACGGAAAGTTGCACTGCTAACCTTGAGCCGCATATACAATTTTGATACAACTTCCATGCGTAAAGCACTTTTAATTTCCTATTTGAAAAAGTTTTGAGTTTTGAGTTAAGTTATTGACGTTAGAAAAAAAAAACATGAGCTTGGTCTAAAACGTGTATTATTAACATGAATATGACAAGTGGTGTTACTTGGGCACTGATGTGGCGGAAGCGTGGCATCACATAACATGTCAAAATATCGAGTCAATGTCTTGTGGCGTGAGGCGAACGTCGACAAGATATTCTGACATGCTAACAGATGTCACACCTCCGCCACATCAGTGGGCGCCTGGCCTAAGATGGTAGCCCCGTGAGTCAGAAAACGAAAACGTCAAGCAGAGAAAGCAGTTGACATATCCTCTGATCAGTACGCCGTTGTCAGCCGAATCGACCTATCAGATGTGTTCTTGCTGGCTTGGGAGTTGCCAACGATCAACACGCATCGTGTTCTCTATCGCTACAATCAACTTTCACCAGGAGTCAAGGCGGCACCCGGAGCGTTTCAGCAACTCATGGACACATCTTGAGCTCCAAGTTGACCAAGTCGATCACAGCTACTGCAACCATCGGAATACTAAGAAGTCTCTTTGCTCGCCTCAGTATGCCAGAAACGCTAGTCAGCGATAATGGTACGCAGTTCACCAGTGCCTTGTTCGCACAGTTGTGCCTCGAGAGCGGTATCGACCACATGAACAACCGCACCTTGCCATCTGCAGTCCAACGGGCAAGCCGAGCGTTTCGTGGACACCTTCAAGCGAACGGCGAAGAAGATTCTAGAGAGGAAAGTATCAATTCAGGAAGCACTGTACATCTTTCTGTTGAGCTACCGAACAACACCGAATGTATCGGCACCAGAAGGCCGTTCTCCGTTCGAAATCACGTTTGGGCGCATAATTCGTAACATCATGGACTTGCTACGTCTACCGGTTGTTAGGAAACAGACCGATCAAGCAGGTTTAAGATCCTTCGTAAAAGGTGACGCAGTGTTTGCCAAGATGCACTCCAAAAACTCGTGGAGATGTGCTGGAGTGGTTCTATAGATAATAGGACAAGTGATGTTCAACGTGTGGGTTGAAGACCAACGCATAACTCGTTCGCATATTGACCAGCTGCGAAGCCGAAGTCTAGCTCTGTTTCATCTAACACAACAATTACCTTTGGATATCCTGCTTCAAGCCTGGTACCTGCACCTACCAAGCGAGCTACAAGCAACAGTTCCATCACCGCCAGCCGCGCCAGTCGTACAAACACCAGCAAAATTGAATAAAGACCCTAAAGTTGCTTCGAATGTATGCCATATTGTCATTGAAAAGTTATTTATTTTCTGGATTATATAGCCATCTTTAGATATAAAGTAGAGCGAAAATTTTGCTCTCGAAAATTGCCATTTTTTATGGTTAACTAACTAAACCGCCTATTTACCATATTGTTATTTTGCCTTGTCCCATCTGACATATTAATAAAAAATGTATACACGCTAAGAAAAAAGTACCCAGCGGAGCACTTAAGTGTGGGAAGCCAACTTTGGGTACAATCATGTTAACCTACCGTTGGGTAAAAATAATTTACCTTTGGGTAAAATTCTACCTTAAAATACGTCATTTGTACCCAACGGTAGTTAAACATAACTAAACCCAACGTTGGCTTCCCACATTTAATTGTTCGGTGGGGTTTTTTTTTTTTGGGGGGCGGACACAAAAAATAGATCTTGTTTTATTAAAAGTTTTGCACTTTACTTCTGAAAAGAGTTTATTTTTCATTAAATTAAAAGTAAAATTATCCACTATGAAAGTTTTGCGTTTGATTTGAAAGTGTATTTTTTCGGTTCAGTGTGTAAATTCAAAAGTGATTCCTTTTACCGTGAAAATTGTAGAACTGTCAAATCCACCAACATAAAAGCAAGTCGTCTTCGTTTGATATAAAAAAAAAAAGAATCGGGTTTACCTGTCAAAGTCGTCCTGTTCTTTTCGTCCGTCCGGGACAACATTCAAGCTGCTCACGGATATTGTTCTGTGGTGAAGGGATTTGTCGAGGATTTAAGGTGAGACTCGGTGGTATATTTTTTATGGAGATTACATTCGTTTTAGCCTTATAGTAGTACGCTCTGACAAAGTACTCTTTCCACCGATAGCACCAGCTCCCTGGACAACCTAATAAGCAACATGAAGCAGCTTAACACCCCGACGAACAACAGCAACAGTAACTTTCTCCAATTACGAATGTCTCGCCGGCAACGAATCGGATCCGAACTACGAATCCGTGCGAACAAACCCCGTCGACGACCGGTCCATCGTCCAACGATTCGCTCGAAGTTCGATTCCTAGGCGACGTCAGGTGTGCACCAGGCAACTGCCACGACAACGACGGAGGACACCAGGCAACTGCCACTCCTCCGACTGAAACAGAAGCGAAGACGCCTTCGATGTGCGAACTGAAAATCACCAGCGTCAGTGACTACTTTCAAGTCTGATTTTTTCATGCCAATTATGAGACGGTTCTCAGTAGTGCAGTATAAGTTTATTAATTATTTTTATGTGTGTTACAAAATGAAATGATAATGTTTTATTAATTATATCCCACTTTTATTTAAAATCGAATGATTTTCAAACAAATAGCTGTCTTATTAAAATTTATAATGATTCATCGAAAAAAAAACAATTTATGTTAAAACTATTTTTGTTTCAATCTTAACAGCTTACTTTTATTTGAATTGGGCGACACTTTCTGGTTGAAAGTTCATTTTGAAATAAAAGTGATTTGCTTTTATTTTCAACGATGCCACGGTTTCGATTTGACAGTTCTACAATTCGTTTTGAAAGTTTCAACTTTTAAATGTGCCAAGCAGTAAAATTTTGATTTGACAGTTTGAACGTTTTTGTTGTGAAAGCTAACTGCTTTCTACGAAAAAGAACCAACGCAACTTTTCAATTTAAGCAATGGTTTTTTTGATTCTAACAATCATTATTCTTTGTGTGTATGAGATTGTTAGTTGTTTATAGTTCTAACCAGGTCTCAATAAGCGCGAACAACTCTACAAGTGAGCGATTCCACGAACAAGTGGGAAATTTTTCCAGTTTTTTTTTGTTTTTTTTGTTGTGTGGGTATAGGTGTGGGGGAAAAAGGTTGTTTGTGAATCTAGCCTTACTTATGAGAAGGGCCTATGAAAAATGCACATGATATCTTCTAAAAATTGTATCTCGGAACCTGTTTGTTCGATTGGTTTGGTGTCTTCGGCGAAGTTTTAGACAATTATTGGTGCTATATGGAAAAAATATGCACGGTAAAAAAAAAGTTTGGTTTTTGTGTTTTGAACTAAAATATAGATTTTCCCTTAAAAGTTACATGTCAATAATTTTTTAATTATCCTTATGTTATAGCTGACTGAAAATGCTATCTAGTGCATAGTGGGTTGTTCTGGAGAAAAATAGGTTACAATGAAAAAAGAATTTAAAAAAAAAAATTACAATTCTCAAAAAAGCTACTAAGAAAAGTCAAATAAGTTTGTCACCCTAATTTTATGAAAGTACATAAAATTTGCAAGCAAAAAGTACTTCGGTAACATTTTTTTAAGATGCACCGTTTAGATGATATTACTGATTTAATATTGATTTTTTTGATAACTTAATAAGTTTTGGCCCTTTTCGGATGTAATCCGTGTTTTTCCAGTTTCAAAGATATTTTTTCGGAAAGATTGGAAAATTTTGAGTTAAAATGACACTGACAGTTTAAAGATTCGAGTGAAATTCTCTGCTTTAAAAGTATTTTGAAAAACAAGTTACAAAATCCCCTATTAGGAAGAATGTTTCTTGAGGTGTTTTTTGGGGGGTGGTGGGGAAGAGATGGTAAAATAATATTTAGATGGTGTTATTTAATAGTGGTTTTTTTTTAGTTGTGGTGGGTGTAAAATGTTGGTTGTGGGGGCCGCGGCGGCGGGGGGGGGGGGGACCGTCGCTGTGGGTGTTTTTTTATTAAAAAAAAAAAAAAAAAAGTGGGCCTCCCTAATAACGGCGGCGGGGGACGTAACTAAACCCACCCGCTGTTCTTTTTTTTCAGTGTATTATGGTTTCAGTTGAAAACCGAATTTATCGACTAGCGACAATTGATTTTACTCTCGTTCTGTACGTTATACCTTATGTCGGAAGTAGTGCGCTGTATGGCGCATCAGATGCGCTATACAGCGCACTACTTCCGACATAAGGTATAACGTACAGAACGAGCGTAAAATCGATTGTCGCTAGTCGATAAATTCGGTTTTCAACTGAAATGATAATACAATTTACAATCTTCTTCAATAACAATATACCTACGCCAACAAATCTACCTCGCTCCAACTCTCCACACTCGTACCTGTGGGTTCGACGATACCTGAGCGTTCCACTCTCCCTTTTTTCCAACAGTTTTTCCCCGGCTTTTTTTGTTTTCTCCCGGTGGGTTTTTATATATGTGTGGGTGGGGTTTGTTTTTGGGGAGGTGACTATTATAGGTTTTTTTATATTCTTAGTGCGGGGGGTGGTGAGATAAAGCAACGGATGGATTAGTGGGGGGGGGGGGGGGGGGAGCGGTGAGACGTGCACTGCCGGGGGGGCGGGGGGTGGAAAACGCATATGCGTGTGTTGAAAAAACAGAAAACACCATACTTTATACCAGTCAGTGGTTCCAAACTTATCAGTTGGCAATGGACCGAGTACGGAGGGAGATTGTTCGGGTCATTCTAAGGAAGTGAACGAAGAGCGAAACGAACGAACTTCTTCTGTACGCGTTCAATGGAAACGATGGGTGCTACATAATAAGGACAAACGGGGGCCACACACTCTAGGATACTTCGCACCAAACTGCAATAGAGTGATTTTAAAGCAATGATATCCAACATATAATGTTATTTTTTATTGCGCACAATCACCATCCCTGAAAAATAAGCTTAATTCGCTCTTTTGAATCTTGCTAATAGGGGGTTTTAATTTAAAAAAAAACATGGTTTTTTCCATCCGTATGGATGATGGACATTTTTCCTAGCACACAAATATTTTTTATGAATCTCAACTATTTTTTCTCGATTTTTAAACAAGAAAAATCTGATCATTTTTATTTTCACAAACTGACTAGCAGCATAGACTAACTCTAAGACCAGTAGGTCCCGAACAAATACGATATTTTTCTTGGCTCAGTCAGTACTAGCACATCGGTCCCAAGCTCGGTCCCAAGCTCAATGATTCGCCCCTAACAACGTAGCGCACACCAACACATTCTCAAATGTTGTGTCAAAATAACATAGCGAATCAAAACAACAACCAAGATACTAGTACCGGAAGGTACCGAAAAGCGCAAGAATTATTGCAAGGTGCAGACTGCAAGGTATACTTCGGACCTAGGGGTTCTACAACAGTGAACCAATTTCAAATCGCTAGTTGCACATTGATTGTTGCTAGCAGTTTCACAAAGTGACATTTATACAAAGTGACAGCACTTAATTTTCAGTAACGGGGGCTCCCATTATGACATATATGTCAACTTATGTATGCTAAAAATCAATGGTTGGTTCGTTGGTTTAGGTAGTCTGTTTTTTAGTAGCGTGTTTCATGGTGAAATAGTATGGTGTTGTCTTGCAATCATTATTTTTTGAAATTGTTTTTTTCAATAGTTTCGCTTGTCAAAATTAAAAAATAAATTAAATGCCGGTATATTATTATATTTATTATCGAACAATGTTATAATCCACATACCCTATTGAGGAGCTTGCATTTGCAGTTCTCAAAAAGGTGTATCTCGAAATCGAGTTGTCTCATCGGTTTGATGTCTGTGGCGATGTTCGGCAATAGAGAGAAAATATGCACAGTATAAACATAGACTAACTCTAAGACCAGTAGGTCCTGAACAAACACGATATTTTTCTTGGCTCAGTCAGTACTAGCACATCGGTCCCAAGCTCAATGATTTGCCCCTAACAATGTAGCTCCCCAAGTAACACCAGAAACCTCTTCTTTGACAAGAATATAAGAAGTTTGTTGTAAAAAAGTCGTGAGGATGAAATACCAAACATGTCTGGTCTTGAAAAAGTTTTGAGGATGTTCTTCCACACATATTCGGTTCAAACTTCGTACCAGAACAGCGAACACATTTTTGTTCTATTTTAGTTCGATCAACTTAAAATTTACTTCTTGAAAACATCGGTGACTGTTTATCATCTTACCACTACGAACTATTTTTACTCATTTTTGAGTATCCATACTTTTGACTGATTTGAGTCAAACGAACTTCATTTTGGATTGTTTGGAAATAGCGTGTATGCTAGATGTTTGTAAATATGTTGATAGGTTGAATTCAAGATGAATTTTAAACATGTTTTTAACATCCTCATGCAATAGAGAAATCATTCAGAATAGATGGTGAAACCAATACAGTGACGGCTGAAAATATGTTTATTTGAAATACTGGAATAAAATAAAACACTAACTATATGTAAGATTGTGATGCCACTCACTGATTCAAATAGAAGCCAAATTGGGCATAGGGGTTAATTCAAATGTAGCATAAAGCAACAGTTTGGGAAAATGTTTAGTATTTTTTTTATAATTTGTTACGTTTAATTTGTGGGGGAGTCTTTTGAGATTTAGCTACGCACAACATAATAGAAAAATTGTATTTGTATTTTCATTCATACTGACATTTCTCGGTTCAATTTCACAACAAAAAACGCTGAAAATTAAAAACGAACATTTGAAAATCAAATGTGTTACTAATGTTTTTACCCGTACTGTAGACTTGTACTGTAGGACTGTAGACTTGGTAAATCGCCATGTTGGTTTTTGTGAATTCCATAAAGAAATCTCACTAAAATTCAACAATTTATTCGGGGTACCTTCTACGTTTTTTAATCCAATCGATGGCGCATGAAATTAAGGAAGGTAAAACGTAAAGTTGCACTGCTAACCTTGAGCCGCATATATAATTTTGATACAACTTCCATGCCCAAAGCAGTTTTTATTTCTCATTTGTAGTAAAGTAATAAACAATCTACCATTATCTACGATATCGTTTCGCCATTAAAATATCTTGTTTATATTTTTTTTACTTTGTTCAGACCGTGCTTGCTTTGTCAAAGCATATCATTATGTTATAAGCATGCTGTTCGAAGCATCCATAGAACATAATATTTGTCTTATGGATGTTCTACAAAACATCTGGTATGACCTAAAAGATGTTCAAAAATGCCACATTTATTGCGCTTTTTCGGTTATATGCGTGTATGAAATTAAGTTATTGACGTTAGAAAAAAAAACATGAGCTTGGTCTATAACGTGTATTACTAACATGAATATGACAAGTGGTGTTACTTGGGTCACACCAACACATTCTCAAATGTTGTGTCAAAATAACATAGTGAATCAAAACAACAACCAAGATACTAGTACCGGAAGGTGCCGAAAAGCGCAAGAATTATTGCAAGGTGAAGACTGCAAGGTATACTTCGGACCTAGGGGTTCTACAACAGTGAACCAATTTCAAATCGCTAGTTGCACATTGATTGTTGGTATAAACACATCTGGTTTAAATGGATTAAACTGTTAGGCGATATGCAAGAGTTGAATGCACATTTTCAACACAATACACCAAAAATAACTGGAAGAAATCATTGTTCCTGATAGTGGGATTTTGTAACTTGTTTTTCAAAATACTTTTAAGGCAGAGAATTTCACTCGAATCTTTAAACTGTCAGTGTCATTTTAACTCAAAATTTTCCAATCTTTCCGAAAAAAAATACCTTTGAAACTGTAAAAACACGGAGTGCATCCGAAAAGGGCTAAAACTTATTAAGTTATCAAAAAAATCAATATTAAATCAGTAATATCTTCTAAACGGTGCATCTTAGAAAAATGTTACCGAAGTACTTTTTGCTTGCAAATTTTATGTACTTTTATAAAATTAGGGTGACAAACTTATTTGACTTTTCTTAATAGCTTTTTTGAAAATTGTAATTTTTTTTTTAATTTTTTTTTCATTGTAACCTATTTTTCTCCAGAACAACCTACTGTGCACTAGATAGCATTTTCAGTCAGCTATAACATAAGGATAATTAAAAAATTATTGACATGTAACTTTTAAGGGAAAATCTATATTTTAGTTTAAAACACAAAAACCAACCTTTTTTTTACCGTGCATATTTTTTCCATATAGCACCAACAATTGTCTAAAACTTCGCCGAAGACACCAAACCAATCGGACAAACCGTTTCCGAGAAACATTTCATGTGTATTTTTCATAGGCCCTTCTCATAAGTAAGGCTAGATTCAAAATGGCGAACCAAGTATGCAAAACGGCGTTTTTCTTCCCCAAAAACTTGTATGCAAGGTTTCATGCAAATCAAAAAATATGAAAATTACTCGTTGCTGAAATGATATGGAACCGCTCAAGTGTCAAATGGTACGGTTGTGGAATTTCATAGTCCAGTTTGTCGCCCTTCTTGTAGATATAGATCATTGCACGATGGTGTCATCAATGCAGTTTTGACAGTTCAGGGAGCTTGTTTACGCGGACTTAGAATATTTTCGGTAAGATCGGTTTGAGATTTTGTGCTCTAAATTGATTACGAGATAAGTAAAACAGACACCAGTGCTTATTTTGACCTCATTTCCCGAATCTAGTCGTACAGAATACTGGAAAAGCCAATGAAAAATTTCGTTTGAGTGGTTCAAATTCTAACACCTTGTAAAAAAACCCCCTGAATGTTAAAAAAAGGGGGTTATAAAGTGCGCGGTAATATATAGCAGATAACCCCCTCCTACTCTTCCGGCAACTGTTCGGTATGTCAAACACTGACTATCAGTCGATGGAGGCAATTGGCCAACTTTTCTGGGCCCATTTTGATAAGTTCTGCTCCTATACTAACCCTTCCAACATTCATACGAGTTGCGATGTTCGAAAAGTATATCTCGAGTACTTTTTCAAACAGACGTATCTGATTTTGCACACAAAGAGGGGAGAAGATTCAAACATTAAATTCTTGAAACCCTTAGCACTTTCATGCAAACTAGGGCCACCAACAAGGAATAACATTTCCCTAACATGATGGTGATGCTACTTACCGTGAGGGTGCTGAGAGTTTTGAGAAATTTACGTTTGAATCTTACTTCCCCTCTTTGTTTACAAAATCAGATACGTCTGTTTGAAAAAGTACTCGAGATATGATAATTTTTTCCTCGGTTTCATTATATCAACTTTATGGGGGCGACCCCGGCGTAGTGGTTAACATCCATACATCTCACGCCAAAGTCACGAGTTTGAATCTCACCCCCGGACAAGTTACGAAAATATCCAAAAGGTATTTGAGTGACTACGACGGGAGATGAACCATGCCCAGAGCTGAAAATCTCGATAATAAAGTAATAAAAATATATATATATTTTTAATATAATTAAAAAAAAATTTAATTAAATATTGGTTTGTGGGTTTTTTGTAAATATTTATGATTTGTTTTTTTATTTTTTTTTTTTATACATATGATTTGGTTTTTTTTTTTTGGTTTTCTTTTGTGTGGGAGTTGTATGTGGGGTTGGGTTAGGGGTTTTGCTTAGGGTTTTTTAATTTAAGAATAAATTAAAATGAAAAACCATATGTATTATGAAGATAAAAATTAAAAATAGAAGATAACGGGAGACAAACGAGGAGAAGAACAAATATGGTCAGCGGTATTAGTTATATTTGTGTAGTGTGGTAAAGTTATTGGTGTAACTGATGAAAATAATAAAATATTTAGTTGAAAAAGTTTTATGCGTAAATGTCGGTTGGTGTGTGTGGACAGGGATGCCATATTTACAGACATGTCTGTAAATTCACAGACTTTTCATTTTTGTTGCAGACTTTTTTAACGATACAGACATTTAGCAGACATTTTATTTATGTTGCAGTCTTTTACAGGCATTTGGACTTTATTTTTAAATTTCAAATAAAGGTATATGGGTGCACTGAACCTGTTTTCAAAGGACACTATAGGTTGTTGCACCTGACAACTAAGAAGCAATCAACTCTATCCATCAACTAAACCATAAATACAAGCTTTAAAAAATACATACCTCAGTATCAAAATACGAATAAACTGACTGATATCAGCGGGTGGATAGTCATGAAGAAAACGAATATTTTTTTTTGGCTCAGGAAGTACTAGCACACCGGTCCCAAGCTCGGCCCCAAGCTTAATAATTCGCCCCTAAGACCGTAACTCACACCAATACAGTCTCAAATATTCTGTCAAAATAACATAGCGAATCAAAACAAAAACGAAGATACTTGTACCAAAATGTACTGAAAAGCGCAAGAGTGCATAGAAAGGTGTAGACTGCAAGGTGTACTTCGGAACTAGGGGTTCTTCAACAATGAACCAATTTAAAATCGCTAGTTGCACATTGATTGTTGCTAATATGGTACAGTTAGATAAGTCCAAAGTGGGTGGGTTTAAAAAAAAATACTAGACTGAAATGCTGCTTAAAATACACAATACGCAAAATAACACTCAATACTCCATTAAATACACGTACACGATAAAACATAAATATTTAAACAAAAATATAAAATGCACCTTTTCAATACCCGTAGATATATCTTGGACACGCAAGTTGACATCCCCTCGACTTTAACTACAAAAACTTATAACCGCGAGGTTCACGTAAAACCGCGTTGATGTTTTAAAATAATGGTATCATCTAATTTATAAATCTCATAACACATATGCTTGGTAAATATTGAAATGTTTTTGCTTTGAAGGGTCCCTTCTTATGAATTTTGCTTCATACTGTCCTTTCATTTGTGGGCTATGCTATTCAACACTAGTATATAGAACGCGAGACGAACCAGTGTTCGACAGCTAATGGTTCACACGGGACTTTGGCGATAAATGAGTATTTGAATCAACATGAAAACATAGGCTGAAATTACAGTTGTAGGGGCCCGGGGGCAATCAAATTGTGGGTTTAAGTTTGGTCCTAAGTCCATGTCGTACGAAAGAATAAGTGAAACTTATTTTACGGCAACCCATAAATTGTGGAGGCTAGAAGCCACGACCATCCCCCCCTCCAGGTCCAACCGGTAGTCGTCTGTCTATCATCTCTTCAGTCATCTTAAATGCATCTCTAAACTGACCATATCGAATGCATTCAATGAAAACATACGATTTGATAATTTCCGCGTGGGCTTTGGCGGGGGGGGAAAGCTTTGTGTGAACCACGAGCGGGGAGTTAGTGTCGAATCCTAAACTTATTTGGGTTCGGCTCGGTTGATATGTTCTTGCGTTGCATGGCTAGGCCAGGAAAGAGGAGATAGGAAAAAAAGCACAAAACAAAACATAAAAAAAAAAAAAAAAAAAAAAATTAATTCTTTTTTTTTCCCGCTTGTGGGGGCGGGGAGGGAGAAAAATTTTTTTTTTTTCTTTTTTTTTTGGTTTTTTTTGGGGGGGAAAGTAATTTTTTTTTTAAAAAAAAAATTTCTAATAATAATTATAACTATTGATGATGATGATGATGTAATACTACCATCTATTGCAGCAAGGAAACCTTCCATAGCAGTGGAATAATCTGAAAAACGATTTGATCAGGATTCTATTATTGTTTGTGATCATCAAGCTCCTGTATGAAGGGCCAAAAACGTTTGGGCGGGCCCGTAAGCAGAGACACTTACGCGAAACCCGCGAATATAGGGAAGAGAATGTCCTTCCAAAAGCAAGTTCACACTCACAGCACTAGAATCGAGCCCTCGATTGACAGAATAAACCCAATAGATGGGGTCGAAGAGCCCGCCCTCGTTCCACGAAATGTTAACAATAGGGAGGAGGCAGTCCCATGCTCCCTATCCAAATCGTTTTACTTGGGTGCCCTGATGGTCCCTCCCTTTCCCCGTTATATGTTATTTAATATATAATATATTTTGTACACAACAAATTAAGATACCATTATAGACAAAAATGCTAATTTATTCAAATTTCAAACTTGAATGGATTGTTACTGAAAAATAAATAAAAGTTAGATATGTATCAATATCCTACTAGTCCTGGGAAAGCTGAAAACAGAATAGATCATTCGAAATATAAAAGATAAAATTTCAATAAAAGATATTATTTTATAAAACATAGTAATATTCGTAATATTTTTCTTTATACTGTTCTAGCAACATTTCAAAGATAGAGTGAACGAAGAGTCCGGTGGACTAATTTCTGAAAGAAATGGCTTATACCATAATACCACAAACACAACATTAAAATATAATCCTACATTACGTATAAGCACATGCCAGCCTTTTATGAATATAATAGTTGAAGTTTAGAAGTACAATTTTAAATAAAATGGTATGCTGAAATGCTGAGATACAAATTCCGCCTTTGATGCCTGGCATGTTGCTCCCGGCTCTTACATAGTTTTGGAATGCAAAGATGATTCCAAAGCGTGCTGAAATTATTAGTAAAATGAGAATAGAAAATATAGAATATGATTTAAAGGTATAAGATCTTCGGTCGCACCCCCTCACTTCGCTATTGTCAGATTGACAACATTGCCCAGGCTACGCCAACCAGCGTCTCCATATTTCAGCTGGCAGTCTTTTGTGATCATATGACTCGTGGAGGCGTGAGGTAGGAACTTGTGAGGACGAGAGGTCGGTCGCACCCTCCTTCGAAGTTGTCAACTCACCATTTGAAGCCCAACTACTGATACTAATACCACTTTATTGAAATTTTAATACAACAAATTTGTAAGTTTTTCTGATCAAAGGGGGTGGGGGTGAGTTCTTTCCTTTTGGTGGAAGGAAAGTTTTTAATGTTCAAAAACTTTCAGGGGGTTACGCTAAACTCATTTTTTAAAATTTTTGAAAGACCCCCGGTTGAAAAAAAAAAAAACGTAGTCCTCCGTTAAAATTTCTTTTTCCTAAAATTTTTTTTTTTTATAAATATAATTAAATAGTAGTGTAGTTTTTTTTTTATAATTAATTAAAAAAAAAAAAAAAAAAAAAAACATCTTTTATATATAAGTGACAGTAATTTGTTTTTTTTTTTTTTTGTTATTTTTTTTTTTTTTTAGAAAAAAAAAAAAATTTTTTTTTTTTTTTTTTTTATTAAAAATTTTTTTTTTTAATATAAAAAAAAGAAAGAACGTCGTAGGGGGAAAAAACTATAGAAAATTGTGTCATCTATGCGAATGCTTCAATCTTAAGTGTCACTTCATAAATATGAAACAATTTATTAAGGTTGCATACAATCCGAGAAATAGATGCAGAAATGTTTACATAATCACACATATAGCGAAAATGACATAACTCACTCGCTTATTACGTCTTTTCGTCGAAAGAAATCTAATTTTGCAAAAAATAAATATTCACAGACCTTTTTAGACATTCCCAGACATTTCAAATTTTTATCGCAGACATTTGAAAAAAATATCTGGCATCCCTGGGTCTGAAGCAAAGATAGCGACTTTAGCTGCAGGTTAGTACAATTCATATTGCTAATTATGAATGATTTTAAATCATATGTTAAAACCTGCTGGATTGTAGGATATAACAAAATGTAAATAATTTTTATCAATCTTTCAGTCAGATCAAAGTGAAGATGAATGGACCATTGGCAGGACGTTTAGCGTTGGTTACCGGTAAGTTCAAGGTCGTTCATGGAAGAGAAAGATGTTATGTAAACTTCAGCTACGACAGAAGATCATCATTTATGCTCAATTAGAGTAAATTAAATAAATTGTTTTTTTCAATGAAAGAGTCCCCCATGCCGGACATCTGAATACGATAATACGATCAACATCTGAAATTCTTTTTGATAATGCATTGTAGGTGCCGGGTCCGGTATTGGCCGAGTTGCGAGCAAACTTCTATCTCGTGATGGAGCCATCGTTGTTGCTGTCGATCGCAACGGTAAAGCTGCCGAAGAGACTATTCAACATTTGAATAGCATAAATGATAACAGTGCCTTCGAAATGGATGTGTCTTCCAGCGATAGTGTCTCGAAGGTGCTGAATGCCACCCTCGAAAAGTATCAACGTCCTCCGATGATTGTGGTCAACTCAGCTGGTATTACTAGAGATAATTTTATGTTGAAAATGCCAGAAGAGGACTTCGACGCCGTAATCAACGTTAATCTTAAAGGCACATGGCTTATACTGAAGCAATTTGGAAAAGCTATGGTTGACCACAAAGTTAGTGGATCTATGGTAAATGTGTCGTCGATTGTGGCTCGCAATGGCAACATTGGTCAGTCCAACTATTCTCCTAGTAAAGCTGGCGTTGAAGCAATGACCAAGGTTGTAGCCCGAGAGTTCGGACGCTACAATATTCGCGTGAATGCTGTTGTTCCTGGATTCATCCAAACACCTATGACCGATTCGCTGCCGCAAAAGGTGAAGGACATGGTCATCATGCAGTGCGCTTTGCGTCGTTTCGGAAAGCCCGAGGGTAAGGTTTGCTCTGCATAAACTGTACGGAGATAAATATAATTTTATTTCAGAAATTGCTGAAGTAATTGCATTCTTGGCATCGGATAAGAGTAGCTATATGAATGGTACGTCAGTTGAAGTAACTGGAGGATAAGCGTGAATGGTTGCAGAATACTTGGCATGATCGAGACATTACTCACGTTATACAAGATTGAATCAGTGCATTTAATGAAGATTTTATTTACAATGAATTGTTAAGTGTTTCAATGTTAGCGATGTATGTAAAAAATAAACCTATATTTTGTAAATTTTAACTTTTGGTCTATTATTTCTTTGGCGATATTTTCAACTCAAATCCGGAAAATAGTTTACCTTTTTTAAACAAGCAATTACAATTTGGAACAATCAAACTTAACATTAAAATGTGGTACTTATGAAAGTTGTTTTACAGATAATGTACTAGGCACAATAAGTACATTAAAATGTTTTCACCAGGAGGCATGAGTTACCCTTCCATACCCTGAGTTCCATGTTCATAAATGTGGACTTTATATAAAAGGATTAAGAGTTATTTCAGGAAACTTAAAAATCAAAGAATGAATAGTACCTCACGACGAAAGATATTTCCGAAGTCTTGATCCATATTAGCATTGACGTTTCACACATTGTGTATGAAGCTACGATGAGGAATAATTCGTAGAATACATTGCATGTCACCATGAAACGGATCCAGTTACTTACAATTATCTCGACACTCCTCGATCGCTCACCTGGCCACGTCCATGCAATCGTGGGGAATATTTGGTATCTACCTTAAGAAGACACGGGGAACCCACGTAGCCTTCAGTAGATCCAAGGAAACGGGAAATGAATAGCCGGAGAGAATAGTTGTTTGGTGTACAGAACAAAAATTAATTTATAAATGGTCGTGATGCTAAATTTTTCTTCAAACGATTGGGACTCAAGCATTAACTAGCCATATATGGCTTATGGTTAAAGCGCCATTACTCGCCCTCTGAAAAGAGAAGAATTCTTGAGAATATAAGAGCGAATTCATTTTTGATCCAGTTCCAACTGGATCGGGTATCAGAACTGGGTCGGCTTGTTGTGTGTTAAACGTCAGGGTGTATGCTTTTATTTGTAACTAGTATCGGATTGAGGTTTGCACTGACAATAAGTTCGGGTATCGCAGGTTGGAACTAGTTCCAACCTAGTTCCAAACACTAATTCGATATAAGTACGGGCGATGGAAGAGAACGTATCTGATGATTAACGCTGCTAATTGCATCACTACTAATGGCATTAACTCGATAAATTCTTCACCGCCAATTTAGAGACAGGACTAAGTTTCATAAAAGTGGTCAAAGGACAAACCTTGCACCCACATAATCTTTTCATAAAAATATAATTGAAAGTAAAAAGAAGCAGAAAGGAAAGAGCTCACCCAAAATTCAAAGACGTCCGCGTCCCGTATCGTAACCGGAACGATAATTATCCACAGTCGGTTCGCCAGCTTCTTAAACCAGTTGAGGTGTACGCTTAACCAAACTTCCCCGAGTTGTGCCATCAGGCTTTACTCGCTGCTGCCATGTTGCTCAGCTCTTATCAATCAGACCAGTAAGCCTTCCATTTCCGGACAAATCAGGGTCACATGCTATAATCTATCAGAACCAGTTCTCTCTCAATTGCGTGACCAAATATGACCCCGTTGAACTTCCTCTTTTTTATCTTGGAAGCAAAAAACTAATTACCTTAGAGCAAAGACTACTTAGCACCACAGAGAACAGACATCTAGGCTCGAACATTTTTTGTTTTTCAATTGTCTGTGTAAATTTTTAAAAGCAAACCGTTGGAAAATCAACGCCGCCTAGTCTAGGTTTCACCAAACTAAAATTGACAGCCTATCAAATCTCGAGGCAGGCATGTGGCGCCATCAACATACGATTCACCAAAACTAACGAAAACGAGCTGTAATTTTAAAATGGCAGTTACAGAAATTTACACACGGAGGGCACTCCAGCTTGGATGTCTGTTCTCTGTGTTAGCACTCCTGAAGTCTTGATCCACATTGCCCTAAACTAAAGGAAACTTTCTTTTCAGTTCATGAATAACAAGCCCAATATAAGTTAAAACGAGTAATTCTCTTAATAAAACAACGGAACAAATTAAAATTAAGCGCTCTTCAGAACTATCAAAACTCACGCTTCTTCAAAGGTACGGTTGCCACCCTTGGAAGAGTTGGCACAAGTTCAGATTACTGGAAGCAGCAAAAATCAGCCTTTCCACTTGTCCCTCTACCGAAATAAACTTTTCGTCTTCCTTCCCATTGAGTTTATCACTTACGCGAAGCAGTGCACGTTCAGCACTAATGTTCACCGCAACTTTGGGTTCCGCAAGGACTCCGCCCTCCCCGCCATACAATTCTGCAATCTGCTTCCGGGCAGCTTTTTTATTAGTTAGCACATTCCAGGTATACAGCGGATCGTACAGAAGCACTTCCAGGATTGTCATGATTGGCAAATGCTCATTTCTTAGAATTTCAAGTGTTTTCTCGCAGGATCTGTGGAAATAAGGTATGTAAATATTATTTTAAAAATTCAACTCCATTAGAATGCAGCACTAACTTTTTAAAGACTCCTTCGATCCCGCTAACACCCATGCCGGCCACAATGTCTCTAGTAAGACGGAACGGGATCGTTTCCGGGGTAGGCAGATTCTGGCCCAGTTCAAAGGCGATACCAAAATCTATATGAATTACTTCGGCTGTGTTTTCATCCACCAGAATATTTTGAACATGTCTATCACCGATGCCCAGTATGTAGCCAATCATCGATGACACAGCCACACTCTTTGTGTAGGTCAGTCTTCGTTCAAACCACATTCCCGAGGTTGGAAATTTCTCGAAGAAAAACTGCTGAAACACTGGACTCAATTGTTGACAGATTTTATGAAACTTTTCCTGCTTCGTTCGCAAAGAAGATTTGGCCAGTGCAGCGAATGCTTTTCTAGCATCCAATGCACTCATATCCTTAGGTCGATAGCGAGCATGTGCAGGAATAAGCCATGAACCAAAAGGAATTGTGTTCGAACACCATTCTAGGATCCCGCTCTGTTTAGACAGCGGAACAACCTTGTACGTACGAACTGCAAGTTTCTGTTTACCGGTTTCTTTATCGTTACGTAATAACACATTGAGTATGCTAAATACTTGCTGCATTACAGCATCTTGTCTCATATCGTCCTTGCCTTTTAGCAACTGTATTCGACTCTGGCCATCCATGCAAAAACATACCAACTTCTTAGGAGCATTTATTCCTCCGACACCCTGTATCTGGTCGTCCCATTTGTGCACACCTTCGAGCCGTTAATATGAATTATTCATCACTTCAAATAGAAATTTAAATGCAACTTACCAACTATACCATCATAGACACAACTTTCTTGAACCTTCAGCTCAACCGTAGAACAATGTACCTTATCTAGCTCCCGACATCTTTTCAGGGCATCTTTTGATGTCATTTTATAGTCAGTGAACCCTTTGGCCCCTCCCAGCGTTTTGTTGGCCATCTCTATGAATGCCAGATTCATTTCGGTCGTTTGATCTACAATATCTGAAATTTGCTTATTCTTTGACAATTTGTTGTACAGCGATTGAGCGCCAAGTAATCGTTCATCATCTTTTGGAACACTGCAAGAAAAAAATATTAAGATGCGAATCCAGGAATATTCTGTCAGCTCATACTCTTTCACTTCAAGGTCGGCGAAAGCGTAAACCTGGGCCAAAATATGTGGTAGTGTGTGATGTGGATGATCGTTAGCGCATCGTTCCAACGTCTCCCAAACCATGCGACCAACGCCATCTTTACTATTATCCAAACGAGGGGCAAGTTGAGGCAACACTGGAACAAACTTATATGTCGGAACAACCTTCAAGGTTTCTTTAACGGTACTGGCTATCTTCTCACTGTGATTCCCTAACCAAAGGGCTACGATTCGGAAAACAGACAGATCGCTTTCGATGCTCGTCTTCCGAGTATAAGCTGAGTAGTAGAATAGTGCTAGTTTAAGATAGTCTTCCATATTGGACATCATTGTGTTGATTGACTCTTCATCACGTGCAGCGTTTTGTTTCGTGGAAACTTTTGCTCGGCGCAGGTTCATAAGTTTCTCCTTGTCCGACTCCTTGACCCTTGCCTGCTCGGCTTCCAGCATCACCAATTCTGCCTTCAACTGTTCCAGGTTAGTTTTCTTCATCTTGAACTCCGTAGATGTGAAATGTTTCTTCAGCTAGAATTTGGAATGGCGGAAATTATTATTAGAAATTAAAGGATCAAGGATTGAGATGATGATTAAAAAATAAAATAAATGCGCGGTATTAATGAGTTTATTTATGATTAATTGTTTTGTAACATGTTAGAGTGGTTCAAAGAAAATTATTAATAATTAACGTTAACACCCCGTTCACATTACAACTTATATTACGTGATATAGAGTATCTTGATATCAGCATCTATGTATCTAGTTTTCACTGGAAATAACAAGCATGGCATTTGATATCGAGATACTCTATATCACGTAATATAGGTTGTAGTGCGAACGGGGTGTAAGAAACGAAACGAATGTCTCCAACATCTTCTTCTTCTTATTTAACATTTCAAGCTGATTGCTTTCACAATCAGCTTATTGCTTGCTCTCTGTTATTAATTGAGAGCTTTCGATACCAAGTACCATTGTTGCATTAGTATGATTGTGTGGCATGTACAATCATACACTATGCCCAGGGAGTTGAGAAATGTTCCTTTACGAAAAATTCCTAGATCAGACCGGGAATCGAACCCAACCACCTCTAGCATGGTGTTGCTATGTAGCTGCGCCTTTATCAACTGAGCTAAGGGAGGATCCAACATGTAGATTTTTAACGATAATATCTTCTTTCTGGTCCACATAAATTTTACGATTACGAAGTATTTTATTCGAAAGGCAGAACATCTACGCTTAATCCCTGTTGCTAACTTAATTCATTGCATTTGTTTAAAGTGAGTCCCCATGAAGCTCCTGTTCAGCAAACCATCCGCCAGCTCGTCGAGCAAGTCGACTTCGTACCTTTCGTTGTATAAATGACGGAAAACGAAGATTGCGCAGCAGTGACACGCGGGAAAAACATGAAGGCTCCCGGAAACGACGCCAACCTGGTACTGAAGAAACTGTGCGGCAAGGCGTCCCGCTTCCTGGCGGAAGTCTTCAACAGATGTTTTTAGCTGGACCATTTTCCGACGAGGTTGAAGATAAGGAAAGTTATCTCTATTCTGAAACCTGGAAAGGTCCCTTCTGCCCCTTCGAGCTAAGGGCCTATCACTTTGCTTTCGCCTGTCAGCAAAATCTTCGAGCGGCTCAACCTCCAGCGGCTGATTTTGCACGTAGAAGAGCCACGTCATCATACCGGACCAACCTCGGTTTTAGGCAGGGACACTCTACCAGCCACTAGCTGGTCCGTGTGGAAAATATCATATACCGCAACAAGTCGCTATCAACCAACACGGCCATGGTCCTTTTGGATGAGGAGAAGGCCTTTGATAACATGTGGCACGGCGGCTTGATTCACAAGCTGGTGCAGGCAAACTATCCGAAATAACTGACGAGGATGGTAAGGAGCTATTTAACCAACCATTCTTTCAGAGTATCTCTTGCAGCAGCATCGTCTGCTCTTAAATCAAACCCAGCTGGTGTGCCCTAAGGTAACCTATTCTCTTCTGGCACCGACCTTCGTCGGTTTCTACCTCCAGCTAACTCCTTCATCCGGGTAAACCCCGGGCGCCCCGTCGATTGGAATAATAACGTTAAATATCTTGGTGTCACCATAGACAATAAACGGAACTACAGTGCTCACACCGACAAAATGCAGAGCAAGTGTATCAGACTGCTCAAAGCTTTGTATCCGTAAACCAAAGGTCTCGGCTATCGCGGCGGAACAAACTGGCCGTCTTTAAAGAAACTATCGCCCCGGTGATGAACTACGCCATGCCGGTGTGGGGAACTTGTGCAGAACTTGTGAGAGCGTTTCTATTTTGATTTAGCCACCCACTTTCGCACCGGTCGTTCATAAAAAGGTAACACTCAAATTTATTTTCACACCGGTTACGTTTCGCTAAATATTTCGTGCAGTGTATAGTTTGAACACTCTTCCGTAAAGGTTTTCGACCTTCTTGTTTGTCCCAAAGATTAGATCTTGAGAAACATCCAGCCAAGCCCTGCAAAGTACTTCTTTGTCTTGTTGCGTTCAATTCCTTCCACTAGGTTTTGATACACTCATTTTTTCACATTATATCACAATAAACGTGAAATTAGCTAATATCACTTTAAAAACAAATCGGGAACACTCAAATTTAAATCAAAGTCCTCCAGATGAAGATGTTGTTTTAACGTTTCAACTTGTTTTGCTTATTTTTCTTCAAATATCAACGCTCGGCTCGGTTGGGTCGGGTTGTCAAATTTGCGAACCGGCTGCTCACCGAGCGAGAAAATTGTCATTTTCCAACCCGGATACCAGCCACCGGTACGGTGCCGAGTTGTCAAACAGGGTAACAATTTACCGATATTGTCGTATTGGTGCGATTGGTCTAAACATTCCAACTATGCTGACACGTTCCCAGTATGTCGCACATAATGATGCGATAAAAGAATAACGACACAGTGGGATTCCCGAGCAAGAATGCAAACATTAAGCACAAATCAGAAATAAAATAGACAGAGTTTGGTATGACAGGTTATATCAGGTTAATAATTAATAATTAATTATGAGCTGAACCAGCCGAGGCTGAAAAGCTCAATAATAAAGATGTCTAATCTAATCTAATCTAATCTAATAATTAATTCTTGAATAATATTTCTGTGCAAACAACGATTAAAGCTTGTCAGAAGGAGCACTGACAGGAACATTGTGAAATTTTTGACATAGTACTACGTCTTTATTTTCTATACTAGGGTATAAATTTAAAAAAAAAACCTATTCCGACCGTCATGAAAAGCGGTCAGGTTTTGAGCGTTAATATCTTAGTCGTTACTCCAAACATTTTCAAATGTTCGCCCCAATCAATCGGAAATATTTCTACGCGTCGATTCCAATATTGAAAACTATTGGTTTTCAACATTAAATAACGAATTTCAATAACAATTGAAAATAACGCAAATATAAGGTGATGTCTTATAATTTCGTTTTGCAGAGTAAATTTACTAAATGCCAAGTATTTTCCTATCACAGATTTCAAATGTAAAGAAGGGGAGGTGTCATGTGCAGGAGAAAAAAATAAAAAGGGCTCGCACTTTCTCAATTGTTTTCTTGGGGGGGGGGGGGGGGGGTGGGGGGGGCAGCAATTATTTTGGATTTTGGTGGGGGCCGGGGGGGGTAAGGAGCCCCGGGGGGGGTCCTGGCAGCTGGGGGCTGTTGGGGGTTGTTTCGAGGTCAGAGAAATAGAGGTAGTTTGAAACAGCAATATCTGAGATTAGATTCAACAAAAAATTAATATTTGTTTCATTAAAATAATTCATTGACACAAATACACGTCATTGTTGCGCTAAAAATACTGTTATTAGAATTAAAAAAACCTTATTTTAGAATCTACAAAATATTTTGTTGATATTGAAAATTTAATTTTTACTACTTACTATTTTTGCTTTAACAATCCAATTTTGTAGAATCAACAATATTTATTTCTGGATCAAAATTGTTTAATCATAATTCGGCAACAAAATTCTAATAGTCGGATGCTTACGACTAGAGTGGCTTCGCACGGCGTCACTCTTTTCACAGCCACTCTACTTGCCGATACCATCTTTTTGATTTTTGAGCAAACTGAAAATCTGAAAATGGCTGACGTGGAAGAGTTCGTGGTTGAACGCATCGATGAAGAAACTTTGTCGTTCATCGAGATTTTGGAAAGTTTTGGATTGACGGATTCTATAATTAACGTTTTCTTGGGTAAGTTCAAAGTGCCTTTGAATTATACTCATTTTTATTTATATTATCATGATTATTTCAGCAAATCAGTACACGGTCAATACGCTAAAAATCATAGAGCGTAAGGAAGTGGAAGACTTAATCCCTCAACCATATCTAGCGGAAAGAACGCAGTTCATTCATGATCTGAACGAGTGGCGAAAGCAGCAGGTAAATATTTTGCACGGAACTGGTAAAATTTTCAGATTAACTAACCTTTTTCGGTTGTTTCAGAATATTCCACTTTTGTGCGGATCGTGCGGATGCGATAAATCAAAAAAAAGTTGCACTCGCGACAACTGAAGCTGAGTTAACGAGGGAGAAGTGCACAGCCACATTGTTGCTACAACATTCGGCTAAAGGTAAAGCGATTATCAAAAAATATAGTAAACATCCGTTTATGACAAGAACCGACAAGAAAACGGTTACACAGATCGTTGTAGATGAGTTTAAAGCCCGTTTCTTGAAGCTTTCATCATCGGAATTGGAACAAAGAGCGATCGAGTTGAACAAACTATTTCCAAGTGAGCCAAAGGTTTGTATTCATGTTACAGTCGAAACATTTTAATTGCATAAATCACTACTATTACCTAACAGGAAGTTTGGTATCAATCACCGTGGGCTTATGATAGCGTTGGACGAAGGGTTAAGTTGAGGAAACAAGCGAAAGGAAAATTGTACGATCGCAATATCAATTACAAACCAACAGTCGGAGAGGAGCCGCATCTACAGACAGCATCCGGAAGTGAAGCGTCTAACTCAGCAGCACCATAAATAAGCGATGAACAAAACATGCTCTTTAACTTTTGTTGAAATTAATAACTTTCTTAATATTTTCTGTTCCTTAGTTTCACAGTACCAGCAGTTCAAAAAGTGGATTACCCATAATCAAGATGAGTGGGAAGAACTGAAAAATCAATGGAAGCAAACATCCCGCTTGAGACTATCAGAAATATTGAAGAAGAGCAGTAAAACGACAGCTTCCATTCTCTCGGAATACTCAGTGTTTCGCAACCATCAAGCTTATCAGCTTGTGCAGATTGACTTTCAGCAACGGTATCCGGAGAAAGAAAAATTACTTTTTGACCGTTGGGATCAATTCGTTTCGGGTCTCCTTCCGATTTTTGAGGTTGAAGTCATTGATGCGCAAGGAAAGTACCTGCTAAATCAGTTAAAGACTGAGGAAATAACAAACGGTATGTTCATAGAATAATGTATAAATTATAACGAATGCCTAAATATTTATCATTCTAGATGGCCAAGGCTTAATAACGGTATTACTACTTGCTCATATATTGCATAGTCCCGTATTGGCGATCTCACAAAAGCGACGCTGGAAGCCATCGATCATTGAATCCCGCGAAAGCGTACTTATCCAGATCAAAGATTTGACCGACCTTCAAACTACGTTAACTAAATGCTTCAATTCGTGCCGTGAAAAAGGAATAGAATCAACGCCTTTCATTGTGGTTCATGGAAATGATCCAAAACGTCCCGAAGGATTTTCGGTTTGGAACAATGTAGCTTCATACAAGCTACCAAACCTACAGAAAGCTCTCGACGTATGTATGAAGCTATACAAAACCTACGACATCGAATTTCCTCGACAATCATCGTTGATCTGGAACCTTCTTGCTACGTTCCTGTACGATTTCGAAGCTCCGCCTAATCAAATTCATATCGCTGCCCTCTGCTCTTCCATTCATAATAATCTTGCAGCATAATGATTTGTTGTATAGCCCCACGATGCACCTGGAAGAATAATTCACTTCAAAGGTTATATGATCATCTAAATAAATACCATGGAAATCTTCAGGTTTACGAATGCAATGTAGGTGGTTGCACCAGAAAGTTCAATGTGAAATACTCATTTTATCGCCATTTAAAACACCATTTCAATAAAACGTCAAATGCGGAAACCGTGGACGAAATAGAAATTAGAAAAATGTCATCCAGCTACAATACAAACGAATTTACTACAGCCTACGCCGAAATTTACCATCCAGACTTAGAACATCGGCAAGTAATAGATACGCTCGATGATTCAAATCCTACTGATGCACAGAATCAGCAGCCTGATCATGACCTGTTGTACACGGCGAAATTAAATACACTGATTCAGAAAATGCAACAGACTTCTTTAGACTTCAGTTTAAAATATTTCAATGCAAATACAATTCCAAGAAAAACTGTTTTTGATATTCAAAAAGATGTCAAATCTAAATTTATAGATCCATTGTCTGAGGCAATCGACATAATGGGATCACTTGGCTTGATAACTGAAGCAGGTAAAAGCATTTTTGGTAAATTGCTTTTACCGATGGTTGAAGTAGAATCTGAATATAAGTATCTTGCAAAACTGAAAAAGCTTGATCTTTACGTCGATCCAAAGGAATTTGTTATTAGTAACGAGCTTCATCCTGGTGTCGTGCACAATAAGCAGATGATGGATAACAATCCCGTGACAGGTATAGTATTCGTTAATGTTTATTCAAGTAATTCATTATACCCATTGAAATGTTCATTGCAGGCATACTTTTACCCATGAATTTTACTTTGAGGAAGTATTTAGAAGCGGAAGGAGTAATGGACGTCATGATCAACAGTATCATGCCCTCGGGTGACAATTATATTCGAAGTCTGTTGGATGGTAGTGTTTGGAAAACCAGGACTGCAGGTCTAGAATCAAAGCTCGTAATTCCGTTAAACTTGTTCTTCGATGACTTCACTAGCACCGATACAGTCTCACCTCATGCAGCGCGCACTTCTGTATGCGGAATTTACTACTACGTTCCTTGTCTGCCTGCAAATGTTTTGACACAATTAGAGAACATACATGTTATCGGTTATGTTTTGTCAGAAGATAGAAAGGAGTACGACAATGAACATCTTTTCAGCAATCTCGTAAGCACACTTATCGATCTTGAGACAACAGGCCTTGAAATCAATTACAGAGGAGAAAAAGTCAAAGTTTATTTTATGCTGGGTAATATTACTGGAGACAATTTAGGACTGTCAGGTATTTTAGATTTGGTAGAATCTGCACGAGCGAATTTCTACTGTAGATTTTGTAAGCGAAATAGAGAACAAAGAGAACATGATACAATTGAGTACGAGGATAGTTTCAGGACTGTTGAGAATTACCAGGAGGATTTACTCAAAGACGACGTATCGATGACTGGCATTAAGGACAACAGCATATTTAATCAAATACCATCATTTCACGTAGTTTTTAATGTTTATTTTGATTTTATGCATGACCTCTGGGAAGGCATATGTGTGTATGGATTAGGCCATTATCTTAATTATTTTATCAGGACTAAAAAACTGTTTACGTTGGATGATTTAAACTATAGAAAGAATCTATTTCTTTTCGGAAATCTGAATTCATCTAACATTCCCGATGACATCAAGGATATTAATGTTTCAAAATGTAAAGTTAAAATGACAGCAAGTGAAATCAAAACACTAGTTACGTTTCTACCGCTTATAATAGGTAAATTGGTACCTGAAGATGATGCAGTATGGAAACATTTTTGCATATTACTCAAAATTTGCCACATCCTGATGCTCCGTGAAATTTCACAGGAACATTTGCGAATTTTAAGAGAACTTGTAAATATTCATCACACGCAATATATATCACTTTTTAACGATCGACTTAAGCCAAAGCATCACAACATTGTTCATTACGCAACATTTATACTTTACTCCGGCACACCTCGTCATCAATGGACGATGAGAGGAGAGGCGAAACATCGGGAAGCCAAACAGTATAGCAGAGTGAATAATAACAAGATCAATTTATGCAAATCGCTTGGAATTAAGGCAGGTTTAAAGTTTGCCTTCAATGCATTCAGTAATTCTTTCATTCGAACGTCAATTGATTTGTCCAAATCGAAAATATCTGTCTTGCATCTTAAAAGTGAATATATTGGACTTATTACTGTTAATTTTAAAATTGATTGTAGCGCAGTGAAATATGTTGACAATTTTTTTAAAAATGGATCAGAATTCACAAAAAACACCATATTCTACATACGACAGAAGGATTTGATGAGTATTTTTGAATTAGAAGAAATAATGCTGAACAGCGACGGGAATCTGATAATGATATGTTACAACATTCACATGCGTAGCTTTGATGAGCATTTGCAATCCTTCGAACTCTACAAAACAGCTAAAATAAATTTTATTTCAAATGTAGAAGGTTTGGAATTATACCCAATTAATTTGCATAAGTTAGAAGATAAGTTTTTCTTCAGATACTGTAATTTTATAACAATAATAAATAATGATTAAAAATTTGGTTCGATTTTGTTAAATTTTATTTGAATCTTAAAAACCTCTACCACAAAAACAACAAAACTACTATTGATCACAAAAAAATCTGTTTTTTGAATTAATAATACAATTTTATAGAAACAATAATACAATTTTTCGTCTCAAAATTACCGCTTTTGTCGATGCAATCAAACATTTGAATTGACTCGACAAAATATATATCTGTTTTAACTATATTTACGATTTGAATTTGACAGCTGGCTATCTTGAAGCATTTTTAGAAACAACAAAACTTATTGTTAAAATGAATAACCTTAATGGTCGAATCAAAGGAAAATGCAGGTAAGCCGTGAGTCTACAATAAAATTTGTTGAATCTATACATAATTCTTTTGGATTTACAACAAATTTGTCTGCGTGTAGGCAGCCATTAGTTATGAGAGGGCCAAACGAACGTATATTTGTGTCCTTTTGGGGGGGGGAATAGGGGGGGGAATCATTGGAAAAAAAGGCTATTGGGGGGAATTTTTAGGGGGGGGGGGGGGGGGGGGGGCGGGGTGGTGTTTGGGTATTATGGGGTGCTAATAGATGTGAATGGGCCATACGACAGGTCCAAAGAAAATCGATCAATCATGGACCATTTAAAATCCGTCCTTTTTAGGACAACCAATGTGATTTTCCCAGCTAAAGAGTTTGTTTAGAATATATCTAACATACGGTTTGGAATATATCTAACATACGGTTCCGAATTCTTGTCAATTGTAAGCCAGTGATGGCGAAAAAAGTTTCAGCTTTCCATTCGCCGCATACCTAAAATGTTTTGTACAATTTCAAACACGGCTCGGAAAATTTAAACGGTCTCTATGTTATTCCGAAGCGCAAATATAAGCAACCTTATGCCAAGAGCAGCATGCCAAATAGAAATTTTACAAATGGCAACCGTCACGAAATATTGAAACAAATGATTATAACATTCATCAGTTCATCACACATCCTACGTAATCCTACGTCACCTTTACGTACAACCACATTATTGGGCTGTCCCTTGTAGTTTTCAATGTACAAATCTGTTTTTCTAACATTAACTGCCCTATTCATAATAATTAGACTGATTTAAGGTAAAACCCGCCAAAATCACACCCAACGTCAATGCCTTAAACATAATTGTACAACGACATGGTTGGTAAAGAAACGTCTAACAGATGTGATACTATTACTGCAGGATAGATTTTTAGTTCTCTCGTTCCATTTTTTACCGGGTCTGATATATGTAAATAATTCAAATCCCATGTCGATACTTTCAATCCAGCTTCAGATATTATCGACAAATGCGTCTTCGTTCCAGCACTATATAAAAGACTGATTAAGATGAAAAAAGAATAGAGACATGGATATATGACTTACCCTTACGAACTCGCGGTCAGCATATTTTGCTACAGTGTGTAGTATAATAAAATTTCGATCACTATCCAGACACTTTCTTTGGTAGTCAATGGTATTAACCTTCTCTTCCTGGCTAGCTTGCTTTAGACCTTCCTCTACCAGCGTTTGGGAATGTTTGAAAAATTTCTTATACAAATTGTGAACATCTTCAGCATACGTTTCCGCCAAAAAAGTTCCGTAGATTCGATAGGCTGCAGCATTCACCATCAGATCCTTGCATTTTCCAGCAGCCAAAATCTCATTGACCAGCCTCTTTGATAAGAATTTATCACCATTAGCCCAATTCAACTGCGCATCTTCCAGCATGACTAGCGCCTTTACATTTTCCGTCAACGTCTGTTGCGACATGGCACATATATTCTTTGAAGCCACGTCTGCATGGCCACTGATGCGAGCCTCGTGGATCAAATGGAACAATACTTGATGAAGCGAATCGGGAACCCATTTGCGCATGGCACGAACTCGTGCCGTTTTGAGAATCGCAACCCTTTGCGACAAAATAGCCTCCATTAACGAAAAATCACTGTACGGTAGTTTGTCGTGGTGCTCCCATTTTTGCAGAAGTTCGACCTCACCATCAATAATACGATAGAACTGGACATTCATGAAATCTTCAATCTGCTGTAATTGTCGTAACTTGCTCAAGAATGGATATATATTCTGCGTTGATTCCATACTAACGACTTTCAGCATTTCCGCAACTGCCTTTCGCGCCTCAAAGACAGCACTGTTCGTTGCTATTTCGTCTTTGAGTTCCAAACATTTGAGAGCTTTGTAATGCTGTTTGTCAAACACTTGCTGCCAACAAACACTTTTCTTAGATTCATCCATATGATCGTCTAGTGCCACACTCCAGTCGGCCAATCGCCATGCGCACTCAAAGTCTATATTATCTCTTCCAGCAACCATATTGGCCAGCCCATAAAAACAAGATGTCTTCAAAACGGATACGTATGCTGACTTTTCAAACGCATTATTACTAGAACTGGCCACATCGTAATACAGCAAACTCTGACTGCGTTGCCCTTCGAGTTGATAGTACTCGCTTCGTGAACTAATTGGATCAAGGAACGCCTTCGCTGCATCTACAACCCCCACAGCCAAATGGGCGGCTTTCATGATATTCATTAGTTGTAGATCACGTTTTATAACGTCATTATCAATGCCATCATCTCGCTGATGGACACACCAGAGCTCACCGTACATGATTGCTTTAAAGTAAGCTTGACAGTATAAACTGGCCGAAGCAATCATCAACCAATGGAGGTTGATTTTGTGATTGGGTTGGCTGAAATATATAAAAAAATAATTTTAGTACTATGGTGAACAAACAAGTTCAATATAATTACTTTTCGTTGTTCATCCGAACACACTCGACGATTGCTAGCATTAGATGTAGGACCTCCAGGTTTTTCGTTATGCTGTTATCTGGTGTCGAACTGGCTGAAAATTTCACGAAGAAATGGTTTACCTACAACGACATTAGCTGTTTTTATTGGAATCATCATTTGTAAAGCCACATGATCTTACAAAACTTTCAATATTTTTATTTAGTACCTCATCCTTTAGGCACAATACTATTTGGACCAGCATAGGAATCAGCTTTGCTGCAAAGTTGGTCTGGAAGAAAATAATTATTTCATCGACATGCATAATCATAATCAAATGCATTTTCAGTTACCTCAATTATCGTAAGAGCCTTGATCACAGTGTCCTCGAGTAATTGTAATAGCGCAGATGACAACGCAAGCACAAATGAAGCATAGCTTGTTGCAGTATTTATGATTTCCAGCAACGAACTTAAGTTCGTGTTTTCCAATGATCGTATAAAAATTGGATGATCATCATCGGCAAGTGTCATATATGGATACAAGGCCCTTAAATTGTTTGTAAGCGTACGGTACTCACTGTTTTTCAAAATATGATAGCACACAGTTGCTGCTTTCTGACCAACATTCAAGTCTTTACTAACTACCAATTCATTCAGCTGCACAAGCATCACCCGAACGAGCTGTTCGATTGCAGATTTGCTATCTTTGAAGTTCAGGTAAATTTCTGTTTCAAAGTCAGATTTCAACAACATTGTCGACAAATCTACCGGCCCTATTTCTCCAAGACATCGCATGGCCTCAATAATGATTTTTTCATTGCCACTAATTTGAATTTCTCTTAAAAGTGTGTTGATCAATCGCAGTATAGCATTACTTTCACAGCTCTCCGAAAATCCATTCGATGATGCTAGTTCTTCCAAAATATTACCAAGTTCAACCTTCTTGGTAGCTAGTAATCTGTACAACGTGTTCAATTCTCCATACTTGAGTTGCGGAAGCTGAATAATTCGTACGATATCCTCAGCAAGAGTTAACTGAAATTGTGATTCTTTCAACTTTTCCATTACTTCTCGAAGGTGCTTAAAGTCACCGTGGTCGGGGAAATAATTTAACGTCTTTATACCGTCCCCGAACAGGGTTTGATGTTCCAACACAATAAGCTCCAGTATTTTAACGACTTTACCAGCCACCCTAGCCGTCGAACTTTGTTCATGTACCGATAACAAAGATGACGTCAAAAAGTTCAGATGAGGTCTCACATATTCGGCACATGTCGGTATAATCATTGACAGAAACTTCATCAAGCAATTTAAAACTGGTAACTGCAGTGATCGGGAACAGAGCATTGTATTGCTCAGGAAGTAACATATGTCTCTAGATAAATATTCTTTCATGTCTGACGAACGATGCTGGCAGAAATAGTCAACTAAATGGTCGATCAACATGGAATACTGGAAAAGCAAAACCATCTTCTGTTCAGTGACGTTCGATTGGTAGATTTTTAACTTGAAATGAAGAAGAAGCTTCTCGACGACGGAAGGATATTTGCTGCAAAGATGAGTGAATAGTGGTTGCTTCGAGGTAGTGCAGAGCATAGTTTTTAAGTGGTCTAGGCATTTGGAGAAGTTTCCAGCGCTAAGAACACACTTACTCTCTACTACAAGGATCTCACGACCGAAAAGTTCAGCCATTAAACGTTCATCTTGCACATTTTCGACAATCCGTTGCATAACCAGTTGATTTGATGGATCATTAAGAGTAAGCTGCTTCATATCCACGTGATTTTTGATGATGGGTCCCATTCGATCCGCTATATGGTAGTAATTTTCGGACATATTGTCACAGTTGGCCCATTTCGGAATGAGGAAGGCAATGCACCGCGTAGAGATTGCCTACAATGAAAGTTAAACAAGTAAATAAGTGAAACGCGGTGTTAATTTGTCGTATGATGTATCATTGCTTAGTTAGTTAACTGAACTGTCGAAAAGATCGGCAGTTAGATTCTCGGCGAACCCGGGCTCGACTTTTGTACCAACATGTAAATCTTATAAAACTTCATTCAATAATCGTCACTTATAGTAAAAAATGGCCACAGTATAATTGCATCACTTTCTAAAAGCTGTAACTGTTTCGGCATCGACGCTCCTCTCGTACGAGCACCGACTATTTTCAGTGGTGTTCACTTCTGGTACATTTTTATTTTCCACTGGGAGAGAAAGCGCGCCATTTTATAATTTTTAATTGGATTCAATCCTCTAACAAAACTAAACGTGCTTGGCTTTGCTTAAGACACTAAAATAAAGTTCTTCTCTTTTTATTGGGGGAGGTAGCTCATTAAATCTTCCGGTCCGCCTCTAGGCCTATTGCTACGAGGAACCAGGTGGATCTCCACCGAATGCCTGTCGATCTGTCAAATTTGGAAGACGTCTGCATTGAGTTATCTCAAATTATAATAATTCAGTCATTTTCCAGATCGTCATTTTCCAGGTCGTCATTTTCCAAAATCTACAGTCCATTCGTAACGAAACATTTGGACCTTTGATCCGAATTAAGTCGGACCTGCGGTAGCTGTTAAGCCGACGGAACGTCCTGTTGGCTCAGATGCGCGGAGGGTTCTCAGTTGCAGACGCTATCAAGGAGCGCAGGCCGTCCTTAAGTGAGGTAAAGGTTCGACTGAACCAGCTACACGAGCTTGCTGTCAGCTTTCGGGAGACACAAACCTACATCGCGGATATGCAAGATAATCCCGAAGCCAATAGGCGTCTGTCCACAACGTTCAGGTAGAGTTTTTCGATATGTTTTACTGAGCGAAGGATATTTTCGAAGGATACCTTGACGTCGACGATTTTGGATCGTCTGCCCGCCAGTAAACCTTGGCCGGAACAAGCGATTTGAAGGAAGCGCTGCACCTGCTGATCGAGACACAGCGGAAACTTATGCTGGACCAGAATTTTAGAATAGCCAAAACATTTTCCGACGTTTATTGTTTAAAATCGCTCTACAGCTCTCTTGAGAGGTCCATGCTGGAGAACTGTTCTGCCGTTTGGAGCCCAACAACAACGGTGCGGAACGAATTGAATCGGTTCAACGTCCCTTTCTTCGTTTCACTCTCCGCAGACTACCTCGGAGGGATTGCCCGGCTACGAAAACCGTTGCCGTCTGATCAACCTGCAAACATTGCGAGTGAGAAGGGACGTCAACAACGCATTGATCATCGCGGACGCCCTACAAGGCAGAATTGATTGCGGGGCGATTCTTGAGAATATCGACTTGAATGTTCGTCCTCGGCCACTGGAATCGCTCAATTTCTTGGAATCCTCTCTGCGGCACATGATACGCAGTTAGCCTGGCCGGTGAAAATAAAAATGATGTTTTCAAGAACTGGCTGCGTTAGTGTGAGATTAGATTAGATAAAGTACAGTTCTCTCTGTGTTTCCGGAAAAGGTGGCAGGCCAAGTTGGAATTGAGAGCAAAATCTACAGTCCATTCGTAACGAAACATGCATCGAGTAGAAGCAGGATAATCCCGAAGCCATCGCGTCTGTCTATAACGCGATGGCGTTCGGAAAGAATTTGTCGGTACATTTTAGGATATTTTCGAAGGATACCTTGACGTCGACGATTTTGGATCGTCTGCCAGCCAGTAAACCTTGACCGGAACAAGCGATTTGAAAGAAGCACTGCACCTGCTGATCGAGACACAGAGGAAACTTATGATGGACCAGGCGATGATCAAGAAAACCGTGCAAAACCTGTCGCAGCTGTCGAGTGCATTCCGGCATAAATCAGGTGTCAAATTGTTAAACCCAATTGAACGTTCGACTGCCTGCTATCACCATCTAGCTGTTCGCTGGAGACCGAAAACAGTGGATATCATTCAAATATATTTACGTTTCAACGATGCACAACCGACACAACATCTCGGATGCATTAAAAATGCAGTCCAACGAAATCATCTAGCAATGCACTGGGAGAGGAGTATACCAGCAGAGATCCGTGTCCGATTCAGGTTAGGCTGGAAATGTTTGACAAGGAGACTAGCACAACCTGGTCTCAAGAAGTCTTCGATACTGAGGACCCCACCTTTGACGATAAGCTGCAGTTCCTCAGGAAGCGTTGCGAAGTGCTGAAAACATGTTCGGCATTTTCATAGAAACCAGCGAGTGAAACGAAGAAGAAGACGACTAAACCGGTGTCAGCGAAGCTGAAGAGCATACAACTGTGTAGAAAAAGTGCGTGTCAGTGAGCACAATGCGTATCAGTGTGAAGAATTCAAGAACATGAGTGTGCAAGACAGGCGTGAACTTGTTCAGAAGGCCAGACAGTGTTTTAATAGCTTAAGGCCGTCACATTCTGTGAAATCGTGTTCTTCTAAATCGATGTGCCATGAGTGTAAAGTAGAAAAAGTATAAGAAATAAAAGTGGTGAATGTTACGTCGCCGGTAGTCCCTGCCAAGGTAGATGATCCCGGCGTTGCTTTGAAAGCTGAAGTGCCACAGGGCAAGAAGAAATCTCTTTCGTTGCAACCTACAGCGGTAGTTTTGCTTTGGCCAGCGTACTGATAGATTCTGGTTCGCAAGCGTCATTAGTCAGCGAAGCCTGTGCCGGAACGCTGAAGCTACCATGGCGGAACGGGAAAATCGTTGTCCTTCTACCACCGACCACCCAATTGCAGCACTCTCGGCTTCAAAGTTTAGCTTCATACAGGGTGAAACAATAAACCCATACCAACCAGAAAAGCAGAGCCAGCATTCACCAAATATCGGGCAAATAGTGGCTGAAAGTACTGCACTACTACTGCCTTCTAACAACCAACAACAGCAACAACAACAACAACCACAGCCAGCAAACCAACAACAGCAACGCCAAGAACCACAGCCAGCAAACCAACGACAGCAACAACAACAACCACAGCCAGCGAACCAACAACATCCAGCAAATCAGCAACAACAGCAACAACAAAATCAAGATATCGAACTGCAGCAAAGCCAAAACATGCTGCCTCCAATTAGGAACACAGACAGGCAATTTGAACTTGACCCGATGCGGCCACCTATTGTACGCCATACTGAACAATCGGCGGAAGGGGACGGACGTTTTTTGCGGGCCAGACTACGCGACCCAAGAATAATGAAAATCGTCCGCCTATACCTTGCCTATATGAAGGACCAGCCTGCTACAGTCTGCGTAGAAGGAATGACGTCAACAAGCATCAAAATACTGCTTGCATCCGAAGGCCTTCCAACGGCCCCAGACCATCTGCAACGCATCTTCGCAGAAGTTCATCAGGAGTATGGAATGAATGCAACTGAAGCAGCAGCCGATCTGGAAACTTATCAGCGATTCCTGTCCAGCGAACGGACGCACCGCCTGCAGCAACTGCGCGAGAGCACAACCAAATTTCACTCCTCTTCACATTTTCGGAAGTAATGACGCCTTCTTTGGAAGCAGATATGAATGAAGAGGTATATAGTGATAATAATAATATTTTGTCAACCGACACACTTTCAACAATTTCTTCATGTAAACAGAATGCGACTGAAATTCTGATTTACTGTCAAAATTTTAATCGCATGAAAAGCCCAGCCAAAATGAAGGAAATTTATAATAATTTATTAAGTTCGTCCTTTTCGGTTATTCTGGCAACTGAAACTAGCTGGGACGAAAGCGTGAGTAGTGAAGAAATATTTGGAAGTGTGTATAATGTATTTAGAAACGATAGGAACCTTCATGAGTCTGAGAAGAAATCAGGTGGTGGAGTCCTCATAGCTGTTTCTGCCAATTTTAATTCAGAAATTATTACAACTACAAAATTTAATGAATTTGAGCATGTATGGGTGAAATCTTTCATAGCAGGTGAAACACACGTGTTAGCCTCTGTGTATTTTCCACCACTTAATGCTAATAAAATTACATATGAAAAGTTTTTCAAATGCGCAGAAAAAATATTATCTGAACTCCCCCCTGAAGTAAAAGTTCACATCTATGGGGACTTTAATCAAAACAACGCCGACTTCATTTTAGACTCTGAAAATGAAAACATCCTTCTCCCAGTCGTTGGAGATAATATCACTTTACATTTCATGTTTGATGAAATTGCTAAATTAGGTCTGAATCAAATTAACCATGTAAAAAACCAAGGAAATTGCTATCTAGACCTCCTTTTAACGAATATTCATGAAGATTTCTGTGTGACCGAATCATTGAACCCATTATGGAAAAACGAAAAGTTTCACACAGCAATTGAATATTCCCTATTCATACATGAATATCAAAGACCCAACGACTACGAATATGAAGAAGTTTTTGAATACAAGCTCGCGAACTATGAGAATATAAAAAACAAATTAAACTGTATCAACTGGCAACAAATTTTTAGGGACGAAGGAAATGTCGAATCATCTGTTGGCGTCTTCTACGAAATCCTATCCAACATCATCTCACAAGAGATTCCATTAAAGAAAAAACGACGTCACGGAAACACTAAACATCCAGTCTGGTTTAACAGAGAAATCAAAAGTATAAAGAATCGCAAACAAAAAGCCCACAAATTTTACAAAAAACACAAAAGCAGTGAACATTTAGCAACTTACTTGGAAATATGCGATCAATTGAACTTGGCAATCAGTAATGCATTTGAAGTATTTAATGCAAAAACTGAGCTTGAAATTAAGTCCTGTCCAAAGAACTTCTTTAATTACGTCAAAACAAAATTAAAATCAGACAATTTTCCATCAACAATGCATCTTGACGAACAGGTTGGCGATAACTCGGAAAAAATCTGCAAACTTTTTTCAAATTTTTTTCAAGAAATCTACACGACTTATTCGGAAGAAGATCGCGACCGCGATTACTTTGCATTTTATCCAGAATATCCAAGGAATATTGGTGTCAAACAACTTCAGGTTCAGGATATTTTGCAGGGTTTAAAAAATTTAGACCCCTCAAAAGGCCCTGGACCTGATGGAATTCCTCCAGTATTTATGAAGAATCTTGCGAAGGAATTTTACATCTCCTTTGTTTTGGCTTTTCAATATGTCACTGGAATCAGGAATTTTCCCAACAATATGGAAAAGTTCATTCTTAGTGCCTATTTTCAAATCTGGCCGAAAATCTGACATACGTAATTATCGTGGAATCGCTATTATCTCTTGCATTCCCAAACTTTTCGAGGCAATTGTCAATAAAACATTATTTCTTCAAATCAAAAATCGAATAACAGACAAACAACACGGTTTTTTCAAAGGCCGCTCAACATCCACGAACTTACTAGAATTTGTAAATTATTCACTGAATGCAATGGATAATGGGAACCATGTTGAAGCTCTTTACACAGACTTTAGCAAGGCATTTGATCGTGTTGACATACCAATGTTACTTTTCAAACTGCAAAAAATTGGAATTGAGTCTGGACTCTTGAAGTGGCTTGAATCATATTTAACTAACCGGCAACAAATAATAAAATTCAATGAAAAGAAATCAAATCCCATTCAAGTTACCTCAGGAGTCCCCCAAGGCTCCCATTTAGGACCACTTCTTTTTATTTTATACGTCAACGACATTTCCTTCGTCCTCAAAAATCTGAAAGTGCTAATTTATGCCGACGACATGAAGCTGTACTTGGAAATCAAAAATAAAGAAGACATCAATATATTCCAGTATGAAATTCATACATTCTACATCTGGTGTAAGAAAAGCTTATTGGAACTGAATGTAAAAAAATGCAATTTAATATCTTTTAGCAGAAAATTAACAACAACCAACATTGTAATTGCATTAGGAAATCAGAATGTAGAAAAGTGTGAAAAAATGAGGGATTTAGGAATTATCTTAGACTCTAAACTTAATTTTATAGACCACTACAACACTATCATACACAAGGCAAATAGCATGTTAGGGTTTATTAAACGCTTCTGCTACAACTTTCAAGACCCGTACACTATTAAAACTCTATATATTGCCTATGTGAGGTCTATACTGGAATATTGCAGCATTGTGTGGTCTCCTCGTCCAGGTATACATGAAGAAAGAATAGAATCAGTACAAAAGCAATTTCTATTATATGCTCTTCGTAAGCTAGGCTGGGCCTCATATCGTCTTCCATCATATGAAGCTCGCTGCATGTTGATTGACATCCAAACATTGAAAGAACGACGAGAATATGCGATGGTTTCATTTGTAAACGATATCGTTTCGCAGCGTGTTGAATCAGCCGAACTACTTTCGAAATTAAATTTTTATGCACCAAGTAGACGACTTCGAAATCGTAATTTATTTGCTCTAAACCATCATCGCACGGAATATGCTAAAAATGGACCAATAAATAGCATGATGGATTCCTATAATCAACACTGTGAGGCCATTGACTTTACAATGTCTCGGTATAAATTGAAACAGTATTTTAAGTCCCTATAATTAAGGATACAAAACTAATTAATTTTTATATTTATGTATAGTTAGAAAAAAGCTAATTGTATATGTACTAGTCTACAAATGGTTGACGAAATAAATAAATAAATAAACAACGGACTTGGTCAACAGGAAATGAGAACAACGCGTCGTTGGCACCCGCCGGCACTCGGTCAAGACCGACAGACCACCAGGCGGACCGGAAAACAACCCCACCAACACCCCCCCAGAGAAAAACCCGACAACAGAATGGGGGTTTCGGTGTGCTATTTTCAAGGTGCCATCGCTTACTCCTTCTGAGCAGCAGGTCACTGATTGCTTCAGTTCGAGACTGCAGCGAGACGAAACAGGACGCTTCATCGTCAAATTGCCATATGATGATTCGAAGCCAGCGCTCGGCGATTCTGTCGCTGTTGCCACGAAGCGATTGAAGTCCATCGAGAGGCGATTCCAGCTAGATCCAGAGTTCAAGCGTCGGTACGTTTCTTTCATGCGAGAATATTTGGAACTAGGTCACATGGAAGAAGACCCAGCTGATCAGATCGAAAACAACAGCAGCGAGTGCTATTATCTGCCGCTCCACGCGATAACTAAGGCCGACAGTTTGACAACAAAATTACGCGTTGTATTTGACGCCTGCAGTGCTTCATCATCAGGTGTCTCGTTGAACGACGGGCTGTTAGCGGGACGGAATAACAACGCTGACCTTTTTGATGTTTTGCTCCGGTTCCGTTCCCATCGAGTAGCCTTTGTTGCGGATGTAGCCAAAATGTACCGCCAGGCATTGGTACACTCGGCGGTCCGTGACCGCGTCGTTTTCCGAGAGAACTCAGAGCAGCTTATGAAGCACGACCCCGTTCTTGGCGACCCCGTTGAATTCAACTCCACGGATGTTCTGACGCCTCCGAGAAGGCCTATGCAGCTGTGATCTACGCGAGGACGATTGACGAGCAAGGCAACGTGTCGGTGGTCCTGGTTGCTGCTAAATCAAGGGTAGCACCTATCAAGAAAGTCTCGCTACCCCGCCTGGAGCTGAACGGTGCATATATTTGCGACCTAATGCGCCAAATCACCGACGCCCAGCCGCACGTACAGGACGACCATTGAACATAGACTGATTTAAGCATTGTGCTTCAGTGGTTGGCATCTCATCCTCGTAAGTGGGAAACTTGTATGGCCAACAGGACAGCTACCATTCTGCAGCGGTGACGACAGCTACCAACTACGAAGTTGAGAATCAGTTTATCGGAAAATGTTCCAGCTTTTCGTTCATGGTTCGCACCATGAACCACTACGAAAAGGTAAATTATTGCAGCCCAAGCACATCCTATCAGCTCTGCATCCCTTTCTGAACGCCGATGGCACTATGCGTGTGGGTGGCCGTCTGAAGAACTCGGCCCAGCCATACGATGTGAAACACCCCATTATTTTACCACAAAAACATCGAGTAACGGAGCTACTTGTGCGTGATATAAACGTGCGCGATCTCCATGCTGGGTCAGCCCTTTTGGCAGCAACACTTCGTCAACATTATTGGATAGTTAGTTGCCATACGGTTGTACAGAAGGTGGTACAGCCTGCACAAAATGCGTACGTCTCAATCGAATCGGCCATTACTTCTGATCATCGACCCTCTCGTGCCAAATCAAGTGCCCGTTGTCCAGCAATCCCGACAGTGCTGAAGTTTTAACGCCAGGTCACTCTTTGTTCCGGTAGCCTATCAATCTGGTCCCTGAGCCCAGTACGAAGCATCTACCAGCCAACCGGCTGGACCAGTGGCAAGAAGTGCAGCAGCAGACTGAAAGTGTTTGAAGTAGCTGGAAGGACGAGTACCTGGCAAATCTTCAACCGCGCAGCAAGAGGCGTACTGCTCAATCCAACGTCGAAGTTGGCCAACTGGTATTAGTGTAGAACGATAACGCCCCACCAGCGCAATGGGAACTGGCTCGAAAAGAGAAGACCCACGCAGATACATCAGGAGTAGTTCGAGTGGTGGCTCTGCGCAGAGGTTCAACTGTGTACCAGCGGCCAATCCACAAGCTGTGTGTGCTGCCGTCCAATTGATGCCACTTTGTGACCTCAAGGCGGGGAGGATGTTTCGGCATATACGCTCCCCTCGTACGAGCACCGACTATATTCAGTGGTGTTCACTTCTGGTAGATTTTTATTTTCCATTGGGAGCGAAACCGCGGCAACATATCCGCCCTCTTATATTTTTAAGTTGGATTCAATCCTCAAACAAAACTAAACGTGTTTTGTTTTGCTTAAGAAACTAAAGTACAGTTCTCTTTTTATTCCCGGAAAAGCTGGTAGTCCAAGAATTGAGAGCGAAATCTACAGTACCGAAACAGTAACATTTTACCCGTTGGGTTGATTTTAATTATATTGTAGGTGAAACTGCCTTAGCCTATGTTGGTTACATTGCGTGAGTTTTATTATGAAATGTCTAGCAATTTTTAAGGAACAGAAAGTGCATGCAGAAAGCAAGTGATTGAAACAAAAGTGTTAAGGACCTTCAAACATAGGCCCAACTATTTTGTTAATAAACCACACGCCCTAAAAAATGCTACTGTTTTCGTATTGTTTATTACATTTTTTTTCCCTCGCACTTCAAATGGAACGATAGCCGGATCAAACAAAGGCTGCCGACAATAGTTACTCTCATTGATAAGTTTAGCACTTTATAAAACACGTTCAAGCCATTCTGGATAATTTTGTCGATTGTAGTAGATAGAGGATCACGGAGCATATAAATGTAAACAAACAAAAACGGCAGATGTGTGTGGTGCACGTGCTGCGAAAATATTAATAAAAAGGTCGACTCTACTTAGCTGGCCGAGAATAGGTAAATTCTCCTATGTTATTTCTCATAATTTTACTTACTTTGATCAAGTTTGCTTGACTCCGTTTGATGATATCGCAAAACTGTGACAAATCCGGCGGCCTATTCGAGAGTATCGCGAAGGCAATATCGCACTGATGTTTCTTGATGAACTCATCCAACGATCCACATTGAGTGAAGTACCAAGGGAAACTGTAGTCGGTAAACAAATCCACCTACATTTATGATAAGGTTATTAGGTACAACAACTTACGATGCTAGTTTGTAACCCTTGGAGATCCACATGTCGAGAATTTCTTCCATGTTTTCCTGGATCAAGCAAGCAGCATCGATGTTCGTTGCTGTTCTGAGCAGCTTTGTGATTGTGAGGATTTTGTCTAAGATGCACAAATTGTAATTCCGTCAATTGACTACATCAACTCATACTTACACTGCGATAGGTTACTCAAGCAGGCCTGTTCTACAAGATTAAGTGTAGCGCTCTTTCTGAGACAGTAGCTTTTGCAAACCGTTCCACATATCAGTTGAAGCAACGCTGCTAGCATGCTTTCTTTCTCGTCTTCATTTAATAATTTCTGAAAACCAAAAATAATAATCATGAATCTACTTATAGACATGGAAACTACTTTGATATACTACTTACGTCTATTTCAAAGGGAACCGAGTTGAAGACTTTCAAATGGAATCGATAAAATTCAACATTTACTGTGTCTGGCGAATACGCCCACGTGTCATCAAACAGGTAGAGTAAATTTCTAACAGCACTAGCTTTCACAGTGAAATATGGAGCACCAATCAAGCTGATCATTCGCATGTAATACTGCTCGTAAGATTCGAAATAATC
Source organism: Aedes koreicus (assembly GCA_024533555.2). NCBI lineage: Eukaryota > Metazoa > Arthropoda > Insecta > Diptera > Culicidae > Aedes > Aedes koreicus. The sequence continues at coordinate 200,515 of JAHHFK020001855.1, forward strand.
TGGATAGGCCTTTAGCAAATACTTCACCTGGTCATAGATTTTACGCTGTAAGTCAACGGAATAGCTTCTCTTGTTGGCCTTTCGAATGAATGACAGCAGCACCATATTGATATCATTGTAAAGTGAATCATGTGGACTAACAAATACAACCAGTTCCGAGAAGAGATCTATAATTGCTTCTGTCATGGCGTTGTTACTATGATGGCTTGTACATATTTCTTTAATGTAAGACAGAATCCATTCTGCACAGAAAAAGGTTGATCGTTGCTGTAGTAATACTTTACACAGTCCAAATATGTGGAACAAATCCAAACTGCTATTGACGTTGAATTGGATTTGATCCAGAAAAGTCTTCACTTCGTTTGTGTTCACTCCGTCGTACTTCATATAATGCGCGATAACCAACAAGAGATTGTGTAGATTGGATTGTTCTTTTGATAGTGCTTCATTTTTCAAAGCTTCAACAATGTTAGAATCTTTGTCCGGAACATTTCGAATGTTCTTAAAAATCCAATTGAATAAGCTTGTGAAGTTACTCACTTTAAGCAGCTCGTTAATACGTTCGTCGTGCGGGCCACGAAAAATGCGCAGGAGTCTGGAAGACATTCCATTCAATTCTACGGCTGTCAATGTCCTAAGACGATCGAAACCGAGTTCCAATTCCTGTATTTTGAAAGCAATTTTCTTCGTGATTAGACATTTTTCAAACGAATCTTTATTAAGAGCTCGATGTGCCAGGAGCTCATTCAAGATTTCCACATATAACTCAACATCGCCGATAAGCTGGTTTAACCCTTTACCTAGAACGTCATTATCTTCCGGTAGTGTATGCTTTTCAAAGTTGAGCAATGTACACAACATTTCGAAGTTTTTCTCGTGAATATTGTACATGATTTTGGTAGACGATGCGTCCAAATCTTGTTTATGGCTCGATGTCGTAATGACCAGCAGTTTTTCAACGCTTTTGAACAAAATATCTTCTTCAATCTCGTAAGCGATCCCATTCGCCTCGATATATTTTTCTCCTAATTCGCATTGTGTTACGACATTTTCATTTGCATCTTTGTCATCATTCGTATGATGCTTGGTTACAGAGCAATGAACAGAAATATTTGCCAACAGCTTTACGTCTAAGATTTCCTTATTATAAAGGATTCCCTTCGCCAAACACTCACGAGATTTCGGGAAGAGATAGTTCAGGATCTTTTCCACGACCTCTTGAACATTGCCAATAGCTTCCAGTGGAACAACCTCCAGGATTGTTTTTATCGTACCGATATTAGTGTTCGAGCGTTCAACTGAGTATGTGTAAAAAGCTTGCAGAATTCTGTTTAGAAACGTAATGGATGGATATTTCCGGTAAGATATCAAAAGTTGCAAAATCAAATGATTATCGGCAGCTGATTTGTTGTTCGAAGTGCAACATCTAGAAAGGAGAAGTAATATAAATTACTCAACAAAAATTTACGATTTTGATGGACAAATAAAAATATGCTGTAAAACACTTAAGGATGCTAAGAATGGCTTTATAGTCAATGCAAGACAATGTAAGATTAGTAAAGATGTCCAAATTTGCACGTTTACAGTAGCTTGAAGATGAGAGTAACTTAGCAAAACTTGATTGAACTCATAGAATCATATTCGTCATATCCTCATATTCTGATATTAGGCAATCAATTTTTTTCGAAAATAATAGGATTCAATTAAAAATAAGATTAAATAGCTTGATTTACACATTTATATCTTAAACGTTGGAGACTAGAATTGCTAGAATCTTAACATGCGCAAAAATCACAAAATTCCCTACAACCAATAAGTATGTTAAGTTCATGCTATTTGGAGAATGAAGTTTATGATCTTCAGTATTAATATATCGGCTAGCAATGCTTTCTGTAAAAGTCCTGAGTTGGTACGCGCTATTCACAACTCATTTAACTTGTTCCCAACGGTGAGCTATGCGCAACGCAATATTACCTGAATGATCCTTCTATGATTTTGTGCCACAACTCTGTACAAAATTCTGTGTTGATGATAGTCGATTTTTTGAAGTGATCTTTCTGTTCAAAGCACAGTAATGCACGACAACTGGAATGGAACGCTTCCAGTTGAGAAGGCTGATTGAGCTTCGGCTAAAATAAATTACGAATTAAATTATAGAAAAGCAATCCTTTTGGTGACAGTACCTGAACGCAACTAAGTAAATTCAACATCGGCTGATAGTCATCTTCGCATAGTACAGCAGGGCATCGCTTGATAATTTCTGCAATTATTATCAGCCACCGCCAGTTTGGTTGGGCAGAGTTCTCTTCAACCAAATCCATCAAACCTTGTAATTTGTTCGCTCGTTTGACACGTTTCACGACGACCTCAACATCCGCTCCAACTTGACACCAAACCTCGTCATTCCAAAACATCTAGTTCAGAAGCAATATTTCAAGAATGGTAAAACTTTCTCTCTTACCTAATTCAACAACATACCACATAGCACAACCTAGCAGCTAATTCAATAAATCCTTCAACGAAGGCTACTTCGCGTCCACCAACTGCGCTGTAGGTTGCCGATGCGTGAGCCTTCAGCTCACTTCCAACAATAAAGTAGTAATTACGCAGGCACTTGAAATACTCAGACTTATTCGAAGCGTGGAATACATTCTGGTTGGATCTCCATTCAGAAAAACTTTTTTCCGGGCTGTGTACTATCACTGTCATGTGCATCAACTTGAAGAGGACAGATTTCATGTTATCATCCATCCTTGTTTCATATGCTTTAACCACTCGCTGTGATATCTGCTCGGTGAAACCGCAGATCTTAAATCGGTAATCTACTGCCAACTGAAATAGGTATACAGATAGGATCAATATTATAGGGTCAAAGCATGTAATGTGGGCCTATGTATCCAATAAGCTCCTGTAGGTCTATTTTTCATAGAGCTACGCGTAATATCAATTTCAATACATCATATGATGCATTGAAATTGATATTTTATGTCTCTGGTGGAACAATATTCAACATTGTTATCGTTGTACAATTATTATAGAAAACATATAGGCAGACATTAGGAAGAATTCCGACGGAAATATTGTTTCACCAATTTTTCCCTGCAACTAAAATTATATGTGGGTATTGCCCAGATGATGTACCATTTAAAAACAAGAAGGATAGGCGATTTTTATCAATAGGCCAAAACATAGATCGATAGACCGACAATGGAGCCATTACCGGTATCTATACGTCAAACGAATATATTTAACTTACACTTGCTATCCAGACGTAACCAATCCTGATCAGTTCGTTCTGCATTTTTCCTCGATCCGTTTCGTTGATCATTTTCGCCAGTCGATCGAGAAACTTTACAAAGTGACTTTGAATCGAACAATTTTCCAAGCTCTTCCGAATTGCTAACGAGAGACAACTGACAACATTCTGCTTCGCAATTCTTCCATCGTCATACAACTCAAAGCAGCGGTCTAAAATAGTTACCCACTCGTCATATGTTACCACAGTCAGATTCCACTTAGAGTTCAGCACGTGCTTCTGTAAAACTTGCAGATAGCAAACGCCAAAGTATTGTATCATTGATGGATCCCCCAGGACGTCCATCACGCGTTTTATTAACTCGGAGAACTTAATCTGTGGCTGACTACGATCCATAGCCAAATCCACCACCTTATGGATCACCTTGATGTAGATGTAGCTCTTGCTTTCAACTGAAGCTCCAGCAGTTGCGTTTGGCTCGATCATCTTACGATTCTGCTTCTGCGTTCCATGATGAGCAGCCTCCAGTAGGTCATGCCAGTTGGTATCGAATTTCGACTCTGCCATGTAGCGGAGGATGTCCTCTTCACGTTTGACCAGTATCAGTTCTAACTTCTCGAAAGCCTTCTGCCGTTGAGTGATTTTATCGGAACGCATCTCGGCCAGTATGCCGCAGAGATCACGATCCAAATTGGATAGAGATGACATGGCTGGGTGGGCACCTAAGATAAGGATAATCGACACAAATATGCTTTCGTTTTGTAGACGGTAATCAAAATAATATCATGTTTTGTGATTGCAATATACGCGGTGTAGTAAGCACTAACAAGCGGGAGTTATTGACAGTTTAAAAAAAATTGTCTGTAAACAAATCGATGTGAGAGATGTATAGGTGAGGCAGAAGGAAACTAGTAGACTACACAGATAAAAATCTTGTAGTAAAAAGTACCATTTTACCCAGGGACCTGACTGGCAGTCATTTTCCAGAAGCCAACATCTTTAACCAGGAGGTCAACGTCGCTGTCAACCACAATAGATGCACCGTAGCAATGAGATCTATACAGGTGGCGAAGAGCATGGTGTTTGTCGGTATTAGTAACGAAAAATGAGTAAACAATCCATGATTTCGGGTAGTGACGTAAAACTCCCTAAACAAGCGAATGATAACAAAGCAAGTTTAGTTTTTGTCCGCATTCTTTTAGTGCACAAGAAGGCATTTTTCAGCCGAAACCTTTTAAAAACTACACCAATTACCGAAAATAAACATTCCCCCTTGTGATTTGCTGCTATTGTAAATTGATGTTTTTGGAGATCTACGTCACTCATGTTAACAAAAAAAAGGTTTGGCTTCATTCCCCGAAAAAAATAGCAATTTTTTTCCTTACACTAATAAAACTTAACCACTTCCTCTCCCCGTGTATAAACCTCATGGGCCGCGGAGTTCAAGCTGTGTTGTTTAATTCACCAATTGCCTTTGATGAGTGAATTTGATGAGTTGCGCTGTCAGTTTTTGTATCGTATAGTTCAACCGTGACACACGATTCACGAGTGTGCTACACAGTTTTTGTTGCACATATTTTTGAGGGTGTGCGTGTATTCAAACAAATTCATTGGTTTCGTGCACACTCCCCAAGTAACCACGAGGCTATAATAGCTTGCATATATAGGGCATATGCATTACGTCTAGTGCATCATTGAAGTTGGATTAAAGCTGAAAAGGGCCCCACTAAGATCGAACTAATGCTATATCTTTTGTAATGCCATAAGACATTGCTAAAGTAGCATTATTGTATTGGTAATGTATCATTGCATTGGTAATGCATCATTATATTCTTAGAGCTAATCTAACGCTTCATTACTTGACAACTGTTGAATTGATGCGATCCCGCATTAATGATGTTGATCTTGTGTTGAATAAGAGCAAGAATATAATGCTTGGGTCATACATGATAGTGGGGACTAAAAACAAAATCAAAATAAACTAAATTTGAAATCAACTTGGAGTAAATTTCTTGGTAGACTTTGTTCCAATCATATTTGAGTTTATTTTTATTTCTTAGTTCCATAGTACATTAAGAATTTGAAATATAGCAAAAATATATTTTCATGAGTTGATATTGTTTCGTTTGGATTGAACATTATTGTTCAAAGCTGTATGCAGATGAATAGATATTTATTTCAAAAATTAATCACTTTGAATTCAAAGAAAAATCTTTTTGACTCAGGGCCTAATTTCAATTTTCTTTGAATCAAATATTAACGATATTAGTTTCAAAGCAATCATTTTTTTGTTTTAACAATCTAGCTTCCATACGACTGGATGTAGATTCAAACATATTTTTATTTGAGCACATCGTTATTTGAATCAAATTTTTTTTTTTACTTCAATTATGTGCTTCTTTTTAAATCAAAACAAAAAACTCAAAATAAAATTGGATTTGTTTTAAGCCCAGTATCGACTTAAAAAGTAGAGAGGCTACGGAATTTTGTTCAATATTACCAAGCGGAATTTTCACAATTGATCTGCATGGAGCGAAATGTCACCTTCACTTACAGAATAGTCGAGCGGAATATTTTTCCGAAAGTAAGGTCGGTATCGAGTTCGAAAGAAATTTCTGTTTCTATCTCTATCTCCCATGTTCAATTCGAAAAATAAAATTGGAATTTGTAAGGATTCCACGCAAACTAATGGTAGCTGTCACTTTTACTTTCGGAAAAATATTCCGCTCGATTATTCCGTAAGTGAAGGTGACATTTTGTTCCATGCAGATCAATTGTCAAAATTCCGCTTGGTAATATTGAACAAAATTCCGTAACCTCTCTACTTTTTAGGTCGATACTGGCCTTAAGTCGATACTGTTTGTTCGAGCTTAGTGGGTCCTTTTCAGCATTAATTCAACTTCAATGATACACTAGACGTAATGCATATGCCTTATACATGCATGCTATGATAGCCTCGTGATTACTTGGGTAGTACGAATAATAAAAAATCTCAGAATAAACCGAATTTGTCCCTCTCTACATAACCTCTTAGTTAGTTTTAGTCAAGATTTATAAAAATCTTAAAATATTGCTACATATATAAAATATATTTGGTTATCTATTATAAATAAGTTGTCGATATATGATCATTTGTATAAAATAACTCATAATAATAATATTGACTAAATTTATTTTAATAATTTGTTAGATTTTGTTTTATTTATTATGTATTATTTTATTATTCACATTGAATTATATTTAATGTATTACATTAAATCACATGTTTATTAGTTTCTCAGGAAATTGTAAATTCAAAGAAATTTTTTTTTAGGAAACGGTATATTCGGAGTTAACCCCAGGAGTTAAATTTTTGTTTAATGTAAACCAAGCATACAGAATTGGCAATTGTTTTAACTAGAATTTTTTAATTGGCAACACATTTTGAGCCTAAAATATGTCTACAGGCAAAGTAAAAAGAAATGTAGTTTTTCTTTTGAAAATTTATAGATATAGATGATCAAACATTAAAAGCAAGAGTCCGATCAAAATTTATATAAAATTTGCGAAACGAATAGGAGGCAGTGAGTTCACTTTGGAGTGTTAAATTCCATTCCAGCAGAAATATTAAGGTTTTTCTTAAGTTTATTTCCATAGTTACTACTACAGTTTTTGCATAATTTGTCATGAAGACATTACACATTAATTTTCAAGGGACTTCTCTTGCGTCTTCTTAAGTAACATACCAAAACCGTGCTGCAACTGAGATCCCATCACCTTGAAGAAGAATACTTTAATTCAGCTGTTGGCACCGGTTCTTAATCAAATCACGTAGTCGTCATGCTGTCCGTATTCTAATCTGTCTTACTGTCTATATTTTCACAATTCACAATATCCATGACAGATTTCATTGCAGAGCTTTCGTGTTCCTTCTTCTACTGGTTGTACACATATTGTAGCTCTTCGTTTGTATCAACACTGGTATGCACCTGTAAAATATGATTTTTATGATTATCAATCAATTGAATAAAGAATCAATAAAAACAATTAACCTTGATAGTTTTAAGAATAATCATTGGATCCCAGCAAGAATAACAACGATAACATCAACGCATAGCATAAAACATCATTTTTACTGAGAGCAGCACAATTCACTCCACTCCACTTCACCGGGAATTTGCTAACCACCGCCCAACGGTACATTCGTCGGAGAAAATCCACCTGGCCGCAGTACTCTCTCCCTCTCTCTTAACTTGCTCTTTGATTTTCTACAAAAAAGGTTAACATCAACCATTAATGACACGTAATATAATAAATAAAAATTACTTACAACTTCAAAAGCGCACAGTTTCAGGCACAACACTTTTTCTCCGCCAGCTTGATTTTAATCTTCCTAGAACTGTCAAGACAAACATTTGCTTTCTTCTTTTGCTCCACTACACAACTCAACAGCTCATCGTAATCCACCTTACGGTGGATTGATGAGTTGAATGATGGTTGCACGTGAGCTTTTATCGTGTAGCGCGACATCGCTGTGACATTTCCAGGCAAACTCATCAAAAAGCGATTGATGAGAAAAACAACAGCACTATGATTTTGACAATTTTGGACATCTGAAAATTTTGGACATCTGACAACTGAAATCGACAGAGATTTTTCATTTGGGCCTAACTGACAAACGTACACAATTGCTTCCTCCTTGAATTTGTCGACGTTGGAAACTTGCCTCATTAATCTACAACAGTTTTTTTAAAAAAAAGATTCCTTTTATTTGTTTTTTTTAAAGCAAAGGTGGGTGGTTTTGTATTTAGAAAAATATATGGGAGAAGCCATTGTTTTTGTTTGTGTGGTAGGACTATTGAAAATATTTGCGGAAAATGGCAAAAAAAAAAATCGATAAGCCAGGCAGACAAAAAAAAAAAAATTTTTTCTCCCTCGCTTGGTCTGTTGCGCGACGGGGGGACGATGAGAGAGTGGTGTGTGTGTGAGAAAAAAAAGGTGTGTTTTTCTTCCCATATATATTTTATTTATATTTTTTTATGGCTACAGCGAAATCCTTAATGCTCAAGTAACCACAAGCATTATATTATTGCACTTATTCAACCCAAAATCAACATCGGTAATGCGGGATCGCATCAATTCAACAGTTGTCAAGTAATGAAGCGTTAGATTAGCTTAAGAATGTAGTGATGCATTACCAATGCAATAATGTTACTTTAGCAATGTCTTATGGCATTACAAAAGATATAGCATTAGTTCGATCTTAGTGGGGCCCTTTTCAGCTTTAATCCAACTTCAATGATGCACTAGACGTAATGCATATGCCCTATATATGCAAGCTATTATAGCCTCGTGGTTACTTGGGTAGCATTAGTTCGATCTTAGTGGGGCCCTTTTCAGCTTTAATTCAACTTCAATGATACATTAGACGTAATGCATTTGCCCTATATATGCATGCTATTATAGCCTCATCGTGGTTACTTGGGTTGGTTGTACATAGTCCTGCCCTGTCCTTGGGTGGTTGTACATAGTCCTGTCACATGCTTTTTGTTATGCTGAAACAAAAAAATTCCAGCAGAAGCGGGGATCAAACTTCCACTCCGTACTTTGATTGCATTAGTATGTGTGATATGGAATAATTCAATCCTTCCCCACAATGCAGCCTACCAGGATTAGGTGATTTCCTGTCGGAAGAATGTACAGCCAGGAAGTGAAAGTGTAAACTTTAAGCTAATCAGCCGGATTTTGAAATTTTAAAATTGATAATAGAGATATTTAAAATTGTACTCGCCACCAAAATAATATAAACTATACATTTCTAGAGAAGATTTAAATTATAAGATTTTGAGTTTTCCACGACGCTATGATAGCATGCATATATAGGGCATATGCATTACGTCTAGTGCATCATTGAAGTTGGAATAATGCTGAAAAGGGCACCACTAAGATCGAACTAATGCTATATCTTTTGTAATGCCATAAGACATTGCTAAAGTAGCATTATTGCATTGGTAATGCATCACTACATTCTTAAATCTAATCTAACGCTTCATTACTTGACAACTGTTGAATTAATGCGATCCCGCATTAATGATGTCGAATAAATGCGATCCCGCATTAATGGTGTTGATTTTAGGTTGAATAAGTGCAATAATATAATGCTTGTGGTTACTTGGGTATATTCCTACTTCTTATTAGGTGCGCAACTAAGTTCTCGCTGTTTTTTGGTGAAAAAGGAACTTTATTTTGAAAACAAAGGTTACAAACGAATTATAATTTTTTTTTTTGTCTGGATTATCGAGATTTTCAGCCTCGGGCTGGTTCATCTCCCGTCGTAGTCACTCAAATACCTCTTTTTGGGTATTTTCGTAACTTGTCCGGGGGTGAGATTCGAACTCGTGACTTTGGCGTGAGAGGTATGGATGTTAACCCCTACGCCGGGGTCGCCCCCACAAACGAATTATTCAAAGTATTGCCCATCGCTAGCTACGACTTTTTCCCATCTTTCTGGTAGAACGTGAATACCATTTCGATAGAACTGTTCGTCTTTTGATGCTATCCGAGAATCAAGCCATTTTGAGATGTCATCATATGAGTGGAATTGCTGACCAGTGATACCATGTGCCATCGAACGGAACAAGTAATAATCGGACGGTGCAATATCAGGAGAATATGGCGGGTGGGGTAGGACTTCCCATTTGAGCGTTTCCAAGTAGGTTTTCACGGGTTTCGCAACGTGAGGTCGAGCGTTGTCATGCTGAAGAATCACTTTTTCGTGTCTGTGCTCGTATTGTGGCCGTTTTTCGTGCAGTGCTCGGCTCAATCGCATCAATTGAGTTCGATACCGTTTCCCGGTGATGGTTTCGTTTGGTTTCAACAGCTCATAATAAATAACACCAACTTGGTCCCACCAAATACACAGCATAACCTTCGCAGCGAGAATATTCGGCCTAGGCGACGATGTTGAAGCATGCCCGGGCAGTCCCCATGAATGTTTCCGTTTTGGATTACTGTAATGAATCCATTTATCGTCAGCAATGTCTTATGGCATAATAAAAGATATAGCATTAGTTCGATCTTAGTGGGGCCCTTTTCAGCATTATTCCAACTTCAATGATGCACTAGACGTAATGCATATGCCATATATATGCATGCATATGCCATATTGATAGCATGCATATTGATAGCATGCCTATATATGCATGCTATCAATATGGCATATGCATTACGCATGCTATCAATTGATAGCATGCATATATAGGGCATATGCATTACGTCTAGTGCATCATTGAAGTTGGAATAATGCTGAAAAGGGCCCCACTAAGATCGAACTAATGCTACATCTTTTGTAATGCCATAAAACATTGCTAAAGTAGCATTATTGCATTGGTAATGCATCACTACATTCTTAAATCTAATCTAACGCTTCATTACTTGACAACTGTTGAATTAATGCGATCCCGCATTAATGATGTCGAGTAAATGCGATCCCGCATTAATGGTGTTGATTTTAGGTGCAATAATATAATGCTTGTGGTTACTTGGGTATATTCCTACTTCTTATTAAAATTATAACCCATTATTTTTCATTTTCTTTCATCATAAAAATTGAAAATCGGTCCAAAGTGGTTTAAAAGTTATATTTTTTTTCTCGTTGTTTGAGCCACCCTAATGACAAAATGAAAAATTTGTAATACATTTTTCGAAAAGGAGCAGACCACCAAATATTGCGGAATTCTAAGATCCACTCCTTCTTCTTTTTTTTTTTGGATGGAATCACTGAGTTATCAAATGCTCAAATTACGGATGCTCCGGAACTTCCGGAAGACCATGCAATGGCCACCCAGAGCCATAAATTGTTCTCCACATTTAATTTTTGCATTTTATTTACAAATAGTTTTGTTCCGTCCGGGGGAACGAGCGAAGTGGACTGTAACACTTCTTCGGGAGTAGGCCAAAGCTAGAGGATAAGGATCCTCGCTGGGTGCTTCGCCTTCGGTGGATACTCCGCCAGTGGAGTGGAAACACGAGCTAGAGTAGTTCGGACTGCCCGTTGGATACTCGGTTTTCTTGAAGCCGTGTCACTTTACGACTCCTGAACTTAACACTTAAGACTTGGGACTGTTGCTGTGAATTAATTAGGCAAAATTTTACTATTGAACACTATTTATTTAGAACTTTTACTCTTGCGTCTACTCACGTTGGAATCTGATTTCGTTCTGATCTTATGGACTGTAAACGGACTGTACGTTTGGTTGCCTTCACAAACCAGGTACCATTTTTATTGCGTGCTTTGCTTGCACATAGGAGTATAAAAAGGGTTGGAGCTAAATGGCCTTCAATATTACTTGCGTATGTACATAACAGGTAGCAAAGCAAAGGAAGACACAAACAAATGTACAAGCCCAGCATGACTTCTTCCGGTACGGAACAAGTTTTGAAAAAAAAAAAATCATATTGCTTAACGACGAGACTAATGAATTTACCATTTTATCGGATGTTCCGGATATTCCAAGAGACCATAAAGTGGCCATATCACATAATTCAACAAAACCGATATTTTATTTATTTTTATTTTATTTGTTGCATGTTTTATCTCGGTAGTATGACCCAATACGATAATTTAGATAGCATATTTGGAATTAACGGTCCAACATTACTTGGAAACACATAACTTAGCTATGTAAAATCCATTTTAGACTTTTTTCCGCCTTTTGTATGTAATAGAATCACTGTGCGATGTGCTGATACTTCCTGAGCCAAAACTATAACCATTTTCTTCGTGACTATCCAGCCGCTGGAGCAACTCAGCAGTGCACAAGTTTGCGAAAAGTTACACTAGAATTTATTTAAAATAGGGTTATTTCTTTCAAGCATAATTATAAGACGAATTTGTTTCAGTATGCATGTTAACAAATTTTGATGATCTGTTTTTTTTACAATCCTATCTACTCTGAGTAAAATAATAAAATATGTTATGCTTTTTAGTGCTATCTACAATGAAGCAAATACGCCGCAGACATGTAAAAGCAAAACTGCAATGATGTATCAAATACATTAAATGGATTAATTTTACAAATTGTGCCATATAATCTTTCCGTAAGCGTCCTTGACACTGATTTATTTACACTTCTAATGACTGAATAATATTTAACTCTACGTCTCTTTTATCAGAGTTCTTCTTGTTTTCGTCACAATGGCACGTGGTAGTCAAATAAAAAGTACAACAAAGGTGAGGACACTCGAGAGCGGACCAATCAGATCTACGTTTTGGCAATAAATATTTAGCTATAACTGAAATAACAACAGTTTCATTCTACGATCTACTGGAATAGCTTAGCGGCTTCAGAAATCACAAATCGGGTTTACAGCAATCACGGTGCTATAAACTTGTATTAGGCGTATCAACATAAGCTCCTTCACCATGCATGTGAACTGTCAGTAAGTACACGTAAACTACACAAATGGAACAACAACAACAATTACGTAAGGTAGGGACATGATTGTGGATTTTGATTTATCTCGGGTTTTTTATTTCATTAGGGCGAATCTAACATTGACAGACTCTCTTTGATTACTTTCTCTTTCATTCATATTCCAATCACCTTTACGTTTTTCATTCTACTATTTGTAGAGTATGCTAGCCAGCACTGTTGTGTTTCGATCTGCATTAAAGGATATCTCCAAAGTTTTATAATAGCGCTGTAATGAAAGAAAGAGAGCGAGACCGGAGAGAACCTCTCAATTTTAGATTCGCCCTAATGAAAAAAAAAATACCGAGAATTATTTAAAAATATATTTCTTCCTATGAGACCCAGGCAAATGCACGTTCTTGTCACGTTCTACATTCTCTTAACGTTTTTCCATGTGATTTTTTTACACACCTTGTGACTTCCATTTTTATCAGATTTTTGGCAACTTGCATTTCGTTTATTGTTTTTAAAGGACCTCAATAAAATAGTTGGAATCATCTGTAGACTAAGTGGTATTTGAATCAATTTAAAAAAAAACAGCGTAGTTTTCTTTTCTAGTGTTATGCGACAATATTTCTTAGGCTGCAGTTTCCAAACATGGCAAGATTCTCTATTCTTATATCCTAGTTTTTCGAAATTCGTCCAAAAAATTTAAAATTATTTAATTTATTTATTTTTTAATTTAATTCAATCATGAATTAAAACTATTATTTATGTAATTAAAAATCTCACCGGCAGTTCAAATTAGTATCTTTCGAGCAATCTTTTATTGTTGATCTTACCCAAATCTATTTTGCAACCTTCTTGTTTAGTAAATTTTTCAGTTATGTAGAATAATAAAAATCGTATTATAATATAAAAAAACAACTGTGCTTTCAGCATAACAGTTTATCCACATAAACGCTCCATGCATGTGTTTTTCTCTTCAGACTAGGTTTGTTAAGTATATTGTTATAAACTAACCGGTTTTTGTTGTGATTTTTTGGTATTTTAAATGCACCATTTAATGAAACATTGGGCATTTTTCGTCAAAAGCTACGGGGCCATCCTAGAAAGAGAAATTTAAGTCAAGTTAAAATCATCACAGTGTCATCACAGACAAACAGACGTAAATATCTGAACAAATTCATAACACAGTTTTCCCTCCAAGATCTGCTCACGAATCCGACAAATTTGTGATCGAATTAGTGGAGTAGACCCTTTTGACCGGAACAATCGGCTTAGACCCGGGCTACGAAAACGGACTAAGGATTGGAAACTCGGAACATGACTGCAAGCCTATCAATTTCTTGGGAAGCTACCGCATGCTTTTTGACTTATTGTGTGTCCGAAAATTGGACCAGGGTGGCAGAAATATTCCCCTTGCAGTTCAAAACTGGAAAATTCAACTGGTGACAATCGATTCAATTCACGTTCTGCAAGGAGAATACATACGAGCTGGGTACAGCTTTTATCGTGAAGGGCGAAAACAGAAGCGCGTGTTTGGGTGGTAGCCAAGCGACAATAGAATTTGCAAGTTGAGAATCAAAATTCGTTTCTTCAGTGTTAGCATAATCAACAAGCATAATGCACAAGCCATGACGTCAAAATCGTCATAGGAGATCTCAATATGGAACAACTGAAATCCGGATTTTTATTTTCGTGCAGCTCCTAGAACAAGCAAGGTATAATTTATGCTCAGCTAGAAAAAAATCTGATTTTTTAGCTGAGCATATTGCATGGGTTCCTTAAAACCACTAGTGGAAGTTAGCCTCATGATTTTATTAAATGCTTGTAGAATAGCGAGGAAGAGTTAGGTGTGTTTGTTTGCAATTAGGATGTGCTTGACAGATTAATGAAATTTACCTCGGAATTCATTTCTTCACCGAAAGCTTGGTTACGTCGTTGCTCGAAGAATACGACGTGATAAAGTTGAGAAAATCATTCGCGTTCTCTTGTAGTGGAAATCGCTCCAAATGGACTCGAACGGTCCGTACAATATTGTTTTCCCGGTCGACCTTGATCTTGTGCTGCGAATCGCAACTTTTCGTTGATGATGGCGTAAATTTGCTCACTATACCTGTTATGAGCCCCAAACAAAGAATCCATTTTTCTATTTCGGTTGGCGTGACTGTGTTCGAGGGTTTGGAAAGCAGCACCTCCATTTGAAATAAGATGGTAATCACAGAAGATAGAAGAAACTTGCAATTGGTTAAAAATCTAAGGATATTCTCGGTTCCAATGGTTTCAGACAGTTTCAACAAATCCACGAATTTGCTGTGTTGAACATGTCGTTCGAATTCGTTATGCAGGTCGTAGAGAACGCTCTCTCTATCGTCACGGTGTTTTTTAAGTATGAGTGGGATAACAGAAAAAACAGTGCTCCATAGTGTCCAGCGGTATGGATGATCTTTAAGCAGGGCAAAAATTCTTTTGAGGAGAATCTTGCCTTTGCGCACAATTAGCATCATCGAAACCTTGTCCTGAGTAAGACCACTCCTTAAAATTACTAACATATCTTCGAATGTGTCCAGTTCACAACTAGACGAGATTGATACATTTTTAGATTTGTTTCTTTGCTGAGCTATGAGTTCCTTTTCTCGTTTTTCCTTAATAATCAGCATGGCGTCTATCGCTACTGGATTTTTCAAATCTTCCATCTTGAGCACCACTTTGAATAAAGATTCAATAAACAATAGAATATGACGAGACTTTCTCTGCATAAAACGTTCAAGGCTGCTATTGTTCTGATTGTCCCCCACGATGTCCATGTCTATTATCTTTCTAGGTGCTGTTACACTTCCATACTGCAATTTTCCTAGCGAATTCTCAAACTGCAGCGGTGTACATGTGCGAGGTGATTGATCTTTTTGGTCACTATTCTGAGACTCGGAAATTGTACGCTCGCGATTATATCCGTGCAACGTTTCGCCGTTTCCTGACATAGAAGACATCAGCAAAAGCTGAGTGTGTTCTTTTGGTTGACTTAACGGATGATTCAATTGGTTATCCTTGTACACCTTGCTTTCGGTGTTTCCTTTCAGAGCTTTAATGCGTTCTTTGTAGACTGTGAAGTAGTAATCGCTAATATAGGGAGTGTTTGAATTCAGTTGATTTAACTGAATTCCAATAAGCCACTGTTTTTCGCAATTGGACATCAGGTTGGAATACTCGTCGTAGTTCGATCTCCTCGGAATGTTGTTATTTCGTTGACGTATGTGATGTTTATCATGGCTATTGTGCTGACTCTGACGATTGAAAGAAAGCATCGGATGATTTTGCTGAATTTCTTCAACTAACTTCATATTGAAGTAATTATTTTGGATGTTTTGTATTAGATAAGGTTGCATGAGAAACGGGACATGTGAAAATAAATTAAGCTGATTAAGACCTACCCTAATCGGAAATCCTGGATGCATCGCCGAGTTATTAATAGATGTAGAATAATGTACTGGCAAGAAACTGTACGGTAAAAATCCAACGGGCATTCGAGATTGGTGATTCAGCACTGGTGGAGGAGGAAACATTTGATTATGGATTGCCAGCAGAGGAGCAGAAGGCAACAGCTGTTGAACAGGATTTCCTTTGGGAACTTTGATAGTTTTCATAACTTCCTCATTATTCTGATTTCCAAGAGGAATCTTTTTATGACGTTCCGTATCTTTGTTTAAGCGCTCTTGTTGTTGTTGCTGAATCATATTTTTCTCGAGATCTGCTACTGATAGCATCTTAATAGGAGGTTGTTGCAAAGAAAAATTTGCTCCGGGAGGTCCTGCAAAATCATTTCGCATAGGTTCTACTGGTAAACACAGAAGCAGGCTTTGTTCTTGATGTTTAGCCGACGGTAAAGATCGATCCTGTTTCTTCATCAGTGCAATGTCCCAAATAGATGGATTCAACAGCAGCCTTCTTTTGGCGTCTTCACCCAAGCTTAAATCAGTTACACCGTTCATACTTTCATCGCAATCACCAAAATCAAATCGCGACAAATGGAGATCTAATTCATTATCTTGAAACCCTTGTCTTTCATTTCCATTGCCATCACTGAAACAAGCGTCTTTCTCTAAACGCACCAATCTTTCGTGCATATTTTCCCAATCTTCTTTATCTGGATCTCCAAAAGTTTCATCATTGAGAGCGTCGTATTCCCCTTCGGAAGCAACGCTATTATAACCTTCATGGTTTGCTTCCGTTATACCGGTGCGGAATCCATCCTGCCCGTCCACCGATGAAAAACTTGTGTCGAAGCCGACAAACGAATTCATTTTCTGCTATACGGTAGCAATAATCTAATTCATTATTAAATATTTCTTTGCTATTCTGGTATACAACTGCACCCTTCCTGAACTGTGCACTCGTTACTCGGATTATTTTGTTTAAACAAAAAAACAAATAACCTACTTCTCAAAGAAATTCAACAAACCGTATTTGACATATTATTAAAGATCGGGGAGTGCGCGCAAACTAACGACCATATACATGTGAGGAGTGAGGACTAAAACGGAATGTGATGGTATGAGTATCAAAAAATATGTAAGTCATCATTGAAGCTCTCGAGTAATTTATGATTAGGGCATAACCCAAACACAATGATAGCGGAAATGGAACGGCTAACGCACTCAACCAAATTACCTTAGGATAATCATAAGTTTAACCTTATGAAATATAGAAGAACGATCAATTTTCATTTTCATTAAGTATCTTATGATATTTGGATGCACTATTATGAGATTCATTCAAGCACCTTATAAATTTCATAGAAGTTATGTGCGAGTAATTTTCATAAGATATGAGTTATGTTTTTCGTCACTAGTTTTGATGTGAAAAACTCATTAGGCACACCTTATGAATTCAGAGCTGGCATCAACAGCTCTCAAGCATCAAGCAACAACACTACTATTCTTCAGTAGTAAAAATCGGTTTGTCTCGAAAGTGTCCAAAAGGCCGAAAATGAAAAGCCGCTCAAAACACGGCTGGAACAGGTAAGTTCTCGTTTGGTGTTTTATTTGATAACAATTTTGTCGATTCAACCATCTAACATACAGGTCCGACAACAATCAAAACAGTTGGTGGCGAATGTAGCACAGAAGGAACTGGCGAATGTGGGTAAGCTGAAGCAAGCGAAGTAGAAAAACTTGAAGCAGAAGTAGCTAAGGGAATTGCAAGCAGACTACCGGAATACACACATTGCCTCCAGGATGTTGGTGAAGCTCATAAAAATGCAGAAGCATAAGAACAATGCGTAAAAAAAGAAAAAGGCTGCTCTCATTTCCCACAAGCACAGTCATGGATCACTCCATTCTGGAATCGTCCCGAAAACCGGCGGTAAAGTTGGTGGATCAACCAAGAAGACTCCTCAATTAAACACAGCCGAGAGGCAGCCCTTCAAAGTAGTCGATTATGATTCCAAGTTCTGTAAACTGTCGAACAGATCCGGGAACATCCAAGATACAGTACTACAACTACAATACCAAGCACCGAAAGGAATACGACCTACCGATTTCGTCTGCTTAGCGTAACGATATAATAAAGAAATGATAATTGAATGCAATTCAAGAAGTTGCTCGGTTTGAGAGACTTCAGAACGATATGTTGCTTGCAAGGAGGTAAGAATTATAAGTCATTTCGGTTCGGAGGAGTTTTTCCTCAACTCTGTCCAATTTCAGATACACTTCCGCAGGATCGAATCGATGTCAAGTCGCTTTGGAAAAGCTATAGATTTGAATAGACTACCAGAACCGGACACGAGTCCAATCAGATCCACCACCCGTCTACCGACAGCTACCGAACAAAATCGACAATCGAATTGGTCAACTGTTGAAACATCTAACTCAATCGAATGTTTCTAAAATCCAAAACCTACCGCCACCAACACATCGTGCGGAATATTGAATATTGAGTAGTTTAAATAATTGTTAAGACGTGTTAAGACCTTTAGGTCATATATGTTTAGGCAATCAATTACATTTGTTTTAATGCATACATAATAAATCCTATGTCCTATTTACAAAATGCTTCAGAAATCATTATCCCACGCCCGTGAGGGAGCACAAGCTACATAAAATTCATAATGAACGATGTATGATTTTCTTATGTGAACGCATATGCTTTTCATAAGGTTCACCTATGAATTTCTCCATGGTCTTTGCGTTTTTCATAAGGTTATCGGTAATCGAGGAAAGATTACAAAGAGTTCTTATAGCAAAAAATCATAAGGTATTATTATGGTTTTTGCTATATTTCTTGGCTCAGTGATATGACAGTTGTTGCAAATGACTTCGATATGTCCAACGAGAATCGGCTTGGATCTAGCCAAGGTGAATTTAAATACAGTTTTGACTATATAGCAAATTGTTTTTCGTTATGCGGGTGTTCTAAGTGCACAGCCCAGTTAGTGGATGCTGCTCGGTAACTGGGCTGACATTTCAAATGTAAATAAATTTCGAGGGGGCTTTCGAGCAGATTTCGGTTGACATATTTCATTGCCAAATACATAAATTCAATAATGTTTTTATGCTTTATACGTTATTGCAATTAAGCATATTGTGCTGAATATTTGACTCAGTTTGTATGGAATTACGACTCAATTTCGTACAATTTAACAATTTTTCACTCCTCCACGAACCTTATATGCCTTTTACATGGCCCTTGCTGATTTTGTCAAAAAAATGTCAACTGGCTATAGCCCAGTTAAACAGCACCCAGTTAGCGAACAGTTGCTGTACTGCGTCACAAACTAAATCGGATTTACGTCGTTAGACTTTTAAAATTGATTTTTTTTTATTACAGATTAAATTGCATACGATTTCAAATCAACTCGCTTAAGAAAACCATGGAATTTGCACGTATATGGCCTCCACTTATGCTCGTATAAGCCGACCCCGGTGTAGTGGTTATCATCCATACCTCTCACGCCAAAGTCACGAGTTCGAATCTCCCCTGTGTCTAATACACTCTTCTTGCACCGATTAATTTACAAACTAGGCCTGCACACCGAATCAAGTATCTCACCCCCGGACAAGTTACGAAAATACCCAAAAGGTATATTGAGTGACTACGACGGGAGATGAACCAGGAATAAAGGAATTAGAAAAAAAAACTCTATACGTGCATTTTGGTTGTTTGGGCAAGGTATTTGAGGTTATGTCTCTTCCCAATAGCTTGAAGCGCAGTTGGGCACTACTGGTTACCACACATACTTTCTATGTGCACACATAAGCACTATGTGTGGCCACACTGTAGTGTACAACCTTCCCGAATCTCCAAATTTTCAAATCGTCATTTTTCCCGTGTCATAAATCTGTAAGGAAATTACATCTATAGGCAACAATACATTTTCATAGTAATGAAATACTCGTTAGTCCTTTTTAACGACCCATCCAATGACAACCTTTTTATGCGAAAACTGCAAGTACACCTTTTTTTATAAACAACACTATTTTACCTGCATGAATGCCATCTGCATCCAATGCCACTATCATTGTTTTATTATGACGGACTGCCTGACCTAGAGTTCAGCGCATATATGTGTACACTAGGTAGTAAACATCTTAGCTTCCCGAGCAGGCGACAACAACATATGAATACCTAATTTTGATCTTGATAACTGGCCTTGGTATTAAAGAGCCCAGATTAAGAGGTAAAATACCTAAGCAAAATACCTAAGAATTGGAAGCAAAATATCTCTGGAATAACAAAACTTGTTATTTCGGATACCTAAGAATACCTGAGAAGTACTATTTTGGTATTGTCTTACCTCAATTTGGTATTCGCATAACATTGTGGCAACAATTTTATGGTATTATCCTCAGGTATTTTAACTCTTAATCGGGGCTCTTAAATACGAAGGCCAGTTATCAAGTTATTCGTTCCTGCTCGGGTTGCCAAAACGTGAATTAGTATATAAGATGAAAGAGATAATAAAGAACAGACGTTTCTGTACCTAAAACTAATCCCGTGTTTACACACCATCAGTATTTTTTGCTTGAAACATCACCACCCAAGGATAGTTAAACACATACTTTTCATTTGTTCTTCTCAGAGGGCTCTGTTTATGTGTGGATATTATGTGGAATTTTCCATGGATTTTTGCCAATAAATATGTGAGGATTATGTACCCTTCGAAACTGTTGTCGATTCATGATATTTTTTATTGCAAAAAATCTTCTATGTGACGCACCCCACACCACCAAGTGAGTGAATCACACAAAACAACCGTCACTTCCCAAGTAACCACGAGGCTGTAATAGCATGCATATATAGGGCATATGTATTACGTCTAGTGCATCATCGAGGTTGGATTAAAGCTGAAAAGGGCCCCACTAAGATCGAACTAATGCTATATCTTTTGAAATGCCATAAGACATTGCTAAAGTAGCATTATTGCATTGATAATGCATCACTACATTCGTAAGCTAATCTAACGCTTCATTACTTGACAACTGTTGAATTGATGCGATCCCGCATTACCGATGTGGATTTTGGGTTGAATATGTGCAATAATATAATGCTTGTGATTACTTGGGTTTGCTTCGAAATAAAACACCTGTATTTTTTTCTGGGAAAGGGGAGGGGGGGGGGTTTGGGAAAAAGTGGGGGGGGGGGGGGGGGGGGGGGGGACAGGGGGGGGGGGGGGGGGGGGGTGGGGCGGGGGGAGGAGGGGCGGGGGGAGGAAGAAAAAGGGGGGGGGGCGGTGGGGCGGGTTGGATAGGGGGGGGTGTGGGGGGCCGGGGGTGGGAAGAAGGGGGGGGTGGGGCGGGGGGGGGGGTGGTTGTAAAAATGAAAAAGAACCCGGCTTCGTTATGCCTATGGCACTTGAGCCTTATAAATAAACAATTAAGTTAAAAAAAAGCAAATCAATGAAATTCATATATATTATATTGTGGCAAAAATCATAATGCAATCTTATAAATAACCATAGGTTAATTTGCTGATTGCGAGTACCTGAAATTTCTCGTATCACAGAGAGGAATTTGATAGTCAATTTTACCATTACTGGGGGTTAGGATGACTATTGCAGTATATTTTGAACCGACTATGATCATGGTCAAAACTACCATTAAAAATAGTTAATGCAACATTTTCCATAATGTCGGAATAGTCCTTGTTACCATGATCATAGTCAAAAATGTCACGAACGTGGTGAATTCTACCATTTTCATGGTTATTGAAACCATTATATGCGATAGTCATCCTGACCATGATTTAATTGTCGGTACAACGATGAAATTTTTCTCAGAGTATATAGGGTTTACGAGATTTCCACATAGATCGATTTTCTAAGGGACAGTCACATGAAACTCATGTGCATTTTTTTGATGTGGTATTCTGAATAGTGAATCACTGGTCACGTAGTTTTTACTGTGTTTTTCAGAGCAATTTTAAATTATGTATTCAGATGCAAGACGCCTGAAATAACAAGTGCAAGTCTTGTAGAAATAACGGGAAGATTTTTTTAAGTGATTAATACTGTTTGTTGCGCATGAATTACGTAAAATTTTATTGTTTTGAGCGTGTTTTAACCGATTTATACCAAACCTTTACTTGCGGTTGAGGTCTGCCTGTCTCCAGTCCCTCGAAATTTCCACAGTTCAAAAATCTTGCTCCACTTGGTCTAATTATCTTCGAGGCATACGCGATTCTTGCTGGATTCTACACCTCCATAAGCCGTATCAACATACACCACCAAAAGTGGTTCTAAGCACAAGTCGTCCGAAAACTCCACATTTTCGCAAGTCCGCCACGAGCATTGTTAAAAGTTATTTCGAATATCGTTTAGCAAAAGAATGTACCTACATACTAAATGATTACATATGTATTTTAATAATTGAACATGTATGGCTATAATAGGTATAAAATATATTGCTAGGTAAGTTACGATGGATACAAAAATACTAACTTAGTGGAAAGAAAACAATCGACGGCTAATTTACCCCGCCTTACTGTTACTTGGTTGTATGGTTAAACAAAGCACATTACGGTTGTACAGGACCGGATATTGGAAAATAGATTACAGCGTTCCTGGGCGGGGTTATAAACTATTTCCGTCGTTATTCACATAGTGTTTTAGGTGCATTTTTACCAATCCATTGTGCGTAACACTTCAATATAATATTTTGCCCAAAATAATTGGAAACATTCAATGTTGGTTTATCATGCATTATGTAATATTAAAGTGGAAATTAACTTCATTTTGGCATCTGTATAAATCACTAGTTGCTTAGAAATCGGGTACCGAGTGGTCCATTTTGCCCCGGATGAACGAAGTGGATATTTTTTTCATCATCACATCATAGATCATAGTCGGTATTACAGTCACGGTGACGATTTGTCCTCCAGCCGAAATTAACTGGGAGATTTCCTTATCCTTCATCCCTATCACATTCTGCCCATTTATTTCTAGAAGCTGATGCTCAATCAACAGTCCATTGCGTGCCGCAGAGGAGTCCTTTACAATAGCTGTAATCTTGCCATTGCTGAATTGGAATCCAACATTTCCCGAAGAATCCTTATGCAAAGTAACGGCGCGTTCGAATGGGCGATCACGGACTACAAGAGAAATATTATTCTTGTCGCTCTTCTTGAGCAACTTGTGTACATCATCCACCGAATAGCCGGCAACTAGAGTTCCATTAACCTGCAGAATTTGATCTCCAAATCGAAGACCAGCCAAAGCTGCCGGGCTATTTTTCACCACCAGGCACACAAATACTCCTTTATTTATAGCTTGCGCCCTCAGACCAATCTTCTTATCTGAACCTTTGCAAAGAACCAGCTGTAATGCACAAAACATCATTGTGTAAATGGATTCGTCATTCTCAAGATTACATTGAACTTACCTCACGTATTCCGTTTGTCACTTGAGCACGTTGCAATCCTAACGATCCTCCCGAAACTGGCGCCACCATGTTTGCATTGTTGATGGTTGTAGTTGGGGACACTTCTGGTTGATAAGCAGCCATTCGAGTACCCCGATTCAGATATTCAGGCATATTGGCAGCAATAACTTCGCGGCTCAACTCCAGTCCCAAATAATCTGCCAAATCGGGATAGAAAAAATCCGACATCTTGGCCGATTCCTTTTCGCTGCCAGGACTGGGAGCCGTACCAGCAGATGACAACATATTATTGAGCTGGCCATATGGATTCGCCGTGTAAGCCGGGGGTGGATCCTGCTGGACATTGTACAGCTGCTGTTGTTGTGCTGCTGCGTTCGAAATTGCAGTGTTCTGCGATTGCAGAATCTTGTCGACCTGCATATCCTCGAGAGACGGGTACAGTGACATTTTCAAAAAGCTGTTAAAAAAAAAGAATGTTAGTTTTAGTAGGTTCTTAAGGATAGTTTAGACAGTAGAAGTAAAAATAGGAAATTAATTTATTTTGAATATTCCTATTGGCCTCGTTGGATAAGTAGGATGCTGAAAATAGATCGATGAACTTCACATCGTTCAAAGTTGGCATTCCTGTCGAGCTCAAGCATGCGGAATTGGATATTGCCAGTTGGTTGGAAGTAATTATTTTTAGCGAATTTGTGGGTCAATCAATAACGAAGTGTGGCTTCTTCCTACACTGAAAATATATTTTCATAAATCCGTTTTCGCTCGTTTTGTGAACGTAGATTTTGTACATAGAACAAATTTCACTTGAATTGTGTGAAAAATTCAACCACATCTCTTTCTACAAGTACGGGATCAAACCCCATGCCAAAAACATTAAAAACGAATGAACAACTCCTCGTGGTTGCCTTATTTTTTCAATAACATTTCAAGTCAACCTGAAGACCGCTCGTGTGTAAAAATTTCATATCCACATCGCCTACCACATATCAGACGATAAGATACGCTTCTACATCAACCTATTCTATTTGGACAAACAGAACGCATCTAGAAAGCCTTTTTAGGAGTCACCAGTAACTCCGACTCAGTTGCGCCTGTTGCATTCTCCGTAAAAGTAAATCTCTCCCATCTGAAAAACCAACAATGTTTGATATCTACAGAACATTTTATGAACTAAACATGAAAATCCATGTGGGACAGTTATGCTTCTATGGGCAGTGCACCCGAGTAAAGTCTAACATCATAAAGATAGCCATTCGAAAACTTATTTTAATATTAATATCAAATTGAAATCAAAATTTGTCAAATTTGATACCAAATTTAGTTTTCATCTGGCTTTAATCTTGTGTTCACTTTTCCTTGAGAAAGGTAGTTTTGTTTTCATTATATTTGCAGATCATCAAATGGAATACTTATTTTGCTGTCAACGGGAAAAAAGTACAGCAAATTTGACTTTTCAATTTGCTCTCACTGGTAGCAGGGTCAGTTTTAAATATGATGTCACAGGAATAAATGTTTGCTATAAATTTTGGTCCTTTAACGGTTAAGACAGCAACCTGAGTAATCGTT
This sequence comes from Aedes koreicus, assembly GCA_024533555.2. Classification (NCBI taxonomy): domain Eukaryota; kingdom Metazoa; phylum Arthropoda; class Insecta; order Diptera; family Culicidae; genus Aedes; species Aedes koreicus. The sequence goes on from JAHHFK020001855.1 coordinate 225,606, forward strand.
ATCGGCAACATCACAACATCATATTTAGTTTACTATTTGATCTAGACCGGATGGGGCGGGGGGGGGGGGGTGTAATGTGGACGGGTAGATTAACATGGTGGCCACACAATCTTAATTTAGAAATTCCCGCATTGTTCCCGAAATTTGCCTAATTTTCCCGACTGCATTAATAGATGTTTTTGAAGTTTTTGAGGAAATTGTTCAATCGGAAATTCTGACTCTTTTCAGTTAGACAAGATGACGGATAGCAGCCGCAAATCGAGCTTCTTGCGTATTGCATAACCTGCTTTGGTCTCTCATGTTGTAAACAACAACAAAACAAAAATCGCTCTAAAGGGTGTACGGAATCAAATTGCGACACAAACAAATATTCGGCAAAATTCGCCCGTTCAACCAATCATCTTCAAACTTTCAGGGAGTAAAATAAAACATGTTATGAATATTTTCCCATGTTTGTTTTGTTCAATTTTAATGCCATATCCAAATGCACGAACTTTCTTCTTTACACTACTCATAAAGTCCTTTACAACATTTGGACCAACTTTTTTTGCGTGGCAATCCATTTTTTCTTCATATCTTCCTCCGATTTCACTTCCTTGGGATGCTCCCGAAGTGCCTGCTTCATGATGGCCCAGTACCTCTCAATTGGCCGCAGTTCCGGTGCGTTCGGAGGGTTGAGATGCTTCGGCACGAAATTGACCTCCTTAGCTTTGTACCAATCCAAAACCTCTTTAGAGTAATGGCACGAGGCTAAATCCGGCCAGAAAATCGTAGGACCATTGTGTGACCCCAGAAGAGGAAGTAGATGCTTTTGGAGGCATTCCTTTAGGTACACCGGCCCATTGACAGTGCCAGTTGTCACGAATGGGGTGCTCCGCTTTCCACACGAGCAAATTGCTCGCTCATATATTTTTTGGAAGGGGGGGGGTAAATTGCTTGCCAAATCCATATATTTTTTGGCAAACTTTGACATCTTCTGCTTTCTAACGTCCTCAGGGACATCGAATTTATGATGAGCAGTGAAAAACTGGAGCCCCGGAAGCTGCCGGAAGTCTGCTTTTACATACGTCTCATCATCCATAACGAGGCAATGTGGTTTCGTCAACATCTGGGTGTAGAGTTTCCGTGCACGTGTTTTACCTACCGTATTCTGCCGTTCATCGCGATTAGGCGCCTTTTGGACTTTGTACGTGTGTAGTCCTTCACGTTTTTTCGCATCTTGCACGAAAGTTTTGGTTAGATTCAGTTTCTTTGCCACATCTCGAACTGAACTGTTGGGATTCCTCTTGAAAGCTTGAACTACCCGCTTGTGATCCTTAACACTATACGGAGATCCATTTTTGCCACTTTTTTCTTTCCGATCGATGGTCAAACGTTCGTGGTACCGATTTAAAACACGAGACACCGTAGAATGTACCATTCCGAGCTTCCTGCTGATGGCACGATGAGAAAGATCCGGATTTTCGAGGTACGTGCGCAAAATTTCTTCATCTGTTCTTCCGACTCCATCTTCGCAACGATTGCACATCTGCTAGTGAAACTTACACAGCGTAAACTAATACACATTGAACTAATTCTACCCAAAGTTTCAATAGGAAATACCCAATGGGTAAAAAGTTACAGTTTGATTCCGTACAACCTTTATATAAGTCATTAATCTTTCAAGTTTCTAGAAGCATGAACATCGAAGAAAAATAGTAAAGCATTCGAGGCATTCGAGTACAAAATGATGCACGTGCGTTGCTTGCATGTTGTATCAAGGACTTCGTGAACGTCGTTGGCAGTTCGTAGACAATTCTCTGAGCTACCAAACTATTTTCAATTTAGTTCACCATCACCAGACACTTTTCATTTATTGAAAATCCTCGCTCCATCGTCGCATTTTCGTGCGACAGGATGGGCACCTTTTGAACGAATGTTGTCAACTTTGGCAGCTCATTCTTGGAATGACCAATCAGTTCTAGCCAAAACTTGTCCAAACGCTGTTCTTTTCTCTGGAATCCGGCAAGCACCGTCTTTGAAAACGGCATTAAGCATAGCTGCCCAAATTCTCTCCATATGCTTTTAAGCTACAGTGAGTTATAACATCAGGGTTAAAGAAGATGACGTAAGCGTTAAAGGGTATGCTAATGGAGATTTGTTGAGTAGCTTCTTCAAAAAACCACGGTAAAAAGATCGACAGTCGTTGCGGAATGGCAAAACGTCTTTGTTGAAAATTTTTGCAAGTTCTCTCGCTTTCTTGATTGCTGATTTAGAGGCAAAACCGATATCCAATTTGAAGTCTGGCAAAAGATTGCTCTCCGTCAATTCTTTTTCAATTAATGATGCTCAGCTGCTCGGGCTTGACAATTTTCTTAATAGCGGCTCTAGTCCCGCCAAATCGTCAAATAGAAACGAAGCCATAGGAGATTCGGTCTAGGAAACGACTCGACCATTGCTGCAAACGTGATGACAAAATTCAGTTTTGGTCCCAGCAGCTTATCGTCTACCGCATCAGCCACAACTGCGAACACTTTTGATCGGAATACCGACGGAAAGCTCCGTTTGAAATTCGGATGACTTTCTTTCTTACTGCTTCCTCACGTCGTCCACAAATTTTCTCAATTTTTTCAACTCTCTTCGCTATTATTGATGATAAAATTCTAATCTGTGTTTTGTATGGCAATTTGATGTCCTGGTAGAAGTATTATGTCCTTCGCAGAGTGTTTCCTTTCGGACGAATGTTAGAAACCGGTAGGATAGGATGTATCTCTCACTTCTCCAGTTTTTATCGCTTCATTCCAAAGTAAACCTTTGTCGGTGAACTGAAAATCGTGGCTGGTGTTGAAGGATTTGTGAAACATCAAACTTGTATAGTTGTCCAGCCATCGCTGGAGGTGCTTGTGTTTAATTTATCTTCTAGCTGTATGGCGTTTGCTGAAAGTGGTCGAACGTAAACGATCGCTTGGAGTTGTGCCAATTGGATGATTAACATTTCATTCGACTGCAGTATCTGAGTTTTTGTCTCGGGCCAATTGAGGTGACCGTTCTCTTCAATTTCCTTCAAAACGTGGACAATCCCGGTCATGTTGGTCAGATCCGTCGGGTACAACCATCGTAGGTTTGTAGCAATCACAATTCTTGGCAACCGATGATTAACAACCTTCATCATTTATACGGCCGATACACCTCCAAGTCGGTAGACGGTAGGATTTTACCGTTCTTCTAAATTGGCAGAATACTTGAAACCATCTAAATAAAAACAATTTGGCATGCCTTAAAAATCCGTCTTCTTCGCCAAAACCAATTTCGAATGGGTGATACTCAAAATTTAACGTTGCCTCTTATTTTATCAAAAAGAGAAAAGCCAAAACAAAACAAACAGATGACGTTTCGTTGAACCAGGTTGCCATTTATTTTCGATTTGGGATCAAAATATCCATCAGGATTCCCAGGATGGAAGGTTTCTCTGGAGCGATTCGAGTACAGTATTGCCGTGGATTCGCTCCGACCATCGCCAGTACCACAAGTTTGTAGCCTTTCGTGTCGGGGAGATTCTGATGACTACAAATCTGACGAAGTGGAGATGGGTCCCCACAAAGCTTAACGTTGCCGACTAAGCAACGAAATGGAACAACGGTCCGATGTTCACGATGGACAACCAATTTTAGTTTCGTGGGCCAAACTTCGTTCTGCTACTAGCGTCTTGAGTCACCCCACACCGCAAATGGGTGTACTGATCGACATTTCTCGGTTCAACTCATGGACAAAGCTTCGCTGAAGCGAACCGTCACTTAAGTGATACGCTATGTGAATAACTGTTTCCGGAAAATACGCCAAGAACGTCTCATGCTGGATCTCCTCACCCAAGAGGAGTTAAAACGCGCCGAGGAACTACTGTGGAAGATTGCTCAGAAGGAGGCTTTCCCGGAAGAGCTAGCGATACTCGCCATGTCATGGGGTCCACCCGAGAAACGACATCGTTTTGTGCACAAATCCAGCTCAATTTATAAGACACGGCCTTTTATGGATGATCGTGGGGTCCTGGATGAGTGGAAGGATCGGTGCTACGTGCTACTCCGTTTATTCGAACGGAAGCTAAGTTTCCAGCGATTTTGCCAAAAAACCATCTCATAATATTCCTTATCGTGGATTCCATTGCTGGTTTAAGCATGCTAATAGAGAGAACATCGTAAACGGGATTCGCCAACGATTCGAGATATCCAAGCTTGGATCGCTGGTGGAGAAGGTCGCAAAAAAATTGCGTCTGGTGTCGTGTTGTCAAAGTTGCTCCCCGTCCTCCAGCAATGGCACCACTACCAGCCCCACTTCATTTGTTCGACCCTTTTCGCTGGTCGGACTTGACTACTTTGGGTCTGTCTATACGTTAAAGTTGGTCGAAGTCTCGCTAAACGGTGGATTTGCCTGTTCACCTGTCTGACGGTGAGAGCGGTGCACATGGAGGTGGTACACTCTCTCTTAGTACTGAATCCTGCACCATGGCCGTGCGTCGCTTTGTGTCTTGACGTGGTCCCCCGATTGAATTATATTCCGACAACGGGACGTGCTTCCAAGGGGCTAACCGAGAAATGAAGGAAGAAATAAAGAAACGAAATGATGCCCTAGCACTTACCTCCGTCAGCTCAGAAACCAGCTAGAAGTTCATCCCACCCGCTGCACCCCATATGGGAGGTGTATGAGAAAGATTATTAAGATCCGTCAAGGTGGCAACTGGAGCAGTTTTGGATGCTGCTCGCAAGCCCGACAATGAAGCCCTTGAGACCGTTATCGTAGGAGATGAGACCATGATTAACAGTAGACGGCTCACCTTCGTGCCACTGGTGTCAGCTGATCAGGAGGCGTTGACCCCTAATCATTTCCTGTTGGGCAGTTCCACTGGAGTCGGCTCCCTTGGATAGCTGTTCAGTACTTAGGAGTAACTGGAAACTAGCGCAGTTCATAACTGAAGGATTCTGGCGGCGATGGATTAAAGAATATTTGCAACTCGACTTTCTGCGCACGGAAATGTGGTCGGTTCCGCACAAAAATTGAGTTAATCCACTTTTTTATAAAATTGAGTAACTTTTCCGTGAGAAAAAAAAGGGACAGTAATACAAACGAAAGAGAGGATGTTTTGAGCGTGTAGCTCACCAGTTGTGAGTTCGTTAAATCATTACTGAGCCTACAAGTTTGAATTGACTGTGTAGTACGACAAGTGCGATAAGGGAAGGTCCATTAATTATGTCACGCAGTAAGGGGGGGGGGGGGGGGGGGGGTGACGTGACAATCCATACAACATTTTTTGAAGGTCCATACAAAAAACGTGACAAGGGGGGGTTTTGCGTGACATAATTAATGGACGTTCCCTAAGGGAAGCAACAGATTAAAGGAAAGAGCTTAAAATCGTTTATTCATCTCGTGTTACAGACAGCCATCTCAAAGTAAACATATAAAAATAATAATTTGCTGACGCAAATTTTGGAATTTTTCACGGATAGGAAACAATGTGAACTTTAGAGTCGCTCGTTTACCCTAAATTTAGTGCTATAAATAAATTTAATCGTTGTTAAAACAATCTTTTTAAAAAATTATTTTTAAGATTGCCGTTCTAAGTCACCTGAAAGAAAGCCTTTCAATAAACGACAAATGAATAGATGTTTTGAGGGGCCTGGATGATTTTAAAAACAGAATTTAAAACAGAAGCTTAATACGTATCGCTGCAATAAATGGGGTCTGTCGGAATAGTACTACAGCTAAACATTTTAAATTTCAGCGTTACGTAATTTGTGATTAACGCGATGCCATTAAAGTGAGTGAGTCAGTGTAGGATTTTTGAATTTAGTCCAAACCGGTTTTCGATTTACTTGCCGCTATATTGTGACTAATTCGACTAAACAGATAGTAGTTGGTTCCAGTTTCTGGTTTTTCTTAATCTAGGCAAAGAAAAACGCTTTTCACGAATTGCAATCATATGGATATACATGTTAATTGCGCACGAGCCTTTGCAGAATGAACTATCTAGTTATGCCATCCTATTATAGGTATTTTTTTTTTTACTTTAATCCGACTAGACAGATAAGGTAGACAATGTTTTCTTCACTACGTTCAGCAAATGCGCTGTTTATTTTATTTAATAGGTGTAGTTTAGAGTAGGTACAAATAAAAATCAAATAATAGACCAACACTAAATTGGGTGCAAAGTGCCGCTCACCAAAGTTACACAAATTGCACCGTCGGGTATCGAACTTAGAGCTCAGTACCTGCTCCGGAAGTTTGTATCAATTCAACTGCAAAACTTTAAGGACTTGTCTTCTGATAAACTTATTACATTCTAAAGTTATTCTAATCTATAACCAAAGCACTTACCGTAGCTAGGTGACAAAATGTTCTTTGTTTGGCAGCAGAGAAAGATTTCCCCTAATTGTATGCTTAGTCGTGATGATTCACAATTTAACTTAAGTTTTGATCGGTTATAAAACACTCGTGATAAGAAAAACTAATATAGCAAAGGAGACACCGGGTGGCTAATTCTGTCGCCTTCTTGTGTCAAAATTGTGAAACGAAAGTAGTTGGCAATTTATTCACAGATTTTCAGTTGTTTTTGCGTTGATTGGATGATTCATACTACGAAGCTAACAACTAGACGACGGTCAACGAGAACAATGATGAGAGGAGCACTGCACGATGGAAGCAGAATCAACGCAAAACGATAAACAAAACAAACAAGAATAAAACATGACATCAAAAGGTTACGGCGATGTTATGCACTCTTACTGGAAAGAACCCATAAACGGTTAAAATTTAACCCATTTTAGGATAAAGTCTCCATAAATTAAGGTAAAAAAGTACTCATTAATGAGTACATGTTACCCATTAATGAGTACCTGTGAGTTGAGCAAGAGCATGATTGACCGCCCACGGATGCTACACCGTTATTGCCAGATCAGCTGTATTTACACAAAGAACCAACAGATGGTGTTTGGGACTAACATACATCCTCAAGGTGTAAAAACTGGTGATCCATTATGAAGCAATACCGACGCCGGCTGTGCCCGAATGCTGGTCAAGTAGGGAATGGGGAGGAAGGTGTTGACGTGAAACTCGCTTTGAAGGAAGCCGAGAAATCCTCTGCACTTCCACGAGAAATCATAGTTGGATAGTAGGGAAAAGGTTAGCAGCAGGGTAGTTTTGGTTAACGATACGCTGAAAGTATGTAACTAGCACTATCCGCCAATAGCATGGGACCTCTACAATATCAAACACCAGTAGCACCGCGCCCCGAATAGTCCGGCATGACTTAATCACCGTAAACTCGTAAATAATGTTGATCGCTTTTTTCTGCCTGTGTAGGTAATAGTTTCACTGGAGTACGTTTTTTCTGAGATAAGACAAGTTGGGCCGCCCTCCAATTGGTGGCCCATAATTGCATTAAACTGATATTGATTCTATTGATTCTTACACTCATTAATGCTGTCCTTATCTCCAATCCGTTCAACTACTCGCAATATTTTGTGATATAGTGGGCCGAATCAGGTGGTTAGTCACTCTGCCACGTTGTCCCAAGTAACCACAAGCATTATATTATTGCACTTATTCAACCCAAAATCAACATCATTAATGCGAGATCGCATTTATTCGGTATCGTTAATGCGTGAACAGTTGTCAAGTAATGAAGCGTTAGATTAGCTTTAAGAATGTAGTGATGCATTACCAATGCAATAATGCTACTTTAGCAATGTCTTATGGCATAACAAAAGATATAGCATTAGTTCGATCTTAGTGGGGCCCTTTTCAGCATTAATCCAACTTCAATGATGCACTAGACGTATAATGCATATGCCCTATATATGCATGCTATTATAGCCTCGTGGTTACTTGGGGTGTTTGTGTTTCAGTGTGTCGGAAGGTGTTTCGGGGTGTCGGAAAGTGTTTCTGTGTTTCAACTTATCTGTCAAAACTACAATCGAAAATTTGTGCTTATTGGCAACCATGGACCATTTTGACGGTTAGTTCATGCACACATATGCATCATCTAAATCACATCAGTGCAAGTGAGAGGGAAACAATACAAAGAGAAAACAAACAATCGATTCGTGTAAATGGTGCCAGATATGAATTTATCTTTTATGTGGTGGTGACCCTAATAAATTTCGTATGTTTTATTTTTCTTAACGACCTATTTGGGGTATCATCCAAACCATTAAAGAAGTGGTTGGAGGATTTGTGATATCGTTCGTTTAAGGTATTTTTTTATCTGGGGAGTTTGTTTGAAGTGTGGCTGATTGTATTTTTTTTGGGTGTTAACATAATGTGGCCGAGTGACTTACCCCCTGGAATAATCAAATGGAATTTTAAGAGCCGATTTGTTCTCGAGCATCAACGAAAAATTTCCTAGCGTTATAATGAAGTCCATGTGTTTCGGTATGCTGCATGATCCATCACCCAGAAAAAGTTTTTGGTGCTAACAAACATGATGTTTTCTGTAAGGATTTTTTGAAGATGATCTCGAACATCCATTCCACAACATTCCTTGGTGCGCCATTGTTATTGATTTACTAAATTATCTTATAAGATATGGCTTTTTTCATCCACAGGATGAATATGAAAATCATAAGGTACTTTTGTGGAACTGATACACATATAAAAATCATTATGAGCAAGTAAGAAAGTCATAAGAGTCCTTATGAATAGCATAATATTCTTCTGAAGTTTGAGCAACCTGCATTTGCGATACTTCTTAAGGCGTACTTTATGAAATTCGCTAGTTTTTTTTTTCAACAGTGTAGATAATATCATTACTTTTTATCAGTGTACTTTTGGCCGATTTGAGTTAATCGTACTCGATTTTGGGTTGTTTGAAAATAACGTATTATCAACGGCAATCAGCCGGTTAACTGTCAGTCAATCCCGTTTGATTGGCAAAAAGAAAAAAATCGTGCGTGCTTCTTGCGTGGATACATTATTTTTGTTGCAAATTTTATACTCGATAATTTGGAAAACAGCTGCGAAAGCAATGATATTTAAGTTGGTCTGCGCGATTATGTGAAAGTGTAGTGTTGGCCAAAGGCAGCAACCTTCGGAGTTAAGAAGGAAAGTTTATTAACAAGCGGGCCGAATCCTCCATCGCAGAGCAAAGAACGACCTGTCCAAAATGGATGTACGCACGATTGAAGAGGCTGTTCTTGCCTTCTATAGAAGCGGAAATCGCCAGCAAGAAGACACACATCAATGGTTACAGCAAATTCAGGAAAGTCCTCAGGCATGGTCCTTCTGTTGGGAATTGATGCAATTGAACAAACCATCGGAAGTACAATTTTTCGGAGCCATCACACTCCACTCAAAGCTTACGAAGCACTGGGCGGAGGTTCCGAAAGAGGCGCATAACGAGTTTAAACAGAAGCTGCTAGAAAGTATAGTGTTATTTGGTAATGGTCCCAAAATTGTGCTGTGCCGTTTGTGCATCTCGGTAATATCGTTGTTTATAAATAAAATAATATCACTTACATTGTAATTGCTTGTGTTTGTAATCTTAGATGAGTGTTTTCATCGTTCATATGTTGGAACATCCGACCGTGATTGAGGAAGTAACGGGAATGTTCTTGAATGAGCAACTCGGGAATTTATCCAAAAATACACAACTGGAGATTCTGATGTCGGTACTCGAAGGCATTCCAGACGAGGCGGAATCCGTTCACACTCGGATACCGCGTTCTATGGTTCGCGAAGAGTTGAATAAAAAGGCGGAGTTTGCTACAGGAACGGTGATCAACTATCTTAGTGAAAAGCTTAACAGCGGTCGAATCGACGAGAGCGAAACTAACGGGCTGATAAATGCTACTAAAAGTCTCGCAACATGGCTCAAGTACGGAAACATCCGGTTAGACGGGTGCGAAACGATGGTGCAGGTGCTTCTCAATCTGATACATTACTGCTACTGGAAGGAGCCGAAAGATGATGGATGCCTTTCGCAAGAAGATAGCGATCTCGCGGAAACGGCCGTAAAAGCCCTTGTGGTAAGTATTAGTGTGAGGACATTTTCTGCAGGAACGGTTGTTAACTTAAACTATTTGTTTTAGAAAATAATGAGTTCTCAACATAGTACCGGATACAAATATTCTTCGACAGTCATTCGTTACATGCATCTATTCTTGGATGTGCTGAGCCCTATCCTCGACGTGGAATATAAGGAGAACAATGAGAACGAGAATCTCGCATTTGTCATCTACACGCTTTTTCTATCGACGTTGGAGTGTTACTCTACGGTTATTTTTGCTGGTATCCTTTCCGATGATGAAAATCTGGTGAAAGTATATGGGAGAACTGTAGATCTATTAGTGAAGTGTACGGACAAACCCGGGACTTATCCGGTGGATGAATCATGCAGTACATTAGCAATGGAATTTTGGTACTTGTTGCAAGATGAAGTACTTTCCATGCCGAACGACGAGAAGAAAGTGAAACGATGGGAAGCGATTAAACCAGTATACGTTCATATAGTTAAAGTTTTAATTAAAAAAAGCCAGTTGCCAAATGAAAAAGTATTGCCCAAGTGGAATTCTGACGATTTGGAAACGTTCCGATGCTACCGACAGGATATTGGAGACACTTTGTTGTCCTGCCACGATGTCTTGAACGATCTAATGTTGGACGTTTTGTCCGAGGCTTTGGATGAATCGATCGCTTATCTGAATTTCGATCCACAAAATACCGACAATTGGCCACTGTTGGAAGCGACCATACATGCGTACTGTTCAATAGCACAGAAAATAGAATATGCCGAGTATCCACAAATTGTGAAATTGCTGAAAGTATTAAACGAAATTCCCTACGAAAAATACAGCGAAAAGTTGCTTGGGATGGCTTTGGAAACGGCAGGAGCCTACAGCGATTGGATCAGCGATAATCCCAAATATCTCCCGGCAGCAATCGAGTTACTCGTCAGAGGTCTTAGTTCATCACAAGCTTCTCAAGCCACTTTAGGTCTCAAAGACCTTACCTCCGAATGTCAAAAGGAAATGGCCCCTTTTGCCCTACCACTGCTAGATGCATGCCGGGCTGCCCTGCAAGGCAACCACTTGAAAAATTCTGAAATGATCCGTCTAATGTATACAGTTGGCAACATCATGAGTGTTATTCCGTACGAAAAAATCCTGCATTATCTAGATCTTATGGTTTCACCCTGCTTCGAGGAACTCCAAATGAATGTGCAAAATCAGGACACTGGTGATGTTGCCAAGGGCAGGGTCATTCTACGATTGGAAATGATTGCCAAACTATTTTCGTCACTCAACACCAAGAAACCAGCAGGCCAGGAAGAAGACATCCCACTTGCACGGTCTCAGCCACCTCCACAAACGCAACCGTCAGCAGTGCAACCAATTCTGCTAATTTTGGAGAAAACGATGGACCTTTTGAAAACCTTATGCACCATGTGGCTGCATGACGAAAGCGTCATAGAAACCTTGTGCAAAGCGCTGCAGCAGGCGCTTACCAATTTGATGGAGGACATCAAACCACTGCTGAACGACATGTGCTGTCTGATATTGCTCATATTTGCCAACAAATGTGCGCCATCCGCTGTGGAGATGGCGGGCAATGTAAGAATGTTTTGTTTCGTTTTGTTCAAGCATTTATATGCTATGTATCTTACTTTCAGTTCATTCTTATTTTCTACAATGACCCCGAGAGCAAGGGAAGCATGAAACAACTATTTACTGCTATCATGGAATACAATTTTGGACAAATGCAGGTGAGTAAGCGGAGTTTAAAAGATTCGTTCCTTGTTTATTTAGAAGATGTTTTAGTTTTCTAATTTAAAAAAAAGTACAACACTGCTAACGTGGTTTGTTCGTAATGTGGGTTATAATAGTTGTATGACATACATGTTCAACGAAATTGGCATTGAAATGTTCATTCAAAATTCAAAAATTCCTTGGCCTAACTGGAAATTCAACCCAGCCACCTGCATGGTGTTGCTTTATAGCTGCAGACTAAAATTTTGAGTAATTGTTTCGGGAATTAAGCAGTTAAGTTCAACTGACATCCGTTTAAATTTAACTGTTCTCAAATTTCATCTAAAAGTGTTTACACGGTTCGATGTCTTCGAGCGAATCACAACGTTTTTATTTCTGTTGTACACCGTGTCCAATATATTCTCATACAAAATCAAACTCTATTTATTTCAAATCGATAATCCAGATTTTATTGATAACTTTACCCATTATATTGCAATATAATACTGATCAACTACCGCATATGTTTTGGAATAACACCGCCTTTAACCTTCTTGATCAGCCCCAGACGTTTTTCGAAACCGTCACAGGCAGGACTTCCATCGGCATTTCGTCCCAAATTCGTTTGATTACAGTTTTGAATTGGTTCATATTAGACGCCCTGTGGTCATTTACCTTCGCCAGCATGTATCACTATACGAAATAATCCAAGGGATTCAGATCTGGTGAACTGGGAGGCCATTCCTTATTGTCCAAAAAGTCGGTCAAATTTTCTCGGCACCAGCCCTGAACGAGATTTGCAGTATGCGATAACGCTCCGTCCTGCTGAAACACATAGTGATCATCACCAAACACCTCTTGTACATATGGCTTGACAACTTTCTCCAAAACTTCCGTTTTATAATATACGGTATTCACTTTAACGCCTTTTTCGATTAAAACCAGTGGTAATTTGCCTCGCTTGCAAATTCCTCCCCAAACCATCACTGACGCAGCACTTCGGAACCGTGGAATATTCCTATCACTCTCCGGAACAGTTTTCGAAGAGAGAGCCCACAATCTGTCGTTTTGGACATTGCGGGATTGTTGCAAGACAAATAACCTTTCGTCGGAAAAGATAAATTCTTCCCCACCGTGCCGCGACAAAAGCAGACTTGCTCTTTCGAGTCGTTTCTGCTTGGAAGGTTCCGAAACTCCGTGAACCTTACGTTTCTTGAAAGCTTGGAATCCGAGGTCATTTTGCAGTATATTGTGCATTGACGATCTCGAATCATTCAGATCTGCGGCCATTTTACGTACAGAGCGCTGTGATTTTCGTCTAATCCGTTCCCTGACCACTTTAACAACTCGTGCAGTCCGCACCGTTTGAGTACGACGAGATCTCTTCCGGTCATCCAACGAGCAGGTGTCACGGTACCTTCGGATGGTTCGGTACACAAAATCCCGCTTTACTCCGAGGTTTTTCAAATTTCTGAAAATAGCGCCCGGGCGCTCACCTTTCAAAAACTTTTTAATCACCACAGCACGAAACTCCTTCATTGCTGGTAAAAGATAAACACCGAATGAAAACAATCGGACATAACCTAAAAGCGTTTGTATAAACATAGTGCAAAACTACACCAACACATACGTGAAGCATGTTGAGTAGTTGCACGACACCAATGAAAGGAAAAAGTGTATGAGACTATATTGGACACGGTGTAAATAAAGCTTAAGCTGTAAGTTTATTTAGGTTTAATTTTAGTGTAATTCAATAGATTTAATTCACTTACAAAAATCGGTGTGCATGTGTATTGTAACACCACTTCTTTGTATAGACGTTTTTGTTCACTTTTCAATTGATTAATATTTGCATGAACTTAGGTAGGAACAACTAATATGCTTCATTAACAGTAGGTAATTGTAAAATAACTTCTATTAAAGGACCATTAAACAAAGGATCTTCACTTAGCGATTGTATGATGGTCAATCGTTTTTTGCATAAATACGATGTCGCTTGTTTCACTCTATCTCCCTCCTCTTTTCCTGTCTGTCCCCGTGACAGTATTTTTGACAGTTTTGTTGACAATTTCATGCCCCTACTGTATCTTCACGAACAGTGCTCTAAGTGCCAACATTCTCTCCCCCGTAACAATGGCCACCATGTCCGGTTTTACGATCACCATCAGGCTCTAGAACAGCCAGCTTAGCCACCGGTCTGCGCATAAGCCCCTTCGCAGTTTGGACGATAGCTTGCCGAATCCTCCCATCCACCCCTTTGATAACTTGGACAATACGGCCTCTTGTCCACTCGTTCCTCTTGCCTTCGCCTACTATGACCACTAACTGTACCTCGGTTATAGGCTTCACCTCTCCACACCACTTCGGTCGCTTCGTCAGCGTTGGGAGATACTCTCTAATCCACCTCTTCCAAAACACGTCGGCTGATGCTGCACTTGGTTCCACGATGGGCGTAGAGCCTCTGTTGGATCTGTTGCTTCTACTGCTGGTTGCTGTACTCCACTTAAGTTGCCCAACAGTAAATGGTTCGGTGTAAGCGCCTCAGATTCTCCCGACGCCAGTGACAGATATGTCAATGGACGGCTGTTGACAACTGCCTCAACCGTAAATGTCTCCAAAGCCTCGTCGTCTAACTTGCGGTTGTTGTTGTAGGCGGTTTCGACGGCAGTTTTAATGGAGCGCACCATCCTCTCCCAAGCTCCACCCATGTGTGGAGTTCCGGGAGGGTTGAACACCCATTTCGTAGTAGCACCCGTAAAGGTAACGGCCATCGCTCAACATGCTTTTTCAAAAGTCTGCTTGCTCCTTGGAAATTGGTACCATTATCGGAATATATTTCCGCAGGTGATCCTTGTTGTCAGATGAATCGCCGGATGCACTTCACGCAGGATTCCGTCGATAGGTGGTGCAAGGGCGGTCGTTAAACAAGTAATCAGGGCGATCCAGCGTTTCGCATTGCTTCTACCAATTTTCTCTGTTAGGGGCCCAAAGAAATCTAGACCGGTATATGTAAACGGACGTACAAATGATGCCATCCTTGCTAGTGGCAACAGTGCCATGCGGGGAATCTTGGGCAAGCACTTGTAGATCCGGCACCATTGACATGCCTTCGCTGCACTGGTTACCGCTGTCCTTAGCCTTGGGACCTTGTATCGCTAGCGAACCTCGTTCACAATAATTTCCGAGTTGCCGTGTAGGTATCTACGATGGTAGCTGTCTAGTAGCAGAGCAGTGAAAGTGTTCTTCCTAGGAAGTATCACTGGAAACTTCATTTCCTCCTCGATGTTTGGTGCCGCTCCAATTCTGCTATCCACTCGAAGAATGTCTTCTTCGTCCAGGATTGGACACAGCTGATAGAGAGCACTGGTTTTCTCCAAAGGCATTTGCTCGTTCGTCGACGCCAATTTATTACGTTGAAGGACCACTATCTCGGAAGTTGTGCCTCTCGGATAAGAAAATTTTCCGCCTTCTTGAGTTCTTCTGAAGTTAGCGGTCCCGCTGATCGCTCTTGTCTGGAAATCTTATTCTTGAGGTTTTTAATAAATCGAAATACGTAAGCGACCGACCGCACAGCTTTAGATAACCGAGAAAAATGTTCCAGTTCCACTCTGGAGCAAGGACGTAGTTCTTCTTCTGTGGGTGGCGTAAATATTCTCTGCGTTGGAATTCTGGTTCTGACAACCGCAGAAAAGGTGGACCGCTAAACCAGACACTGTTTGCAGTTAGATCTGGACAGTTTCCCTACCTGGTCACATTGTCCGCCGGATTCTGCTTGGAGGGAACCCAGTGCCAATTTTGCACGTCGGTTATCGTCAACAGTTCTCCAACCCTGCATGCGACGAATTGTTTGTATCGTCGATGATCACACCGTAACCAGGAATGAAGAACGGTCGCTGAACCGCTCCAGAACGCCTTTCTTGCGATGCGCAGTGTGTGATTTTCTTCGATACGAACTGCGATAGTCGAGCTCCAGGCACTGCTGCCAGTAGCTCTAAGCGAGGAATCGATTGTGTCTTCAGTGGGGTCACCTTCGTCTTTGCAGTAACAAGAACACACTCTGGGTATCCATCAGCGCTCCAAGTTCGAAAATATGCTGCTGCACAGTACGTAGATTCACTGGCGTCTACGAAAATGCGAAGCTGTAGATCACGATACCGCTCCTTGGTAGTTCCGGGGAAATAGCATCTCGGAAGTTGGAGGCTTTTAACATCTTCAAATAAACCAGTCCAGTTTTTCCTCTCTCCATACTTCTTGTAGAAGGACCTTCCCATGCACACAGACTTAGTAGGCCCAGCGGATCAAAGAGTGACATCAAGCACTTCAGCATTTGCCTTTTCGTGGGATGTTCGTCGCTGTTGATCAATTCCGCGAGCTCCTGCTTCATCTCGGTTGAGAAACTGAAAGCATCTTCTTGTGTCATCCACAGAAGTCCGAGTATCCTCTCAGAGTTTTGCTGTTTTTCTGCCAATGCCTTATCTTCGCCAGGCTTGGTTTCACCTAATGCTCTCAAGATTTCGCTGCTATTTGAGATCCAGCTTCTCAACTCGAAACCGCCTTGTTTGTGGATGAAACGCATTTCTTGGGATACCTTGACTGCTTCCTCAACGGATTCGTAGCTCTCCAACGAGCCGTCGACGTAATGGTTCTCCACAATACCTGCAATAGCTCGAGGATACATCTCTTTGAACTCATTTGCGTTTTTGTTCTTAATGTATTGAGCTGACGCCGGGGATATAGAGCCGAATGTCGCAACGTCCAGCACATACAACACTGGAAAAAGGGAGGGGTCGTTGCGCCAAATGAAGCGCTGGGACTGACGATCTTCTTGACGTATATAAATTTGGTGGAACATTTCCTTTATTTCAGAAGAGACACCCACCTTAAATTGACGAAAGCGTAACAGGACAGCTGGAAGCGATGTCAGTTGATCGGGTCCCTTTAGAAGTACAGAGTTGAAGGAGATCCCGTTTACGGTCGCCCTAGCATCCCAAATCAGGCGGACCTTTCCCGGCTTTCGAGGGTTCATTACTGCCCTTAGCGGCAAGTACCATACACGCCGCATATCGGCGATAGATAGTTCTTCTTCGGTTGCTGGATGAAAGTAGCCATTGAGCTGGTAATCCTCCAATTGACGCTTCAGCTCTTGCTTGAGTTCAGGATTCCGATTCATCCGTCTCTCCAGACATTGAAGTCGTCGAAGGACCATGCCATAACTTTCAGGAAACTCTACATTGTCGAATTTCTATGGAAGACCAGTTTCAAAGTGCGTACCGACTCTAACTGTGGTGTTCTCCAGGATCCGTTGAGCGCGCTTCTCTGCTTCGGATATAACTGGTGTCGCAGGTTGCACTCCGACTTCGTCTGTGGTGAAGAAGTCTTTGACGAGCTCGTGCAGCGTCTGATATTATGTTGTCGCACACCCACAGGTATCATGATCATAGTCAAGAATGCCATGAACGTGGTGAATTCGACCATTTTCATGGTTATTGTAACCATTATATGCGATCGTCATCCTGACCATGATATAATTGTCGGTATAACGCTAGAATTTTTTTTCAGAGTTGGTGAGGGTGCTCGCTGCATGAGCGGCACATGCGACGGGGTTGATTGTGCCAGGGGTACTTTTCCGACGATTCTGTTGAAAATGGCTTTCCGGGCTGGATCAACCCGGTTTCGGATCCATTTCCGAAACGTCACTGTTTGGGTAGCGCTGTGTTGGTAGCGATGGAGGTTTGAGGGGGCTCTGCTGATTCTTCCCGTCTGGCAGCTGTTCTAAAGGTGGATCAGGGCCGCTAGGGGTAGTAGCGTGCGGCTTTGTCTGGCTAGATGGTGCTGGCGGCATTGATGGAAGACCTGCGTCCGTTGATCTTGGAACGTTGGTGTCCTCCGTTTGCTCTGCGCATACGTGCACCCATTTCACGACCTTGGCGAGGCTAGCTTGCTTACTAAACCGACTGCGTTTGCTCCGAACACTTTCTTTCTCCTGTAGCTCTAGCTCGAGCTGGGATTCGAGTCATTTTTCCTCTACGAACTTCTTTTGTATAGCTTGAAGCTCCTCCAGCTTCTCAAGCTGCAAATGTAACCTTGCAGATCTTCCTGACTTACTTGAAACTCGGGAATCGCGAGATGTGCCTGCGATACTACCCAGGTCATCTACTCGACATTTCGAGCACAACTACGATCGATCATTGATCGACTCGGAGATGCCGGTACATGAGAAATGCCTCCACTCAGTGCAATCGTCGAACTGCACCATATTTTCATCGCCGTTCCGGCGTTCGCACTTTCCGCAGTCTGACCGGTCTCCGTCGAGCGTACGTGCGTGGTGTGGGGTGAACTTTGCGTGCATCTACGGGGTTGTCTTCTCGGGAATCGAGTCCATATCGACAAGTTACGAAACTGCGGTCGATTTTTCTAAAGTTTGTTCCCGAATTTCGTCTAAAAGTGTTTACACGGTTCGATATCTTCGAAAAATTCAAAAAAGTCGTTTTTGGACATAGAAATTTCAAAAATACGTACTTTTGTGAAAAATTTAAGTAGCATAATAAAAATTTTACCACAGCCTAAAAAAGTATAGACAATAATGTGGACAAAATTTGAACTGTTTCCATCAAGTGGTTTGGACCACAGCTGGCGTCAAAGTTGACGCACCAACATGAGTATTTCTCTTTTTCACACGGTTTTGACCTTGCTGAAATATCGGTGCAAAAAAAGTCGAGGCGAATTCTACTAATAATACTGTGTAATACTGTAAACGTAGTTCTCCCAATCAATACATATTGTATGCCATATTTTAAAGTTCTTCATGGGTTACACTTGTTATTTCGTATATATCAAGCGTAACAAATCATGTGTATTAACAAGATGAATTCGCCTCGGCTTATTTTTTTGCACCGATATTTCAGCAAGGTCAATACCGTGTGTGGCTAGTTTAGGCCAGGCGCTCACTGATGTGGCTGAGGTGTGATATCTTCTAGCATGCTAAAATATCTTGTCGACGTTCGCCTCACGTCACAAGACTTTACTCGATATGTTGCCTGTTATGTGATGCCACACCTCCGCTGCCGTTCTATGTATTACTGTCCCATGTTCTATCCCGAATAAACAAGTATTTTAATGGTATTATATCATTTATCGTTTCATAATTATTCAAGTTATCTTCCAACAATTATAAACTGAAGATAAAGTGTATCATATCGATGATATATGTTATGGTAAATCAAGATCTTACCATAACACTAATAGGTTGTTAAGTATCGTTACCATACAAAAAATGACTTTTTCTCGAACAAAATTTCCGGTGTTTTATACAGTAAATAATTTGTGAATAATATTTTTTCTGCAGTTTTACTTTACGAAGTATCGTTCAATTCTGGTTATATCATAAAATATTTGTTTCAACCATTACGATATACGTTAACATAGTTTAATAATAAATACGATATAAAAAGATAATAGATATCGTTACAGTATAGTAATATTATATGAGAATTTCAATCATGATGATTTGTGAAACTGCTACAATCATGATAAAATATGAATAAAACTTTTCCCGTTTTTTTCCCCCAATCCAATCGAAAATCAAAGGTATATTATTAAAGTCAACAATACTGTTCACAAGTGGATTAAAATTCAGTTAGAAAGTAAAATCTACTTAATTAAATTGCAACATACCCTTCACGTAGACTGATAAAACCGCTCCCTTACAAATACATATTATAATGATCAGTATTTTGTGATAATAAACTAAAAATTACGTATTGTTAAAACAGTTTCCTGTTTTTTTTTTGTTTATCGTGACCATAATTCATATCTCTCCTTCGTTATATCATACAATGAATGAGTAAGGGATATACTATACGGCACTGTTAATTTCTTGTTTGTGAAATCATTATCATATATAGAATACGCTATTTATGGCTGTTTAAAGTTTGAATGATTTCTTACATTACACCAGCATTATACACGGATGATACGTATAATGGTGATTACAACATGAATGGAAAATGTATAATAATGATCATACAGCTAATAGTAATATTCTATTCGGGATGGGTTTCCCTATATATATGTGACAGTTATGTTTATAACGGCAGTCCGATGAACCGAACTCTATTGGCTGGCGCACAATTGATACGTTGCGGATGCGTTTGCGTGAATTCGACAGTTTTCCCATAGCTTTTCTGTCAAATTTACGTCAACGCATCCGCAACGTATCAATTGTGGGTGACCCTTATTAACAGGCACGCTCTGTTGAAACGTCAGCTTTTTGCTACACTGCCGTTTCATTTTACTCAGTAACTGAGTAGAATTGTATTCATTTCTCTTTTCACACGGAAGTGTTACTCAATTTTCGTAAAAAGTGGATCTACTCAAAAATTTAGTTGATCCAAACAAAAAAGGGACAGTAATACAAATGAAATAGAGGGTGTTTTGAGCGTGTAAGCTACTGTGTTTTTTTTTGCGAGTCATCACATGCGTAAAATAAAAAGACAAGTGAAAAAAATGCGATCCACGATCCTTTTTGCTGAATCGTATTCGTTTACAGTTCGCACGAAAAATAGTTTTGGTAGTTTGTTTTTTTTTATGCTGAGGAATAATCACGCATATTGTTTGAAATTTTCGCTTCACCTCTAATTAGGCTTTTTGACGTTTAATCACCTTTCTTTTTCTACATGCAGAGGAATGATGGTTTGTTTTCTTCCAAAAGATGTTCCTTCTTACTTGCTCTCCTTTGATCTAAATGGCACTGTAGTGTGCGTGCGTTCAAGGTCACTAAGCCTAATACCCCGTTCACACTACAACCTATATTACTTGAAACAGAGTATTTTGATATCAAATGCCATGCAAATTATTACCAGTGAAAACTAGATGGTGATATCATGCCATGCACATTATTACCAGTGAAAACTAGATGCATAGATGTTGATATCAAGATAGTGTATATCACGTAATATAAGCTGTAGTGCGAACGGGGTATGACTCTATTAGGCTAATACCCCGTTCGCACTACAACCTATATTACGTGATATAGAGTAACTTGATATCAATTGCCATGCTCATTATTTCCAGTGAAAACTAGATGTATGGATGCTAATATCAAGATACTCTATATCACGTAATATAGGTTGTAGTGCGAACGGGGTATAATGCTTTGTTCATACTACAGCGTTGTAACATGATACAAGGCTATCTTGATGACATTTTCCTTGTAGATACTTTTCAAAACACCCTTGTATTATGTTACAAGCCTGTAGTCTGAACAAGGCATAAGTGACCTTGAATGCATGCACACTAAAGCGCCATTTAGAAAAAAAGGGGGGGAATAAAAAAGGAAATTTTTTGGGGGAAAAACAAACCTTCCTTCTCCGGGGGGGGGGGGGAGGGGGGGGGGAATAAAAGAAAAAAAAACAAAAATTTAAAAATTATAAAAAAAAACACATTCACAAAACAAAAAAACTTTTATATAGTTATTAAAATAATTTTTTTTTTTTTTGTTTTTTTTTTTTTTTTGGGGGTTTTGTTTTTTTTTTTTTATTATTTTTATTTTTTTTTTTTAGAGGGGAAAGGGGTGTGGGGGGGAGGAGTGTATGTGTGGGGCGCAACTCTCTCGCTTATAGTTAGTTTTTCCCGCGGTAAACATATGGAATTGGAAGCTTACTCAAGACTACTCAAGCAAAATAAGGCCATCAAATCGAAAATAGGCAGCTATAGAGAACATTGATGGATTATTTTCGTGGATTCTACAACAAAGTTGTGCTAACATAGTAAGACGTGCTGAAGGTTAAAGCCAGAGTTTCTTTGGAACGATTGCTACGAAAGATACCAGGGGCCGTATTGCGGATCTCGAAACGAAGAACTTTTTCTCATAAGGATTCGTACATTCGCTCGTCGTTTTGGGATATGCCTTGAACTACGTACGGTTGTAACTGCTAGAAAAAATGCTTCGGCAGATCTCGAAGCAAGCTTACGCTAAGTTTAAAACAGTACTTATCCTGTAAATAGGTTTGAAAAAACCTATCGAAATTCATAAAATTTGCCTTATGAAAATGCACTGTGTTTTGATTCCTTAGGGCCCTTATGGCAACGATGTGTGCTAGTATCATTGTTTAACGCTGATGTCTCCGCATGATCTAATAAACTAATTACATCCCGGACGGTTATATTGTGGGATGAAAAAGCTGCAGCTGGATATAAATTGAATCGACTACCAGGTACACCGCCATGCCTTGTTCGAACATGGGTGGAATTCTGAAATTAAACCTTATGTCTGAAAATCCGTGAAATCTTCCCCGTGATAAGAAAGCTCTTGTTAAGTGTTGTTCAATGAAGAACACGGAGTGGAACCAACAGCATTTCTTGTTTTGGACAAATAATCGGCTCACCGCGACGGAAGTGATCTTGAAAGTGATGATTCGATTGATCCAACTTATTTATTTGCCACCCAATGTCACCAGTGAATGCCAATCCAATAACGGATCAATCCGTTATCAACGCAATCAACATGCATGTCAACCGAGTGTCAACGCAATCAAAATGCGCAAGAAAGCTTGTGTTAACGTTCCCTTTATATCAACGATTCAAAAATATTTCATACTTGAATTGGTTGGCCGGCTACACGTAGGATGGAGTATCGTCTTTATCAATAATGAGTTCTTGCAACAAACGCACAATTGTCCCATGTTCTGTGGGATTCCTTATATACATGGGACAGCTATGCTTATAACTGCAGTGTAGACAAAGCAGCAGGTATCGAAACAATTCTCGGAAACTTTTTCAAACAGACGTATGTCATTTTGTAAACAAAGAGGGGAAGTAAGATTCAAAAGTAAATTTCTCGAATTTCTCAGTACCCTCACATAAAGTAGCATCACAATCATGTAAAGCAATGTTATTCCTTGTGTTAGTGACCCAAGTTTGCATGAAAGTGCTAAGGGTTTCGAGAAATTTACGTTTGAATCTTACTTCCCCTCTTTGTTTACAAAATGACATACGTCTGTTTGAAAAAGTACCCGAGAATTTCAACGCTGGCTTCACTTGTTTACTCGGCGGTCATCAATACACTGATGAAAAAATCATAAAATCGGTGCTAAAATGTGCTATAGATGGTGTACAATATGTACCGATGAAGAGTGGTTGAACACATTCAAAGAAAATGTTCGGTGAACAGACGGCCAAAACGAGCTCCAAGTATTTTTCTAACGTATTTAGTTCGTTTGATAATGTAATATCGAACATGTCAAAGGTGATCTTCAAGAAGTCGCCAAACTGGTATCACTGTGTAACAAACTGATTAATATTGAATGGACGAAGCGTAACCAATAATACTTTAACGTGTTTAGTGAAGATTTTGTCATTATTGAACTAATCAAGTTCCTTAGCATTGCTGTTTTTTATCGTAATTATTCATATTTATTCTCGTTCACGTTCGAATCGTTTTTTTCATATAAAAACATATTTTTTCGTGTGTTTGCCATACGGTTTGAACGAAAACGAAAAAATGCACACCAAATCCTAATTTTGATATTCAGTAAAAAAAATGTACGGTTTTGATCAGTAAAATAGAATTTCTACTGAACGATCTGTAAAATTTCTTCTATTTATAAATATCCGTCCAAGAACTACAAGTTTTCATGAAATTGTATGAAAATATTACTGAACATTTGTATTTATTTTAATTTGTAAACTTATCAACTGTCATTGAAAATTCGCTGTTCAGTAAATGCTTTACCGATTTTCAGTAAAGTCATAATAAATACTGACGCAAAAAGTGAAAATTACTGGAATTCAATAATCTTTACTTAACGCGAGTGTACATCACACCTTTCAAACCTCTGCCACTTTCGCGTGTTAAAGCGGTGGCAGCTGATCAAAATACATAATATTTTCTTTGATTCTTTCCATTGATTTTCTGAACGAGTTAAAGGCACCAGACTTATTTGCAAGTGTTAAAACGTAGGCAACAACAGATGTTTCTAAAATCGTTAGCTGTGAATGTTCCTCAGCCAACTCCTAAATGCATTGGCAAGCCATGACGTCGTTCGCTGTATTGATGGTGTCAACAAAACTGTCCGCATCGATGAGCCATTCATGTATATCCCTATAATCCAAACCTTGCAGATATTATTTCGAAATCCTGAGACCAGATATCTTCATACGCTTGAGAATACAGCTCACCTTTCACAGGATTTTATAATGAGAAAAATGATTTAAAAAAAAAAACACCCGCTATATGTGTTTAACTTAGGAGCAGGAAAAAACTAAATTTTAAACTGAGGTTTTTGTAAATTTTACCGAAATTCGGTATTGATTGATGATGTATTCAGTAATTTTTGGTAGCTATCGTGCTTTCAATTTCACAGTTTTTTACTGTAAATTTTACTGAACTTCCGTGTCGCTTACTGAGTTTTTCAGTGATCCTTATTACGGTTCTCACTTCACCCGTGACACCCATAATAAGGACAGTGACTCCCATTTGAATAACACATGAGTTTTTTCACCGTGATTCGTTTTCACCCGTGAAGTGACACTCGTAATAAGGCCCAGTAATTTGTGACAGTTGAGAGTTCATGACTAGTTTGACGATCGTTCAGTAAAAATACTTTTACTGAACACTCAGCTGTTTGAGTTCAGTAAAAGAAAATCTTGGTGTGTGGGTGATTATCTCGAAACCTGTTGACGAACTGCTGAAAACCGGTGACGTTTAAAAGTCAATTTAATTTGGACATTGAATTTTGACATAAGAGTGCGTTTCAGTTGGGCATTCCTAGCGAGCACCCAACGACAAATTTTGGCTCCCGGCACAAATCCTGTTATATCCTGTATACAGCAGAGGCCAGCCTTGCACATACTTGCACATGCTGTCGTCGATTTTTTACAAGGTCAAACCCAATCACGCACTTCCCCATCTCGGCCATCACGATATGCCCAACCCTTACACACTGCAACTTGTTCAACCTAAAGTACGGTATGATAAGTGGGCCTATTCTGCGAGTCTAATGAGTCGAAACGAGCCGCTTGCGCTTGACAAGTCGACAATTGTCGAATCGCGTGAGTTGTCTGTATGGGTGAGACAAAATCCAAGCTCGTGTGTACCGTCGCCACTCTGGTAGATGAAATAACCTTCCCTATACGAATGTACCGTCGATCCCTTACAGCAAACCTCCGGCAGCGTTACAACATCGAACTTGTCGAAACAAAAATGCACGAAGATTGTTCCGAATTTCCTAATGTTCAGCTTCCGTAATTAGACTCTTTCTCGTCCGAGGACCATCATGCACAGCACTGATTAGAGTCCCACGCTGCCACGGGGAAGATAATCAACCGCACCTAACATGGATAGCAGACGATGTAAAACGTGAACGCCATTTCTCGCGATGAAATATTCTTCAGGTCCCGTAACAAGTATGACCTTGATTAGATACACACACCGCAAGTAGCTGACAGTTCAGATATTTTCAAGGATAATCCGTTAAAAGCGTACTGTGTGCAAAAACTAACTAAGCTCGGCAGAAATGACAAAATTCTCGAGTGAAGGAATTTAGGTTATGTCTCGTGTTCTAGGGGTTTGATCTTTAAACATTGTGGCCCGTCTATTTTTATGTGCGTCTATTTTAGAATTCGTTTACTGGAACTGGTTTCAACCCAGTGCTTTGATATCCTATCCAGTTTGGAACTGGATCAAAAACGATTTCTCTTCTTTTCTGACGCGACTCTTATGGAGTGAATGGGTCTCGCCCTATAGATAGAGATAGACTTACCTACCTATTCTCCTAGTTTTGTGGTTTTCGGCCACACAGATCACCAAGGCTTTGGTAGAAACTAAAACGGATCCTCAAACCACTTCCAACAAAATTGCCTTCAAATAAAAGATGTTGCCACTGACGGATATGAAGCAGAGTATCAATTTAAAAAAAATATCAAAAACAAATCAATAAAAAAAAAATGTAATCTTTTATTTGCAGCAATACGATGAACAACAAAAGCTATCGGATGTTGCGGATCTGATAGAGACCTTCTTCTTGTTCAACACGCGCATCACAAAGAAGATGTCCAAATGCTACGGCGAAACACAAGCAGATTGCACGAGATTAATAGAATTCGGTTAGTTTTTTCATACCTCGTTAAAGTTTCGATGTATTTTCTTAACAATAGTACACTGTTTACACAATTTTAGCTATGAAAAGTATGATGTTACCCGAGACGGGCCCTATAAAGAAAAGTGTTGGATTTCTATCGATATTCATCAAAGAATCACGCAACTGTCCCTTGATGATGGGTGCCGTCGTGGCGCAGGGGGAAAATATTCTGAGCAACACCTTCCTGTGTCTTGGTAAAAGTGACCTTGGAGAAGTCTTGTCGAATGATCCTATATTGTTAAATTTCTTCTTCAGGCGGCTATACACCTCGTGCGCACGTGGATGTGTTTGCAGATATTTTTCTCGCTCTAAACTATAAATATCCGAGTGACTTCCCCCGGTGGATCAAAGTACTAGAGAAACCAAACTTCCCAACGTTGTTCGTTGGTCAGCAAGACAAGGAACTGTTCATCAAAAAAGTACTCAAGTAAGTTTGTTTTGTTATAACTCTAGAGTGAGTAATTTAATATTCACTAAAAAAAATCGCCTTCCAGGGAAAAGGTGAACCGAAGGCTGGTTCAAGAGCACGTCCGTAAGTTTGCTGCCGTTTGCCGGAACGCAGTTGAGTGGGAAATCGACTTTAGAACAAGTTAATAAGTGAAATTACCAGCAGGATGGACATACGAAACTCGTTTTGACAAAACCGCAAATGCAGATGCTGGGTTCTCTCGATTGTGATTTTAGATTTTAGGTTCCAAACGTGGACATCGCGTGTCAAGAAAGTTTAAGCAATGTATTACGTATTGTGTGTCTGTGTAGTAGTTTGGAAACGAATACGTTTCGTTTTAAAGCCCTCCCTCGACCCCAGAAGAAGCCAGTGATACGTATTGGATATTCCTACTTCGATGTGAATGTATTGCGAATAATGAATATATTTTATCAAAAGTAAAGCGCCTGTGCACGTCTTTTACTGAGCCTTGCTATGATGGACTGACAAATGCGGGACCTATTGGCTTATACATCTTCTATTCGTTGTGGTAAAACATGTTTGCCCGCCCTGAATTCCATATAAAGATAACATAAGTATATGTTTGTAGTACATTGTAATACCGTTGAAACCTCTACAACAATATGGGCGATCTTCCTCCGGTGTTCGATTCAAAATGTGCGGTATTAAACGATAAGGATTCGTTCGTTCGGGTAATATTAGTTTTCTATTAGCTCTCAATAATAACAGTTAATTGTCATTTCTTCACTATACAACAATTCCAAATGCACTACAATCGCTCAAAAATATATACGACAATCAATTCTGAAACTTTTAAACCCATCAAATTTATTGAAGAAATTTGGGATACCATAGCGTTCATATTAAAAAGAAGGGAAATGTCTATTAACGGGTAGAATTCCGACGGTGAAGAGTGTTGCGATGCAGCTATACATACGTTTTATGGTAGTTATTGATATAAATACAATGATTTCTTCGTAAGATCCTCCCCAAAGTCAAAGCAGAGAAGCAACATCAAGGCGGAAATCAAAACTCAATTTATTTAGTTAGCACAAACAGGCTTAGTAAAGGTATTAAAAATATGACGTATACTAAAATATCAAACCACATAAACTTTGATATATCAACTAAATATAAACTTAAATATCAAACCACAACACACTTATTCGTAATGGTCTACTGCCCAGAAAAAAATGTCGTGTAGCGTCTGCGCAGAGTTTGCCGAGGGACATGGTAGTCGAACATTGTCGAGACTCTATTAAACACTGGCTGCAGTCCTCCGATCGCACCGTTCATACTATAATTGGCGAATTGGCATCCTCAACATTGCGCTATTGCTCAACGTTTATATTAATCTGCTCCAAGATAGCGCTGCAATCGATTCCGCCTTGAAAAACAAAGAGAGCCCTGGATGTGACACGACGAAACCGAAGCGGTGCATGATCGATCTATCGACAACGACTCTCGTAATTCGACATACGGAACGGGTCTCTCCAAGGAGCCTTTGCAAAGCGAAATGTAAAAACTTGCGTTGAACATATTCGACTCTATTTTCGCCATTAATATAGCTAGGATTTCAAACGGCAGAGAAATACTCCAGAATCGACCGCACCATGGAGCAATAAAGGGAATTCAAGCAGTGAGAAGTCTTTAGCAATCCGAAAAATAAATCCTAGAGCTCTTGATACCTTTTCCACGATGTGCGTGATGTGAAGCTTGTACGTCAACTGAGAATCCAGAATAACTCCTACATCTTTTACGTAAGTCGTACGTTTTATTACCGTGCCTTGAAGCTTGTAGTCAATGAGAATCGGCTCCTTTTTTTCTAGAGAAGGTGATCATCGAACACTTCTCCGAATTAACCACCATACGGTGCACCAGTGAGCAATGATTTCTAGCTGTTGGTTTAGGAGGTGACACTTGTGGATTGACTGGATACGTTAAAAAATCTTTAGGTCATCGGCATTCGAAAGACGGAGGCCTAAGAGGGCTAGGTTCACATCATTGTAGTATAGCAAGAAGATCAGCGGCCCTAAATGGCTCCCTTGATGTTTTCCTGAAGTGGCTGGAAAAACGTCGGACATGCACTCACCACAGCAACTGTCAGCAGGCGATCAGTGAGATGAGCGAAACCATTGTAAGAGACTTCCATTAACTCCAAGCTTGTGTAGTTTAGCGATAGCGATGGCGTGGTTCAGCTTGTCAAAAGCTGCTGACAAGTATGTGTAGATGACGTTCGTTTGCACCCTTTCAGCCATATTTTCCGTAATAAACGAAGTGAGACACAACATATTAGTGGTAGTGGACCGCCGACTATAAAACCGTGTTAATCTTCGCTTAAGTATTGCTTGCAGTGGAAAAGTAGAGGGTCCATCATAACGAGCTCAAATAGCTTCGAAACTGCGCTCAAAGACGAAATGCCTCGGTGTTTATCGACATCTCGTTTAGTTCCCTTCTTGTGAGCTGGAAACAAGTGAGCAGCCTTTCAACAGGAGGAAAATTTGCCACTTGATGTGGAAATCCGGAATAGGCGATGCAAGGGGGCCAGCAGACTGGAAATGTGTTTCTTTAGAAATAGTGACGGGACACCACGTGGGCCAGGATTGAAAGATGACTTAAGCTGCAATGCGGCGGTGGAGATCATCTCAATACTGATATCGATAGCACCCAATGTGTGGCCATGTAGAGGAACGTTGGTCGTTGCCGCAATTATCTGATCGTCAGTAACATTTTCGTCACTGAATATGCTTGCAAACTTGATCGAAAACAAGCGGCAAATATCCTGAGAAATGGAACTGGTTTCGCCGTTCAATACCAAGAATGTAGTCCAGACTCCCTGTGCTGCTGATTAACATATCTACAAAAAGATTTCGGACGTGATTTCACATTTTTTTGACATTTTGTTGGTTTCGAGAGTAGCATAAGCGACTAACCCGCTTGAACTCGTATTTGAGCCTCACGTAGAAATGTCAAAATGGAAGCGTGCGATATTTAGTGTATCTTCTTAGTGCTGCTCTCTTGGTCGATTTCAGCTTTTTTAGTTCCTTCGTCTACCATGGATGAAGAGAGTCTTTCTGGCGAATAGTTTTCGGCACATGCCTGTCTATGACGTATGCCAAGATGAGTGCGGCATTGTTAACATCGTCAGCGTCCAGAATTGTATCCCAGCCTATGTTGGTTAGCACCTCGGTTATGCTACGATGGTCGGCTTTCCGGAAATCATACGACACAGGCGCTGGACAATCATCATTGTCGTTGTCCAGACTTTCGGGAATGGAAACGACTATAGGTGGATGATGTGGGACATGCTTAACCAAATGGGTGGAGGCCGTAGAGATGAATCGAGCGGTGTCTCGAGCACTTACGAAACAGAGATTGAAGCTGCGGTGGTTTTCGTTCACTACGTGGTTAATTTGGAAGAGTGTTGCCGCGCTATAGCTATCGAGAAGATGTAATGCTTCTGAATGAAGCATGGATTGTTCGCAGTCAGGATGGAGAAAGCCCCTGTGAGACGATTTCCTCGAAATACCGGCCAAATTGAAGTCACCTAAATTCATCCGTCGATGCCGAGTTTTCAATTATCGAGAGAACGGAGCAGCAATGGGCCTCAATTCTGTATCACGTGTCTGAACAGCTGGAATATACACAGCGCACAGAAACAGTGTTCTATCCATTAGTCTAACAGCGATCCAGATCTGCTGCAAGCATTCCCACTCGCTATTTTCGATAGGTTTCGGTTTCATTCCGCAACGAACCGCTATTAGAACATCACCTCCAGTAGATTTCCTGCTTTAGTTGGGATTTCTATCACATCGGTAAACCTCATAATCGGGTCCAAATACTTTTTTTTTTTTAAATTAGTTCGTTTATTTGCTAGGTTTAGACGTGTGTAACACTTTGCGGAGCCGATAATCAATATTGTTAGCAACGAGCAGCGGTAGCCAAACGATAGTGAAGGACATTAGAATTAATTCCACCGATTTCCTGGAAGAAAATGATGAGGTCCTGTGTACGGCAGACGGACGAATTAAGTTGAACGGATTTTCTCCTTTCTCACTTCTGGAACGGGGCAGCTTCAACACAACCGGTGACAGGTTCGGAACCATCAGGGATGGCAGACGGCGGAACTATAGTTGCGTTCGAGGTAGAAGAGGCGATTCCGGCATGGCAACTTGCAGGTGAGGACGAGTATGCTAGTGTAGTGAGGGAAGTGCCATCGTTGGACAACGAACAGAAAAAAAAATATTAACAAGGAATAAAATGAGGGGAAATGAAGTTTAGAAGTTGAAACTAATATTCCGAAGATTGAATTTTATAAATTGTTCGGAACGGAATTGTTCCAAGAAGCAAAGGATGTCGCTTAAAGTGATATAATGAGGGTTATTCTGAGAGTCGAAGTGACTTTTGTCGCTTGGTGAAGTGAGATAAGTCACTCTCGGACGTGAACAATCAACTGGAGAGTCACACCTGCAACACACCTCGATCGAAAGATGAGATAAGTTTGACTTGAAATGTATTCTTTATTAAATCTTTTCCATACATTGATGTGTTCTTATGACATAAGAATTATTACAATAAAGACAGGAACGACCATTCTTGTCCAACGCAGAAATTTGTTCAGGATCTTTTATCCAGTTAAAAACGGGTGTGAATATTCTTATTTATCTTGTATGCATTATCATGAGTGCGTAACACACACAAACCAACCAGTGTCCACGCAGTGATTACTATATCTCCGTGAAACTTCCGCTTAACGGGAACTATCTGAACTGTTGCTATGACGTCGTCGTCTTATGGGACTGCGAGAGCGCCTGCGCCGTGGGCTACGTCTCATCGGAGACCGACGCTGAAAGCGCCTTGGGGACCCACGCCAACGGGGCGGAGGTCTATTATTTCGCATAACCGGCGATGGGCGGCGCATCGGAGGGCGACTTTTCGGTACCAAGATGGCATGAGCAGTGACCTCTTGTCCATCAATTTGACCTCCGGCCATGTGTTTAGTTGCATTCTCTGCACCCTCCGGGTTCGCATAGTCAATGTAGCAAAAACCTCGACCAAATGGTTGAAAGCGATCTAATGGAAAGTCTACGGTACGAATCTCGCCGAACGTACCAAAGATTTCCACAACGTGATCCTTTGTAACATTTCTTGTTAAACGACCAACGTGTATTCTTGTCGGTCTCGGTGTAACTGAGCGTTCCTTCCTTCGCCGCTTGGAAGACCCCGAACGGGATCTACGGCTACGTGCATCTTTAACCACACCTCTTTCTGGAGAAGAAGCTTTGGTCTGTTTATTTTCCTTGTCATTGTCACGTTCCAAACTACGCCGATCTGTACGTTCCTTCGATTTCGGCCTGGGGGCTTTAACCTCTTTAGGAGCTTCCTTGGCCGGACTAGCGCTACGTGAACGAGTTGCGGTCTTGCGCTTTGTACGTGAACGCTCTGCTCCACTGCTGGAGGAAGATGAAGAGCTTGATGAAGACGAACTACTACTCGAAGAACTGGAACGAGAACCCGAACTACTTCGAGAAGAGCTGCTGTCCGATGAGCTAGAACGAATAAATTTTTTTTTAGAGAAAGCATCTAGTGCGCTGTTTACATACACAATAAATTTAATAATGGCTATCTCTCATCTGAAAATATGACAGGAAATAAAATTTCTCACTGTGATAGCATCCTGAGCTAGAAACCTGAGCCATCCACTTTTGTTTTGTATTTACCTGCTATCGCTGCTGCTGGAGTTTCGCTTCTTACGTTCTTTTTCCCGGCCTCGCTGTTTTTTCTCCGCCTTATCTGAGTCGACCGA
This sequence comes from Aedes koreicus, assembly GCA_024533555.2. Lineage (NCBI taxonomy): Eukaryota > Metazoa > Arthropoda > Insecta > Diptera > Culicidae > Aedes > Aedes koreicus. The sequence continues at coordinate 257,709 of JAHHFK020001855.1, forward strand.
TTCCGAGCGATTTTTCGATCGAGCCCTGGAAATTAACATGCAATTATTTATCGTAAAAGGTAGGTATTACTTTAACTTACATTTTGTACTAATCAACAGTAAACCAGATGCAGAAAAAAGCACTTTTTAAGTGAATCTAACGAATTTACTTCTTCACAATGGCAGACGAAAAAAAATGCTGAAAATGCTCGATGGCCGCGAGACAAAATCGTTTTCAGTAGTTGTTGTCAAAGTCAGCAGCAGGGATGCCAGGAGAAAGTTTTTCTCGTTTATCAGGCCGCAAGGTAAAGTCTAAAAGGTGTGTGACGCACGGAAAATTATTCATACACCGAAAATAATGTAAATAGACGATCCAATCGTTCTGATCGTTCAGATGCATATCGCGAGGCATCTATTTATTTTTTTAACCAGTTTATTAATTTTTGCGGTCAATCGCATTAGCTTTGCGGAGCCAAAGCCAATGTTTGTGGTTTTTTTTAAACAAGTTATGGTTCTTCTTCTTTTTTTTTGTGGGCGATTTCATGTTAGCTTCTTCTTGTTTTTATGCAATTCTAGCTGACTCTTTCTGTTTACTGATCCCCGTTGACATGAATGCGGTGAACTGTAGTAACGCGCAATCGCGAGTATCCATCTCCTTCGGTTCATCATTACTTATTTCGGTGTCCACCGGCGTCGATGACAGATTACTCCATTTTATCTACCAGCCCCTCTACTGTTTCCAATTATCCCTCAACTTCAATTTTTGATCCTACGGTGGCTGTCCGGATAAAAATAACCATAAAATTACAATACAAAAATATAAAATAACATTAAAATCTATTGCCGACCATGAATATTATTGTTCACGTATTAGATAAATGACAAATGCATATTGTCATTACAATAGATGTACTATACACCCCATATGCTAGAATTTTAAACAATTGTGAAACAATACAATCAATAGTAATTGGCTCAGATTTTTTTAGTAAACATTTTTTTTTTCTATAGTTAGGATACATAACAACCCTTATAAATAAACAATTCAGTTAAAAAAAACCCTTATTCTATTGTCGATTCTCAATTTACATTAAATTCTATTATGGAAACAATAACTCCTATTGTCCTGAACAATACTATTAATTGTACACGCTATTGATTCTATTGTATGGTTACGATACCTTTAATTGCAAATCTATGATATATTTTTTTTGTCTTGGTAATATACGTTTCCCTTCGGGCTGGTAAAGTGCAGTGATGACGGGATTTCCATATTTTGATAACACCGTAACGATCTCTTGGTCGGGAACCTCCGGTTGGAGATCGTACAGTGTTAGTACGCCCGTCGATTCGGCGAACCCCTCGTGCATCGATAATAGCAGGGAGTGAACAACGGCACCTGTCATTGATCATGTCACGATCGCCACGGTATAGTCGTGTGCGTGAGCTGTCATCCGACGATGATTGGAAAAATATGTTCAACAACAATAGAGGATTTTTTCTTTTGGCGAATACAATTTGTGCAAATCAAAGTGGAATCTAGAAATCTATAATTTTATTAGTACCTACTGTAAAAACAAACCTACACTAGCTTAGTGCTCAAATCTTGTTAGTTACTAATGTTAACTATTCAAATAAGGTGAGGTAAATGATTAAAAGTGTCGAATTTGTTTAAATATTAGTTTCATTAAAGAAGGGTTACATGCTACGACTAGAAACACAGAAGAAAGTACGGATATATTGAACTATCAATAACTACATATATATCTATTGGGATCTATCTTGGGATATATATATATATATATATATATATATATATATATATATATATATATATATATATATATATATATATATATATATATATATATATATATATATATATATATATATATATATATATATATATATATATATATATATATATATATATATATATATATATATATATATATATATATATATATATATATATATATATATATATATATATATATATATATATATATATATATATATATATATATATATATATATATATATAGGTGTTACCTACAGGAACGGTAAGGAACAAACATAAGCCTAGTATAACCCGTTTACTCAACTGTTTCCTTTATGCACAAATCAGCTGAAGCAGCGCAATAGTTACGGGTGCTGAAGATGAAATCGGATTGTAAGGTGAAAGAAAAGTTGAATTACTAAAAGTAAGTTGATCAGCTAGTTATGTACAGTGGCACATAATTAATTTACTGATATTCTATTTAGGAATTTATAACCCTACCTACTCTCGGTAGTAAAGTTTATGAATTCGGTTAATTCTGGCGACGTCCGCGACTTTTCTTCCAACATTTTATAAATTCTTTTATACCGAACCGAGAGATGTCGTCGAAGCATACCAAAGCTGCATCTGCAAAAGAGGCGAGTACAGCGGTAAGGACGAATGAGCAGCTAGTCGTAGACATTGCGACGAACGCTACACCCGGTTCAACGAACACCGCTGCTGAACCATAGACTAACTCTAAGACCAGTAGGTCCCGAACAAATACGATATTTTTCTTGGCTCAGTCAGTACTAGCACATCGGTCCCAAGCTCGGTCCCAAGCTCAATGATTCGCCCCTAACAACATAGCTCACACCAACACATTCTCAAATGTTGTGTCAAAATAACATAGTGAATCAAAACAACAACCAAGATACTAGTACCGGAAGGTACCGAAAAGCGCAAGAATTATTGCAAGGTGCAGACTGCAAGGTATACTTCGGACCGAGGGGTTCTACAACAGTGAACCAATTTCAAATCGCTAGTTGCACATTGATTGTTGGCTGAACCCTCTCCTAGTGCCCAGGTAGTAGTAGTAGTAGATAGTAAATTAAGCCGACCCGTGACGGGAATAGTCCCAAAGCAGCAGATAGTTGGAGGAAATAAAAATGATATGGCTAGTAGTGTTGTAGGTACAGTTAGACGAAATCCGTGGCGGAACATGCGTTCGAATTGGGAATCAGCCTGTCGGTTGTGCAACGAGGTAAACAATATGGAGATGGTTCAATGTGATACCTGCAAGCATTGGTTTCATTTCGCGTGTGTGCAGGTGACGGAGGCAATTCAAGACGTGAGTTGGAATTGCGCCGATTGCGTTGTCGTGAGAAATAAACAGCCTATGGCTATTCCCGTAACCAATGCAAACCAATCATCACACGATCCAGCCCATACACAACGATCGAAAAGCTCTGCAAAGGCATACAAAGTGAGTCGCGAAGAAGACTGAAGCTACAGCTGCTGAAGATCGAAGAGGAGAAGAAGCTGGAACAGAAGTATCTGGAGAAGAAATTTGAGGCGCTCCTTGAATTCGGAAGTGATACGTTGACGGTGATAAGCGACAACGAGGCGAGTAATACATCAAAGATTGAGCAGCGGGTAGCCGATTGAAGGTTGTGGAGGAGAAGTGGATTCCAGGTTAGAGCCTGAAGCGAGGGAAGGACCTGTAACAAGCAACTTTCCAGAGCCTGCAGAGCACGGAGCTCCATTTCTCGGACAAGGCACCTACGGGCCATTTCATTCACAGCAACATCCAGCACCGTCAATAGTTCCTGTTTTTCAGCATATCAACCCCCCGGTCATCAATCATCATCCATCGCTAATTGATCCACGTTTGTTCGCTCCAGCCCAGAGATGAACTCCGATGCGTCAAAGCCATCGTGTTCCAGTGCCGCCGCCCGCGCCACCTATCGGCGAAGAAACAATATGCGTTCTGAACAGGAGTCAGATTGCTGCCCGTCAGGCTGTATCGAAAGACCTTCCGGAATTCAGTGGAAATCCTGAGGACTGGCCACTCTTCTTCTCGGTTCTCAGTAACTCCACCCAGATGTGTGGATTTTCGAACGAAGAAAATATGCTGAGGCTTCGTAAGTGCCTAAAGGGAAAAGCATTAGAAGCAGTCAAGTGCCGTCTGCTTCACCCATCTAACGTCGCAGGGGTCATGTCTACCTTGAAAATATTTTATGGAAGGCCGGAAGCGATCGTTCAAGCAATTGTAAAGAAGGTTCGGGGATTACCATCGCCAAACATCGAGCGGCTGGAGACGGTAGTTAACTTCGCGCTCACCGTTGAGAACTTGGTCGCAACAATCCAAGCTTGTGAAGTGCATGACTTCGTCTACAATGCCTCGCTACGATACGAACTTGTAGAACGTTTACCCTCAACGTTGAAACTAGATTGGGCCAAACACTCTAGGGATAAACCCAATCCAAACTTACTTGACTTCAGCACGTGGTTGTACCATAGACTAACTCTAAGACCAGTAGGTCCCGAACAAATACGATATTTTTCTTGGCTCAGTCAGTACTAGCACATCGGTCCCAAGCTCGGTCCCAAGCTCAATGATTCGCCCCTAACAACGTAGCTCACACCAACACATTCTCAAATGTTGTGTCAAAATAACATAATGAATCAAAACAACAACCAAGATACTAGTACCGGAAGGTATTGAAAAGCGCAAGAATTATTGCAAGGTGCAGACTGCAAGGTATACTTTGGACCTAGGGGTTCTACAACAGTGAACCAATTTCAAATCGCTAGTTACACATTGATTGTTGGTTGTACTCAACAGCCGAGGACGCCAGTGCAGTGATGGCATCGGTAAGCAATGACTCAAAGCCTCGTTCCAGCAAGAAAGACGGTTTCCTGAATGTACACTCCGAAACCGAACCGGGTACTAATAGGCCTTACACGGCGCCGCCGAAAACGAAGCCAGCCGCTTCAAATGAGTCGGACAAACGTTGTCCCATTTGTAAAGGAGTCTGCCAGAGCGTTTCAAAGTGCAAGCGATTCGCAGAATTCAGTCACGATTCTCGATGGGCTGCTGAGTGAGAATGTAGGTTGTGTTGGAAGTGCTTGCGGAAACACAGCGGCTCGTGCAGACAACAGAAGCCATGTGGAATGAGTGGTTGCACTTATCTGCACCACCCTCTTCTTCACAGTCCCGAAAAACAACAATCCAGTAACGCTAACAGCAACAGCTCTTCACCTGTAGTAACCGCTAATAGTACATCAGAGGGGATATCGCAGCCGAGCTGTAACATCCACCAAGGACAGTCGAAACTTTTGTTCCGTATACTTCCAGTTTGTCTCTACGGACCATCGAAAACAGTAGAAGTTTACGCATTTATCGATGACGGTTCTGAGCTCTCTTTAATGGACCAAAGCCTGGCAGAAGAGCTAGGTCTAAAAGGTCCCAGAAAGTCTCTATGCTTGAAATGGACGGGAGAAACGCAACGTTTAGAAAACTCATCACAGATAGTCAATCTACAAATTTCTAGTGGCGGTAATCAGGCAAAGAAGTATGAACTGTCGTCTGTACACACCGTAAAACATTTGCAAATTCGACCGCAGACTTGTACCCACACCTGGCTGGATTACCAATTGAGTCTTATGAAAACGCCTGTCCTCGCATACTGATAGGTCTGGATAACCTCAGTCTCGGACATGCACTGAAGTGTAGAGAAGGCCGACCACATGAACCGATAGCTGTCAAGACGCGACTTAAGTCCAATTGGATGGACCGTTTATGGGAGCTGCGTTCCTGAAAACGTTGCTGAACACTCCGTAAATTACCATTCTCTTCAGATCTGCCAATGCAACCATTACAGTGATAAAGATCTGCATCAAACCGTGAAAAAACTATTTTTCGCTAGACAGCCTCGGTATTGTCAAGCCAGACAGACTTCTTCATTCCCAAGATGACCAGCGTGCGTTGATGCTCCTTCAAACGCTAACGAAGCCGCTAAATGGGCGTTATGAATCCGGACTGCTTTGGAAATTTGACAATGTTCGTCTGCCAGACAGCAAGGCAATGGCTCTGAAGAGATGGGAGTGCTTGTATCGAAGGATGAAACGTGATCCAGCATTAGCAACAGCAGTGAAAGAGAAGATCGAAGACCATCTCTCGAAGGGTTACATACGAAAGCTGACAGTTGAAGAGGTACAAGCGAAACATCTGAATGTCTGGTATCTACCGATGTTTCCGGTGGTAAACCCAAACAAGCCAGGAAAGACGCGGCTTGTGTGGGACGCCGCTGCAACCGCCTACGGAGTTTCGCTGAATTCCGTATTACTAAAGGGCCCGGATTTATTAACGTCACTACCATCAGTGTTGATGCAGTTCCGAGAATTCCGAATTGGAGTTTCCGGTGACATCCGAGAAACGTATCAGCAGATCTATATGCGTAAGGAAGATCAACCGTACCAGCTCTTCTTTTTCGCGGATCACGAAGCAAATCCAAGCACTTATATTATACAGGTGATGACTTTTGGAGCCTGCTGCTCACCGAGTACCGCACAGTACGTGAAGAATCTTCACGCAAGGAAGTTCAAGCAGGAGTATCCCACTGCTGTCGAAGCGATCATTAAGCGTCACTACGTCGATGATATGCTTCTAAGCGTCGAACAGAAGGAAGAAGCAGTCAAGCTACCCGGAGAGGGGAGGAAGATACATGCATCGGCGGGGTTTGAAATCCGCAATTGGGCGTCTAACTCTCCCGTGGTACTGAAGGCATTGAGTGAGTCTGCTACAGTGGAAAAAAGTCTTAATGGTGAAAATGCGGTTGAAAAGATTCTTGGTATGTGGTGGGACACTTCTTCAGATCACTTCACGTTCAAGATCTCTACCCGTATAGACGAGATGCTTTTGTCAGGCCGTCGCAGACCAACAAAACGAGAAGTCCTGCGAACTCTCATGATGGTCTTCGATCCGTTAGGACTCATCGGCCACTTCCTAATGATCCTGAAGACACTTCTCCAGGAAATATGGCGTTCTCCAGTCGGCTGGGACGATTTCATCAACGATTTACATTTTGAAAAGTGGTCAACATGGTGTGCATCGCTTTTTAGAATTACAACACTTCGGATCCCTCGATGTTATCGAACATGCACATCTACAGCCGAAAACAATGACATCCATCTGCATACTTTCGTCGATGCAAGTGAAACAGGTTTTGCTGCAGTTGTATACCTGAGGTTCCAGGAAACAACTATCATCGAGTGCGCATTAGTTGGATCCAAAACGAGAGTATCACCACTCAAATTCCTATCGATCCCGCGCTCTGAACTACAAGCCGCTACCATTGGCGTCCGACTAGCAGACACCATTATACAGTCGCTATCGATGAAAGTGAAGACACGGTTCTTCTGGACGGATTCTAAGGACGTACTCTGCTGGTTGAACTCCGGCCACCGTTCGTATAGCCAGTTTGTGGCCTTCCGAGTGAGCGAGATTCTCGAGACGACAAATGTGCGAGAATGGAATTGGGTACCTAGTAAGCAGAACGTGGCAGACGAAGGAACGAAGTGGAAGAACAATCCCGACTTGTCCTCTGCTAGCCGCTGGTTTCGGGGACCAGAATTCCTGTGGCAACCATCGGATAAGTGGCCGACCTCAAATAATCGCGTCGAAAAAACCACTGAAGAGTTGCGACCACAGTTTCTTTATCATGCGAAAGTGAATGAATCAGTCATCGATCCTCATCGCTTCTCCGATTGGCAGAAAATGGTAGGTTGCACAACTTATGTGCTTCGCTACGTATGCAACTTAAGACTTAGTGTGAACAAGAAAGAACGTACCATAGGACTACTGCAGCGTCGAGAACTAAGCTATGCCGAAAGCTACCTGTTCCGTATGGCACAGAATACCGCATACGCTGATGAAATCACGATCCTCACTAGAAACCAGCATGCGGAGAATCCAGACAAGTCAATATCTAGACAAAGTCCACTTTTCCATCAATGCGCCTTTCTAGATGAACACAATGTACTCAGGATTCGAGGCCGAACGCAAGCTTGCCCGTTCATCACCCGAGATGCCGCTCAACCAATCATACTCCCACGTGAGTATCCAATCACACGACTCATCCTCCTTGATTTCCATAAGCGGTTCAATCATCAGAATCACGAAACAACGCTTAATGAAGTACGTCAACGCTACCGTGTTCCACGATTGAAGGCGGCGTATAAGGCTATACGCAAAGAGTGCCAGGAATGCAAAAACGACCATGCTACCCCACAGCCTCCCGCTATGAGTGACCTGCCATCGTACCGTCTCGCAGCTTTCTCACGACCGTTTACATACATGGGGGTGGATTATTTCGGTCCTATGAGCGTCAACGTAGGACGACGCTCCGAAAAACGATGGGGAGTCCTAGCAACATGCCTCACAACCCGCGCCATCCACTTGGAACTAGCACACACACTGACCACCGATTCGTGTATCCTAGTGATCCGTAACATCATGGCCAGGAGAGGTATACCTGCAGTAATCTTCAGCGACCGTGGTACCAACTTCCAGGGTACTAGTAGGGAGCTGCGAGAAGTGCTGCAGTGCATCGATCAAGAACAGCTTATACAAGAGTTCACAACACCTAACACGGAATGGACCTTTATACCGCCAGCTTCACCACACATGGGTGGGGCGTGGGAACGTCTGATTGGCAGCGTTAGTGCTTAAATCTTGTTAGTTACTAATGTTAACTATTCAAATAAGGTGAGGTAAATGATTAAAAGTGTTGAATTTGTTTAAATATTAGTTTCATTAAAGAAGGGTTACATGCTACGACTAGAAACACAGAAGAAAGTACGGATATATTGAACTATCAATAACTACATATATATCTATTGGGATCTATCTTGGGATATATATATATATATATATATATATATATATTTTTTTTTTTTTTTTTTTTTTTTTTTTTTTTTTTTTTTTTTTTTTTTTTTTTATATATATATATATATATATATATATATATATAATATATATATATATATATATATATATATATATATATATATATATATATATATATATATATATATATATATATATATATATATATATATATATATAGGTGTTACCACAGAGAACAGACATTGATGTCCATATACCTTTTCTTGAAAAACGTAGGTATGGGCAGCCGGTATAAGAAGCAAGTGCAGAGAAAACCAAACCAAACTTTTCATGTTATGTGCTTGGCTTTTTATTGATAAACATTTACATGACAGTTATCGCACAACTGCAGCGCCGCCTACCAGGAGCATAACGACATACATCTGAAATGTCGGTTAAAAGTTTTACACAAGTAGCAGACCGAAGATGAACGTCTGTTCTCTGTGGTGTTACCTACAGGAACGGTAAGGAACAAACATTAGCCTAGTATAACCCGTTTACTCAACTGTTTCCTTTATGCACAAATCAGCTGAAGCAGCGCAATAGTTACGGGTGCTGAAGATGAAATCGGATTGTAAGGTGAAAGAAAAGTTGAATTACTAAAAGTAAGTTGATCAGCTAGTTCTGTACAGTGGCACATAATTAATGTACTGATATTCTATTTAAGAATTTATAACCCTACCTACTCTCGGTAATAAAGTTCATGAATTCGGTTAATTCTGGCGACGTCCGCGACTTTTCTTCCAACATACTGGGAACGGCCATTTATTAAGTCACACAAAAAGTTACTTTTTATAACCCCCCCCCCCCCCCCCTGTCACGTTTTTTTGTATGGACCTTCAAAATTTTTTGTATGGATTGTCACGTTTTTCCAAACCCCCCCTTCCCCCTTACTGCGTGACATAATTAATGGACCTTCCCATATTCGCACATATCAGATGTGATGTGGTTATTTTTCTTAACGACCTATTTGGGGTATCATCCGAACCATTAAATAAATGGTTGGATGATTTGTTATATCGTTAATTTAAGGTAATCAGGGTGTGCACTAACCTTTTTTCCATTCCCATAATGCAATATTAGTTCAACATAGACATTGTCTGCACTCGGTCTGGATTGTATACCAACATTTAGAAATCTATTTGTAACCACACATACTTCCGATGTGTACAAATAACCTCTATGTGTGTATAAATATTTTTTTTTTTCGCTATAAATTTTTTTTGTGTTTCGGGGGGGGTTGTGTTGTGTGAAAAATGAATATTTTGTGGGATTTTTATGTGTTTTTGTGAATTTTGTGTGGGTTTTTTGGTGTGTGTTCCTTTTTTTTTTTTTTTTTTTTGTTTTTTTTGGGGTTTTTAGGGGGTTTTTGGGGGGGGGGGGGGAGGGGGGGAAAAGGGAGGGGGGGGGGTTGGGGTTTGGGACACTGATGAAAAAAAACTTTTGATAATCATAAATTACGCCTTATGAAGTATCACAAATGCAGGTTGTTTAGACTTCATAAGATTATTATGTTATTCATAAGGACTCTTACGACTTGCTTACTTACTCATAATGATTTTTCTATGTGTTTCTTATCAGTTTCACAAAATTACCTTATGATTTCCATATTCATCCTGTGGATGAAAAAAACTATAAGGCAATTTAATAAATAAACAACAATGGCGAACCAAGAAATGTTGTGGATGTTCCAGATCATCTTTAAAATATGGAAAGGTCCATAAATTATGTCACGCAGTAAGGGGGGTGGGGGGGTTTGAGAAAACGTGACGATCCATACAAAAAAAATCGAAGGTTCATACAAAAAATGTGACAAAGGGGGGGAGGGGGTTCTAAAAAGTCAAGTTTTGCGTTACGTAATTAATGGACGTTCCCTATAATCTTGCATACGAGGTAAGCCTATTTACGCGAATTTTTATCTTATTGCTTCTTGGCAATGATTTTGCTGTTCCGTTAAAATAAACCAAACTTGATTCATTTTTCATTCCGGTTTTCTAGAGGCGTTTTTTTTTTCACTACACGTTTGAATGCTGCTGCGGAAATTTTGCTCTACCGCTACGCTCGATAACAGACGGTATTATTTGTTTTCTTTTGCAGAACCAAATTAAACACAACTAACTGCTAGGCAAGATGCTTCCTGTGCCGTTGACCAGGGCACTAGCACTTGGAACGCGCTGCCCAACAACGCAAGTCGTCATCAGTACGTCGACGACGACTCCGGCCAAGGCCCCCGAAAACAGATGATGTGTTGGTAATGGTCGATCCGGGAACAACGGTGCTGCAGGTGAAGATATTTTGGATGGGGGTTTTGGATTTCGCTTAAATGTAATAATTGTTTTTATTTTTCATTTGTAGGCTGCTGCCTCAGGATTGCTCAGTGTCTTGCCCCTAGGCTGCTGCATTGGTGGGCGTTGAAATTCCTCGCTTCTGCTATCACGGGCGATTGACCGTAGCCGGTAACTGTAGTATGTGCTTGGTGGAAGTGGAAAAGTCTCCCAAACCGGTAGCCGCTTGCGCCATGCCGGTTATGAAGGGATGGTGAATAAAGACCAGCGGAAATGACTCGTAAGGCTCGCAAAGGTGTGAATGCGATTTGCAGGATCAGGCTATGGCTTTCGGGTCGGATCGTTCACGGTTCACCGATATCGATCACAGCGGAAAGCGTGCGTCGAAGAAAAGAACATTGGCCCGTTGGTTAAGACCATCATGACCCGATGCATTCACTGCACGAGATGCATCCGATTAACGTCAGAAGTTGCCGGAGTCGATGAGTTGGGTACCACTGGATGAGGAAATGATATGCAGATTGCAACATATGTGGAGAAGTTCTTCCTGTCGGTGTTGTCCGGAAATGTGATGGATCTTTGCCCGGTTGGTGCTCTGACTTACAAGCCGTACAGTTTCGTAGCTCATCCATGGGAGATCCGCAAAGTGCAGTCGATTGATGTGTTAAATGCTGTGGGTAGCAACATCATTATGAACACCCGTACTGGAGAATTTCAATATTTCAAGGATTGTAAAAAGGTGCCTTTTATTTACAAATAAAGATGTCTCATTAATTTAATTATTCTAAAAAAATAAGCCCATCTTCCTAAAAATAATATACATGAAAGTGAAAATTGTATTTAAAAATCAATTTTAAATGCATAACGGACACGTTCAGTTATAATCAACAATAATGTGTTTCATAAGGCTGTGTTGTGAAACTCATGTAGTTATCATATCTAAAACATAGCTGGTAATAAAGGAAAAAAACATCGCATTCGCATTCATAAGGTAAAAGTATGAAATTCAAACCGATTCCTTGCGGCTAAATTTCATAAGGTTTTTGAATGAACTTCTTAAGATTTTTTTTCGTCAGTGAACCCAAAAAACCCAATTTGATTTTTACATTCGACCATGTCGACGGAATCCATGTACATGGGCATTGTGAGAATTGCGTCACCCTGTAGCAATTTGTTTTGATTCGAACTGTCAAAAAATATAATCGGTAACAGTCGATCGAGAGAATTTTCGGTACACATCAGAATATCATTCTCCTGTTAGAGGATTTATCCTACAGTCAAGAAGTATACATTTAAAATTCATGGCTAAGGTGCTCATCATAGAACCTTTCTATGGCGGCTCACACAAACAGTTGCTGGATACGTTTCTACAACGTAAGTGCATACCCATAACATACACAAAAGAATGCTCACCATAAATAATGAACAAAATCGATGTGTTTGTAGAGTTCCATCCAGCTGAGTATGATCTGTTTACCCTAACAGCTAAAAAATGGCATTGGCGGTCTCGAATCGGTGCTCTGTATTTCTCCGAGACAATTCCTTTAGATCACCAGTACAAGACACTGTTCACCAGTTCCGTATTGAATCTGGCAGAACTGATAGGCCTCCGTCCGGATCTGTCGTCTTGCCGAAAGATCGTATATTTCCATGAAAACCAACTGAATTACCCTGTGCGCGAAATCAAGGAACGTGATTGCCAATATGGCTTGAACCAAATTATGACCTGTCTGAGCGCGGACCAAATTGTGTTCAATTCGCAGTATAATAAGATATCATTCTTAGATAACATTAAGAGCTTCCTGAATATTGCTCCTGATCTTAAGTTGAAAAACCTTAAAGAAAAGTTGGAACCGCGTTGTGAGGTTCTCTACTTTCCGATACCGTTCCATTCGATCCCGAAAAGAATTTTCACCAAAAACGAGTAAGTAATCCATTTGCTTAAACCAAATTCGATTATAAAAAGTGCCTCTATTTACAGTAAACCATTGCATTTGATATGGCCACACCGTTGGGAACATGACAAGAATCCTCAATTCTTGACCAACACCTTAGTCGAGTTGAACAAACGACAGGTAGATTTCCGGGTGTCTATTCTAGGAGAGCGTACGCAATCTATTCCGGAGTGTTTTGAAAATATCGGGGAGCTTCTAAAGGAGAAGCTTATCCATTTCGGTTATCTAAACAAAGACGAATATTATCGCACGTTGCTGGATGGTGACGTGGTAATTTCAACTGCAGGCCATGAATTCTACGGAGTCGCCATGTATGTTCTTGTTTAATTTGTCAATTATTTAGTAATCATTATTCGCATACTTTTTGCAGGTTGGAAGCTGCCTATTGCGGCTGTCTACCAGTGGCACCCAATAAGCTAGTCTATCCGGAGATTTATCCGGAAACCAGTTTGTACAACACTTCCAATCAACTGATCAAAATGTTGTACAATTGGTGTAAAAATAGACATCTGTTTGAGCGAGATCGTGCGATTTTCTACGAAAACTTCGACTTCGATAGATATTCTTCGGTAAATATTGTTCCCAAGTTCATATCTATGATCAGAGTGCATATCGGCAATCCCAGTGTGAACGGCGGAGGAGTTTAAGCTGAAAGTGTTCCGTAGTTATTTGAAAGATTATTTGAACTAGATGTTAAATTCTTCCAACTCTTTAAAGCTAGTAGACTGGCCAAATATATGCGATCGGAATCGCCGAAAGTAAACTAGAGTGCAATCTCGCGCCAATTTCCTATATCCACTTCAAGTAAATATAGGGTGTTCAGAGGCACAACATTGTTTATAATAATCATTAAAACTATTGAAATGCAGGTTGAACTTGTTCTAAACAACTTCTTATCGTATATCGATTTATTATTTTCTAGTTATAAACCATTACGGAGTTGTATATTAGAATGAACGGGAATTGGCTAGCAAATTATTGTTTTTAGTTTTGTTTATTTGGTTAACATCAACAGGATTAATATGGTCCAAATGATGGTTTAAAATGATAGATGTTTTTGAAAATGTTTTAGATATTCGATAGAATAGAGGTATTGTATATTACAATACAGCAGTCAAAATTTTATTACAATAATATATAAAAGAAACACCGGGAATCAACATATTCGTAGATAATAAACTTACATCGATAGAACAGTCAATTCACCTTAAATGTGTGCTTTATCCGAACAACCCAAGTTATCAGCAAGCATGAGAATTTCGAGTGAACCGACTCCATACTTGAGTTACATGTGCAGTTGTACATGCATTTTAAATAGGTAGTCGGTAGCAAATAGGCGCGCATAAAACAAAAATTTACTGTCAGATCTCAGCAGTTTGAACATACTATCCGGAAGACAATATTTTCAATGCTTCTGTTTTTAATGCTATTTTTTATGTGTGTATGCAATATAACACCCATTAGCCGGCAATGGTATTGTGGAAGAAATAGGCTTGCATCAATCCTATAAGTAACCATTAAAAGCTGCCTTTATCGGGGAGCTAGAAAGTGATAGCTCTACTGCAGATCCAGCTACCCATTTCAGAATGTCTGGAGTGTCACGCTTATTCCGAGGTTACTTTCACATGCAACGAGCCCCGTATGTAAACATTACCGATATCATTTGTACACTTTTCCAGATTAAAACATGTAAAATTTGCAAACTGGGCAATCACTACTTACCTTACCAATCAGACCAAGGCCGAGGTGGTCTCTGCTGTATGAATAAGTTGTCTCCGTTCTATTCGGTCCATGCCTGCACCTCGCCAGCCTCGCAGTCTGCGAAGGGTCGGCAGGCCGCCTTATACTTGATCGATCAAGCTTGCTCGTTGCACATCTCTTCTTCTTATGCCCGTCGGTTCGTTTTCGAGAATCATTTTAACTGGACCGTCGTCTGAAATTCTTACGACATACCCAGCCCATCGTAGTCGACCAATTTTAGCGATGTGTACGATGGGAGGTTCTCCCAGCAACTGATGCAATTCATGATTCATTCGCCTCCTCCACATTTCGTCTTCCATCTGCACTCCACCGCAGATCGTACACCTTCCGTCCAAATGTTCATGTTACGTGACCGTAGAGGACCAACGGTTTAATTAATGTCTTGTAGATGGTACACTTTGTTGTTCGGCGACCTTTGTTCGATCTTAGCGCCCTTCAGAGTCCAAAGTAGGCTCGACTTACAGCCATAATACGCCTTTGTATTTCTCTGCTGCTGTCGTTATCGGCTGTCATCAAAAAGCCCAGATACACAGAATTCGTCTACCACCTCGATTTCATCACTGTTGATCTGAACTCATGGTGGGAGGCTAACATTGTCTTCTCGTTAGCCTCTTTCCTTCGTGTATTTTGTTTTCAACGCATTAATCACAAGGCCAATCCGACTAGCTTCAGCCTTAAGGCTGATGTACGTTTCCGCCATTGCCTCAAAGTTACGTGCTATGATATTAAACTCGTGGGCGAAAGCAAAAAGTTGGTCAGACTTCCTGAACATCGTGCCACTCGTACCTTATCGTAAGCCTCTCCGAAAATCGAAGAGACTCGAGAGTGTCCCTGAGACTCGGACGACATACATCATCCAAACCATTATTTTGAAATAGGAATTTTATAATATATTTATAATCAGATTGTTCTCACCAGAGGCCGTCTGCAGAATAAGCTTGTTCATTTGTAAAAATGAAAACTTTCAACATTGATTCGTAATTTATTTCATGCACACGTGACAAAATAAGTGCGAAAATTAACGTTGCTAAACTGTCCGTTGGATACACACGGACTCTTTATGCATCATCTAATAACGAATTCGTTTTTGATCCAGTTCCAAACTGGATCGGGTATCAACTTTTTATCAATACTACTTTCCTTGTGCAGTTTAGGCCCATGAAGCAAAATAACACAATTAACACTGGCATAACAGTGACAGATGATAGTATGAAAGTCAGATTGTGTGTGTGCCTCCAAATGATTTCTCCATAATTTTTTTAATTATTTCATGGTTGATAATTTTTGAAAATTTCATAGATTTTCTCAAGATTCTCGGACATTCCTTAAGATATTCTTTCTGGCGTTTCTGTTTGTATTCATCAGGCGTTTGTAGACATTCCTCCAGGGATTCTTCCAGGAGTTTCTTCTGACATTGCATCGGCAGTTTTGCTAAACTTTCTTGTGATGAAATCTTTGGAGGAATCCCTGATCTTGTGAAGTTTTGTGATTTTAAAGGAATCACTGGAGGACACCTGAAAGAACTACACAAAATGCATTTTTTCCTAAAGTAATTCTTAGAGAAAATCCTGATTTGTTGAAGAAATCTTAGAAAATTTTGTAGATCTTCAGATATTATTTCAATATTTTTTTCAGGTAATCCGCTGGAGAAGTGTTTGTTTCAAAGTTCCGCAAGAGACTGCTCAAAATATTTCGGTAGAATTTCTCGCAGTGATTTCTACAAAAATACTATTCTTCCAAGTTAGAAGTATTTTTATGAATTTATGCAGAAGAATTTTGGGTAGTTAGAATAATGTTTTCGATAGTAATATATGCTATATGAAGCATATTTATTTCGTACGTGATTTTTTGTTAGCTTTAATATAATCTTGCAAAAACCTATACATATTTTGCGCAATTGATAAACAGTTCCAGATCGATGGCACCGTTTACAAAAAAAAAAGGTTTGTGGCCTTTGGATCAGACGGAGCTTCGGTAATGATGGGTTCTGACCGATCCATCACGAAGCTGCTGAAACGTGACTGTCCTCATTATATAATTATCAAATGTACTTGCCACTTTTTGGCCCTCTGTGCAAGTAACGCATGCAAAAAAACTGCCACTGTACCTGGAACAAGTGATGCGATATATCTGCAGTTACTTGTCCTGCAGCGTCAAACTATCCAAGAAATCAAAGATGACACAGTTTTGCATCCATCTGCCACTAGATGGCTATCGTTGGAGTCAGTTGTCAAATGGAATATGGAACGGTTTTCGGAGCTCGTGTTTTTTTTATCGTTCTAATCAAACTGAGACAACGGTTTTATTGTTGTCATCTTAATGGCCCGATGACGCAACCATTTCTCTTCTTCTTAAGCTACGTATTGTCGCTTATCATCAAACCGAATCGTATCTTCTGGTTAAAGGCTATGGAATTCCTGAACCTGTGAAATCAGCTGAAGTCTCGCTGATGGAGCTCCTTGCAAATTTTTGTGTGGATGATTTCCTACACCACCAGACGGGTTAAGGGGTTTCAGATTTTGAGAAACATCATCGTAAAAAGTTGGAAATATATAACGGCAAAGCTGCGCCCTTTGAAGGAGTTCAACTCGATTATTGAACAATATCCGAATTTCTTTGGAAGCGGTGAGGAACAGGCCATTGAAAATGATTTTCGTGAGCAGAGGACGAAAATCATTTGCAAGGACAACGAGGTGGAAGAATCAGAAAACTTCGAAACTTGTTGAAGAAAACGTCTGATGGGAAGCTGGATTTTCACTTGCTAAGAAAGTTCCTTGCGAACTTTTTACTAATTCCGCATTCTTTTGCAGGAATCATAACAATAATTGATTGTTAATTCCGTTCCGATTTTGTTCACCTATCAAGGAACTTTAAGTAATCAAAACAAACACCTCATGTTTCATTATCATGTCCAAACTGGTCTGTCAGAAGGGCTTAAGTGCAATGATCGATTTCCCCCGAGAACACGAATCTTTCGTATACTGATCTGTTTTCCTCTTACAACACAACATTTTAAGTAAAGATTTTTACTAAGATTTTTTGCAGTTAAACGAAGATAAAAAAGATTTTTTGGGCAAAAATTAAAGATGGTAACGAAAAATAATGTGGCAACCCTGCCTACTGGTCTTAGAGTTAGTCTATGGTGCTAGGAAGAATTTCCTGGGCAGTCTGTGTGTTTATGTGGAGTTCTCTGTATCGATCTACTGTAGGTAGACGGAATACGGAACTGACGCTAGTGAAAACTTTGTTTTTCTTGCAATGTCCGCAGAAAATGTTACTGATCGAATATACGGAAGCGAGAATTGTCATTTTATTTCTGACAGTTCTAGTTGTCAAATTTTTCAAGCAGTTTCATTCTGTCAGCAATAATTTTTATTCTGATCGCATCGTCATCACGCTCTCGTCGCGATTGATCAGGCTAATCGCAAAAAATGCTATCAGCTCAAAGAAAATCGTCATCATCGTGGAAATTGTCATGTCAGCGAAGCTTTATCTAACGCTCATCGTGGGAACTGCACCCCCCTCGTTATTTACTCTTTTTATAGTGTGGCAAAAATAAAATTCTCACGAGATATTTTTCTTCTTCAAAACTGAGTACGCTGAAGTCCTCTATTGGGTTCAAATCTGGTGGTTGCGGAGGCCAATCAAGCAATTTTATGCAACATCCATGGAAAATATGAATATGGATATGTCCCCCAGCCAGCATTTCAACAAAGACTCCTCCAAGTTTTCTTTTATGATGTCAATGTACCTATCAGCCGTCATTATGCCATCGATTTTCACCATATTACCAACTCCCGACCAAACGAAACACCCCCATACCTGTATGTGGCCTCTATCATATTTGACGGTGTTCTGTATATTCTAATTATGTTTTTTATTACTCCATGTGTGGAGTGAACGATTACAATGTTTTTGAAGGAAATATTTTCTTATCATCATGAGACTTTAGGAGTGAACAGTTGCTAGAACGAAGACATTAAGAGAAAGTATTGATAGTTCCGTTAGTGTACGGCAGGCTGCGAAATTGAATAAAAGTAATTGAAATTGAGCGGAGGGCTATTTGAAAGGCACTACCTGGTAGAATAAAAGTTGTGAATTCAAAAACCTCCAGCTAGAAATTCTCTCCCATGTAGGTTTTGGGAAGAGTGAACAAATATCGCTAGAATACGCAGCAAAACCAAAACTCGTCGACTTCAAAGCACGGCTTGTTGCGATCTTCCTTCTGTTTTTAATGCTAATTGTTCTTAAAATGCTTTTCAAATGTCTGGCTGAATAGTTGATCATCTTCTTTCTTTATTAGCGTTTCAAGCTTATTGCTTGCTCTCAACTTAGTGTTCTAAATGCACTTTAACAGTTTTTAATTGAAAGCTTTCGATATCAGGTACCATTTTTGGCAAGTACAATCATACCCCCTATGTCGTGAAATTTTCCGTAACGAAAAATCCAGCATGGTGTTGCTTTGTAGCCGCGCCTTTACCAACTGAGCTGAGGGAGGACCCATCCCCGTTGATGGAGTTTTTCAGCCAACAAAACCAACGTTACTGTACGGGTAAATGAATATAACTTGAGTGCCTGCGAAATAAGTTTTGCTGCTGTTAAGAGTGACGTGGTTTTCTATTTGCACCCCTGATATATGCCTTCACTCTTACTTCTTACTTCTTACTTTCAATCAAAGGGAAACGACTTAAAGTACACTTTTTATTTTCGTGGTAATTGATGTTGTTGTTTATCCATTTGTTTTATAGAATGAATAACTAAAATACCTGGTTTGTTCGTGGTATAATAAATGAATGTAATTGCAAAGTTTTCGGAAAGAGTGAGTGTTTTGGTCATGGTAAATATCTGACTGTTCGAAATGAAGCACATAATCACAGAATAATGTTCCTTAAGATTGGCGATGACAAGCAGGTACTTAGAGATAGGACGCTGAGGGCCCGCATAGGAAACACTATTTGAAGCAGTAGATTTAACCTTTCCATGTATTTTATATCAGCAACAGTGTTTGGTTGGTCGTATACAATCTATTTTGTTTTTCTTTTTTTTTATCCATTATTGTTCCATTACGCTTGTAGGAATACTTCTTGGGGTTGACTTCAGTACTACTAGTTGTCAACATAGACTACATCAAAGGACTGAAAGTCTCCCATGAGAATTATTGTGGTAATTTACATGTAGAGAAACTACTGCTTTTCGAAGATGACTTCAGCACTGGGAGCTATCAACTTAGACGACACTTTGTCTTTGAGTGTCATTTCCAGGAAACATTAGAAATCATTAAACAAAGCTCGTGTTTACATCTAGGATGGGGTATTAATTTTTTTTTTTTTTGTCAGTTTAGTTTCAGATTAGTAAGCTCAAAAATTATGGCAAATGAAATGTTGTTTAATTAGGAATAAAAATACAAATTAGGAATCCCAAGCTGGTGAATAGGCTAGAATTTAAAATTTTGACGATTATTTAATCCAGTATATTGTTTTTACCCCCTCGGTGCAGACAGAGGTATGGGTGCGTTCTGCCGACTGGGTCGAAGCAGATTTCATGTGAGAACGGGCTGTCACATCAGCGTTCAAGAGTGCCTGGTGGTGGACAGCCTGTAATAATAACTTGAGGGTGTGATGGGAGATTATTGCCCTTATATGCACAAATATAGCAAATGGTAAAGTGTTTTTTGTCTTCTATAACTAGTCGTGTTGGAGTTGAGTGGACGTGTGGATGCTCATTTGGAATGCTCTCTCAAAGGCATCCGTCGAACCATTCTGAACGGCCGTTCTGAGGGTATCACCATGAATATCTCATATGCGCATGTTGCCAGCTACTAACGCTTTTCTCCTTTTTCCGCTCTCCTGTTATCTTCCCTATCCGATAACCACGAACAATACTATATGGCACGTTTGTAACACAAAAGTCATCCCGAGAACTGGGAGGAAGGAAAACGTTGACCAGTTTGACCCCCTTTTCAGACAATTGAGAGGTGGTAAGTGCACTCAAAAACGTGGTGCAAAGCAGGTTATTGGTATCCATTTTGTCCCTATATCCCTTTATTTTTTATTTATATTTCTTTTTTTATTTTGACCCTACACCAAATAAAATTTAATCTTATTGTTATTGTTATTGTTAGGTGCATAAATCGTGCCTTCAACTAAGGCGTATCCGGGGACTACCTCCCGCCGGGTCTATGCAACCTATTAATCCTTTCCGTTGCACGTGTCAGCTTGTGTGATACTCTAGACACACAGTGGGTGGTCGTATCCGGATCCTTCACTGGGTATGCGTAGGTGTCCGTCCAGTTTCTGGTACATTAATTCATCTTTATGCCTAACTGAATTATTATTACTTAAAAGTTTTGAGAAAACCCGTGTGTAAGCCGGCTAGTCGGAAGTAATTTGTATTGCACTCAATTGGCCATAATAATATGAAAACTCCATACCGAAATCTTCAAAATATTATAAACATTATAAACGTTTTAGAATTGGACCGTTTAACATGTCCTCGTTTATACCGTTTGGATCTTGAGTTTAAGCAACATTCCATAAAACCATCTTATTAAATATTTATTCCAACTACCAAATGGAAACGTAGAAGGTGCTCTGCATTGGCGAACAATATATTCTCCTATAAGCATTCCCCTTAATAATCCAAACCCAACACTTCATCATACCCAACCACATACAGACGTTTAAGCAAAAACAGTCATTCTCCACCTTGCCGCTTTTTAGTACCTTTTGGTACAAGTATCTTTGTTTTTGTTTTGATTCGCTATGTTATTTTGACAGGATATTTGGGAGTGTATTGGTGTGCGTTACAGTCTTAGGGGTGAGCTTGGGACCGAGCATGGGACCGGTGTGCTAGTACTTCCTGAGCCAAAAAAAAATTCGTTTTCTTCATGACTATCCACCCGCTGCTAACGCCACGTAGTTCACTTAGTCGAGGTGCCCACTGATGTGGCGAAGTTGCGGCAACTGCTCAGAGGACTGAAGAGAGCGTTAGTTCTTGAAGCCTGTCACTTTTGGTGTGGCGCTAGTGACGATTTTAACATTTTAATCTCGATTCACAATGGATTATATTTAGTTAAAATATTGCTTCTATCAAACTACTTGCATAGACTAACTCTAAGACCAGTAGGTCCCGAACAAATACGATATTTTTCTTGGCTCAGTCAGTACTAGCACATCGGTCCCAAGCTCAATGATTCGCCCCTAACAACGTAGCTCACACCAACGCATTCTCAAATGTTGTGTCAAAATAACATAGTGAATCAAAACCACAACCAAGATACTAGTACCGCAAGGTACCGAGAAGCGCAAGAATTATTGCAAGGTGCAGACTGCAAGGTATACTTCGGACCTAGGGGTTCTACAACAGTGAACCAATTTCAAATCGCTAGTTGCACATTGATTGTTGCTACTAGTATCAGTAATTTAGATAAAACATTATAATACCTGGCTGATAAACAATGAAAAAATACTATCGTTGTGATAAACACTGCACTGAATACAACACGGAAGATTTTTCTCTCGAATCAAACTAACGACATAACACGACAACTTCCGCCGCGAATATTGTGTTTGCTTCATATAGCCTGAAAAGAAAACCAAGCTGTCAAATTAGCACCATACAGTCCCGTTTCATTTTACTCAATTTTTTATTACAATTGTATACTATTTCTTTTTCTCTCACGGAAATGTTACTCAATATTCGTAAAAAGGGGATCTACTCATAAATTAAGTAGATCTACTTTTTAACGAAAATTGAGTAACATTTCCGTGAGAGAAAAAGAGATAGTATACAATTGTAATCAAAAATTGAGTAAAATGAAACGGGAGTGTACGCAGCACCAAGTTTTCGGCTTCAAGATTGTTGTTTGTGGATGACAGCCGCTTCAGTCCTGTGCATCTGCTAGTATTTCAAAATATCAAGCCGACGTTCGCCACACGCCACCCGATATTGACACGATGTTTTGACGTGCAAATAGATTCCACATAGCGGCAAAAAAACTGACAGATTTGCTTTTTGCTAGTTGCTTATTGTCATTTGGCGATTGCTTTTAAATTGACGGTTGCGGAATTTCACACACGCTGAGAATCAAGCTTGAATGGCTGTGCCCAAACCTTTTTGCTGAAAAGCTATATCGGATGAACTCAGTCAGCTGTTCTACTTAAATAGCCCCTTAATCTTGAAATGTTACTGGTCTATACTGTTACGGTCACCCTTTATTGTTAGTGAGTACATAAGATGTTTGAAGGTTAGTTATTGGTTTGATCTATAAACAAATCATCTGAAAGCTCATTTCTATTTATCTCTTCCGCTCATCTACTCTCAATGTATGCTTCCCTAAGCAGTCCCTCCGCATCCTGTAACAACCTAACTATAAATTCACAATCCACCATTTCCAAATCACGAAAGAAATAACCACCGCCCAACATGCAACAATGTTACAACTTGGAAAAATTAAATCGATAAATCAACCCTCTTAGATTTAACGCTAATATACTATTATGATAAATTTACAAGCTCATAACTGCATGCTGGTTTGTGATTTTAAAAATATCCAGATTCAGGAACAAAAAGTCAAGGCACTGATGCAGCACGGCATCCGAACTTTAGATTTGGAAATTTGTGTCGCTTAACAAATCCTCGAACAAATGTGCAAAATCACGTTGGCCAATATTTAGAGTCAACCAGTGGGTACGTGTGCTCTACTTCAAGTTCACCTTCTTTCAAACTCACCTTTAGTTCAATTTACCCATTGAGTTGGACACAACACAATAGAAAATATTGTGATGGAGCACGGACGTTAGGTTACTAGATGTATGAAAAATACTCCATAACCTACTTGGGATTATATCTGAAAAATCTAAATTTGGCCAACACCCACCTACACCAAATTAAATTTAATCTTAACATATTATATTATATACCATTCCCCCCGTTATCATCTTAATACTCGAAATCATGAACATAAACAGACCATAAGCATATACTAAATCTTATGAATAAGACAAGACATAAAAATACACAGTACACTGACGAAAACTCAACATGGACAAAAACATACTTAATACATAAAAGCGAATCTCTTTTACTAAAACTATATGAATCATCACGATAAAAACAGTGACCCCAGTGACAGGCACCAATGGCTAGGAACGTCTGTGTGTTGTTTTAAAATAGAGGCTCACAGAAGCGAGGTACAGTGCAGATTAAAAATAAGCGTCTACAACCACTGTGATACCTAAAAAAAAATTTGCGCGTTATTTTGACAGAATATTTGAGGGGTTGTTTGTCGTGAGTTATGTTTTTAGGGGTGATTTATTAAGCTTGAGACCGATGTGCTGGTACATTCTGAGCCAACATCTAATATCAATTTTCTTCTTGACTAACCAGCCCCTGTAACCATTTTGACTGGCGGCATCTGTGATTTGTAGCTTCACGTTTGAATGCTGATAAACTAGCTGTGATGAGGAATAAGTATGGAATGCCAGGAAAGAAGAAAATGTTTAAAGGACCACATCCTGAGTAAAGTCTAACATCATAAAGATAGCAATGTTAGAAAACTTTTTCGGATATCAACAGCAAATTGGAATCAAACGAAAATCTAAAGCTTAGTTTTTATCTTGCTCTAATCTTGCATTCACTTTTGTAGTTTTGTTTTCGTTACCTTGGCAGAACATCAAGTGGAGATTTGTCTATCAACTGGAACAATCTATAGCAAATAATACAGTTATAACGTTTACTTCACTATAATTTTAATTAACTCGACCAACATAATAATTAACAAAGATTTTTGTAAAGCTAGCATTAAAGGTGAACAGTATCCCATGAATTCTAGTATTAAATAGAATATACATGGTTTTGATACTAAAAATCTTAGAACAAAAGTTCAACCGAGAAGGAATCGTCAAGTTTGTTGGCCTGAGCTGTTAACGGAGTCATACGTGAGCCACGATACGTCTATTTAAAAAGTGGCGTTCACACCACCAGATACAGTCGTCCCAGTATTATGGTATCGGTATGGTATATCATATGTTTGATGGCTATAAGTTACTAAATTTTGTTCGAAATCATAATAACTTATTGATTGGCGGTGGTTATGATTATGGTGGTTCGTAATATTGAGGTGACTGTCTACTAGAACATCATATATGTGAACGACGTCTTATGCGAAGATGAAAAAGGAACAGATGTTTTGTTAACAGTTGAAAAACATTAAATAGGTAGATCCGAGAATATCTTGGAATGTCATATTGCTTCGAAAGCAACATTCTCCATTCCATCGGAAAATTTAGAGTGCAGTGACGTACTGTTGGACTATCAAATAGGATTCAAATATACGATGTCGATCATGATTCACATGACCCTTCTAGAGAGCTGTCGTTATCGTGGGTATAACGGCAAGGAAGCGCAAAACGACGAAAGGAATCAAACAAAGATTGTTTATTTGCTCTTCGATGCAGAGGCTGGTCTCAATCGGCAGCATACAATCTATCCATGCATACACATTTAAGATTTTGCCTCTCTAATCCGATACTGTTCTTGAGCGTGCTATACCTCAGTCGCTGATTTTGCTTCTTCGCTCATTGGTTCCCATTTGATGCTTGAAATCACTTCTTCCCAAAGTGTCGAAGCAACTTTCTCCAAGAGGACAGGACGATGACAGGCACCACCGCCGTAAAGAAGAAGCATGTAGGATGTAGATTTTAGTTTGCTTTGCCTCATACAGTCGTCAGTAGAGTGGTAGAAGTTCCTGGCTTTGAACTAATTTGGTTGTGTATTCAAGATTCTCGAACACGAATGCATAAAGGGTGGGGAAGGGTATCGAAAGCTATAACTAGGCTAAAATGGAGCTATACCGTATACAGATAACTTTTCCATTCGAAGACGTTTCTTATTGGCATTTTCGTCTTGTGTTTGTTGATCTGTCTCTTCTGCTGGAAGATTCACTCAGCTGGAACACGTTATTCAAATGAGGGTCAGTTCTACATTGCTTCGGGAAATCCAAACAGGATCAAAGTTAGAGTTAATTTTGTTCTAGTTGCTGCTCACTGGCCTCCGATGCCTTTGTTGTTCTCATTTTGTTTAGTGGAAAATCTAGTTGGGCTTCGGACCAGCAGGACATAATAGAATTATTTAACGTTTTTTAACATATTTTTTTATTTTTTAAAACAGAGCTTGTTACAGTTTAGATCGCGGATGTAGTTAAAATAACAGAAATTATAACAAACAAATTCCCTAGATGTAGCAAAAATATAACTTACTATGATACAGGTGTAACAAAAACAAAACAAACTTTGTAATACAGTTTTGTTACGATTCAACCAAACAGAATCAGTTCTTGGATGCAATTTAATTGCATAGGAAAAAAATACATCAGCTCTTGTGATAAAATTAAGATGCTTTTTTTTGCTCGTATGAAAATGAGATCAAACAACTTAACTGGAGCAACTTGTTCATTACGTGTCTAATTTGATTAAACGAAATTAAACAACAATGTGTTAAGAAGTTATGTTTATGTGAAAAATGGTTTCGATGTAATAAAGGATCATGGATAGAATATCTATGTCTATTTGTCAATGTGCAATGTATGTAACTTACTTAAATACAAAACTCTAACAAAATATTGTTACAATATGGTGAGAATACAAATACACTTATAAAATTGTTAAGAAATAATCCTTAAGGTGTACATTCGTATTTTGTTGTTATTTTTCTAAAAATGCAAGGGGTAATCAGCTTGGCACACTGCTCACCACTGCTGAAACCTTTAAATCAAACCTTTTCCTGATAAATTTTCGTGATTCTAAGGTTTGTTCACTTCCATGAAGAACAACATTCGTTGGTGCCTTGTGATCGTGTATAAATTTGGTTGTACGAGGGCGGGTAATTAGTCCGTGACTTTAGGAATGAAACACAATTTTTTGGATAAAAACATATTTTATTCTTCAATATAGTCTGCATTGAGTTCTATCAACTTTGTCCAACGCTTTTTTTTATCCTTGCTGAAAAATAAGAGTTGTCTAAGTCTTCAAAATTGGTATTTGCTTGTGAGATGATTTCATCGTTGGTGTCAAATCTCTTCTACAGGTTTGAGAACAAGACATAGTCATTCGGGGCTAAATACGCAGAATAGAGTGAATGAGTGAGCAATTCGTAGCCCAATTCATGTGGTTTTGCCATGTAAACTGCATATGTGTGCAACCTTGCATTGGCTTGGTGGGAAAGAACTTTTTTCTTGATCAAATACGATGGTTTATTTTGTAAAATCCTCAATCAAATGATCCAATAACGTTTGCATTAAAAATAATGGACGTTTTTCGGATAATGATAAAAAAAGCTAAGACTGATAATTGCTTTTGATAAATTTCCCATGGAAGGTAATTATTGAAGCTTACTTGCAAAAAAATTCTACGCCCTTGCGAGCGGCCTTCCGGCAGTTAACCGGAACATTCGCCATGGCGGACGAAAAAATGCGTGTAGGCATGTTTTTGAGTTCTTAATTCGTTTTATTTATCAATTCCTCCTCAGTTTTCGCGACGAAATTGTTGGTATTGTGAGGATTACAAGTATGTACGGTTTGACCTTGCCATTAGGAAGAACTGTACGTCATAGCAAGTCTTGCACTGGTGCTGGCTTCTTAAGGTGAATTGCTGCTCCGTGTATTTTTTCCTATCTTTTATCTCTCTCTCGCAAATTTAACTCGCTATTTCAAATCGATAAATCTCGATTGTTAGTGAGTTAACATCGAATTGAACCATATTAGATTGCTCACAGCAAGTAAGCATACAAACTAATGTGATTACATATCCAATATCTAGTACAGATTCTGAGTTAAATCAATTCTAAATTTTGAGGTAATGGCTGCCGTCGAGAATACTTCAGCGTAAGCCCTTAATATATCTTATCATCATAGTGTCATTACTCACTGTCTTAAAAGAGAAAATTGGATGAACAAACCAAACCCCGAAATCTCAACTCGTTCGAAAGACTTTAGAAAAAACATATGGCCAACAAATACTCACACACGTTCAGACATAGACACTCATAAACAGATTTATGAAACAGGAAAACGTGCCCCGTGAAGATTAGAAGATCTCTTTCCATCGTGCAACCATTTGTCGCCCCTACTATATACTTTATAAAGTTTAGACTTCTTCTACTCAGAAAAAAAAACCTGAATTTTTATTGTGATGTAAATATTGATGCATGCTTTGAAATTTTTTACTTCATTCAACACGAAGCAGCCACTTGCATGAAATAGTTCTATGAAAGATGGGATTTCGCATACATCATTTTAAACAATGATTGAAATATCTCAGAACTTTTCACGCTTTATAATGTAAACTTTTATGTCATGTGACGCTCCATTTATGTGCATCATATTGAACAGAAATGTACACTACATTTTAGAACTGTGTACACAGTTTGAAAGAAACATTTAATTTTCTGCGCTATCTAATGCACATAAAGTACATGCAAGATTTGGCATAAATTAATGGGATCTTTCATGTAAATTTAAGCCAGACATCGCTAGAATCTGAATGGGCCCTCCCTTAGCTCAGTCGGTAAAGGCGCAGCTACAAAGCAGCACCATGCTGGAGGTGGCTGGGTTCGATTCCCGGTCTGGTCTAGGAATTTTTCGTAAAGTAAAATATCTCGACTTCCTGGGGCCAGCGTATGATTGTACTTGCCACACAATCATACTACTGCAAAAATGGTACTTGGCATTGAAAGCTCTCAATTAATAACTGTGGAAGTGCATTTAGAACACTAAGTTGAGAGCAAGCAATAAGCTAATTGTGAAAGCAATAAGCTTAAAATGCCAACGAAGAAGATCTTTAGAATCAGGTATGTTGTATGGAAGATAACAAACAATGTTGTTTGTTGTATGGAAGATTTCAAACAATTACAGGTATACCTCGATATAAAGCAACTTTATGTTCTGACTATTTTCATCGATTTCTCGCAAACTACACGATAGATGAGACAATTTCCAATCTATTGGTTGCAATGATTTGTTAACTAAACCCTCATTCGTGAGAAATGTACGTTAGAAGTCGAAAAATAAAGTTGCTTTATATTGAGGCATGCCTGTATGTTGTAAACAAAAAAATTACGCGTCTGATTCATTATTTCTATAACACTCGGTCGGCAACTGCCAACCTCCATCCTCGGTGACGACCCATGCTCTCCAAATCTTTTCGCCAAGTATATTCTCGAGCAATTAGTTGAAGAATTTGAAGTCCGAATAAAGGGTGTCCACGATGAAATTGCCACACACAAAATTGATTCGCAAAATTCGAGTTTTCATCCGATTGCCATCAAATTTTCAGGGATTGAGAAATAACAATTAAACTTCATTTTACCATTTTACTCGTATTTTATTTATAGTCCATACGCAAATTCCCGCACCTTGGCCTTAACCCCGGCCATAAGATTCTGCACAACCTGTGAATCAACCGTTTTTTGCATGTAAACCCATACTTTCTTCAGTTCCTCGACTGTCTTCACTACCTTATGTCGTTTAAGAAGGTGCTGCTTCATAATCGCCCAGTACTTCTCGATGGGGCGGAGCTCCGGAGTGTTGGGAGGGTTGAACATTTTCGGCACGAAATTGACCTTATTGTCCGCATACCACTTCAGCACGTCCTTGGAGTAGTGGCATGAGGCCAAATCCGGCCAGAAGATTGTTGGGACGTTGTGGGCCTTCAGGAGAGGAAGCAGCCGCTTCTGGAGGCACTCTTTTAGGTACACCTGTCCGTTCATCGTGTCTTGGGTCACGAAAGGTGCACTCCGCTTCCCGCGCGTGCAGATGGCTTGCCAAACCAGGAATTTCTTCGCAAATTTGGACATCTTCTGAGTGCGGACATGCTTCGGAACGCTGAACTTATCCTTGGCCGTGAAAAACAGGTTGCCGGGGATCTGTTTGAAGTCGGCCTTCACATATGTTTCGTCGTCCATGATGCAGCATTCAATTTTCGTCAGCATGTTGAGGTACAACTTCCTGGCACGGGTTTTGGCGGACTTGTTCTGCTTCTCGTCGTGATTAGGGGCCTTTTGTACCTTGAATGTTCGAAGCCCAGCCTTAGTTTTGGCCTTCTGGACAAAACTTCGGCTTAGGTGCAGCTTCTTAGCCACATCCCGAACGGAGGCGTTCGGATTTCGGTTGAAGGCCCCAACTACGCGGTTGTGATTTTTAGTGTTGTACGGAATACTTTTTCCTTCACTTCTGGGCTTCCGATCGGTGGTCAACCGTTCCTCGAACCGCTTAATCACTCGCGACACCGTAGAATTCGCGATTCCCAACGTTTTTGCGATGGAACGATGCGAGAGATCCTTGTTCTCGTGATGAATGCGCAAGATTTTATCACGCACGAGCTGTTCTTTCGACTCCATTTCCGCGAGTTTTGATCACAGGACTTGCAGGATGTAAATAATGCACTATGAACTAAATCCACCCAAATTTTCATTAAATTCTACCCAACGGTTAAAAAGTTAGAGCAATTTCATAGTGTGGCAATTTCATCGTGGACACCCTTTACAGCTTTTCTGCGATGACAACGGAGAACTGTTGATGAGGTTGTATCAATAATAGGCAAAAATTGACAACCAAAATAAACGCATGACCATTTGTCAATGCACACTTCGATATTTTCTCAATAATAATGTTAAAGTCGGAAGAAACTATATTATTTTTTATTTTTATGCCAGTATAGAAAATTTCTCATGCTTAGTATGTATCATCAGAACGTCACTGAACTTTTATTGGTTTCTTTTTATTGATATTCTCTTTCTTTGCCTAATGTCTTGGTCAGAACATTACTTTGCGTAGCTTTTATCGTTTATTCTGCTAGACTCAATCGTCCTCAATTGCACTCAACTTGCACTAGTTCAATACTTCGTAAACTGAATCAATTTGCCCTACGAGAAATCAATCAATTCGTCCTTATGAAACTAAGCGTCTGATCTACGTTGAAATTTCGACTATATCCCTCGAACACAAACGGTTTACAATCTATTTCAAATATTAGATATTACAACAAAAATGCCCTAAACGTAACATCATTCCTAAGACTACAACTTCGGTGAGATTTTTTTTACATTTTAGGAATATCTATACTTGCAACGAATTTTAAGTTTTAAGTGCCTTTGTTTTTATTTTCGTTTAAACTTTATTCAAGTTTATTTTTATTATATTTTTAACATTAACAACTACATAGAAACCTATAATATATAACATTTGACATTTATTATATTGACGCGAGGTTCTAACCATTTGTTTGGCATTGCTGATCGTTATTTTTATTACTCATTATAATGAATAGAATAATTGCTTTCTTCTTATGTAACCATTAGTATTCTATCCCGTTGATAACATTATTAATTGATGTATTTGGCGTATCGGATACAAGATGATATAGTTTCTTTGAACAATAGCTGGGAATGTCCTTTAATGTCCGTGAAAAAAAATCGTCGAAAAGAATCTGCGAATGTGGTTTGAACCAGGGCTGGCAAATTTCATTTTTAATGAAACATAACCTACGATTTTTACCGAAATAAATTTGAAAATATCATGGAGTGAAAATACGATAATGGAGAGCCATTCCGAAACTCATCGATTTTTTCATCATGATAGCACGTGACAGTGTTTCGGTTGTCGCTATTACAAGTACATTTATTGATATTATTGTTAGTTTCATCGCAAAACTTTAAATATACATATCCACGCAATCGATAACATATTACTGCTTGAGGAATTGCAAGTAGACTAGTTACAAGAAAGCTCATCATAGTTCGTTTCTTCTCGTGATGGTGATCTATTTTTACATGAGCTTTGCCAGCACTGGTTTGAACACGAGCAATCATCATGGAAAGAACCATTTTTCCAGAGTTGAGTACTTTTAGAAATACTTGGTACTCAGCGCTAAGTAGATGATTCTTTCCGTGATGGCATATTAATTCGTGGTGTTCTGAATTTCATAAATACTGTCTTTCCAGCTGGAAATTGGCAAGAACTGAAAAGTGAAAATTGAATTTGCTTTGGACCCTTTTTTATTTAATGAATAATAAATTCTTCCTAATTGAAAACAATAGATTGAACTATGAAGAGATTATTTTGGTTCATTAAAAATATTGTAATATTAAAACCTGCGCGTTTTAATCCTTGGTGTTCCAGTATAATGAATTACGAATTGATGATATTCGTCATATAATGGTTTTATGGTGAAGTTCTTCTGGCGTGTAGCAGAACATCGATCATTAGCAATAGAGCACAACTAAAATCTTGGCCACAAAATAGAAATAAAAATTAAAGCCAATGCAAGGAGGCTCTAGCGGTGTTAATGACGTACTTATGCAAAGACCTGTATGAGACTTATTATGAAAAAATAAAGTTATTTAAACTCCGTTAGGTGCGTTGGTTGGACTGACGGAAGTTTGCGCTACCCTGTGGTTAAACGATTCCAAATCACTTCCTGAAAAGCAACAACGACAAGGAGGCTGCCAGTCACGTTAATTAATCTCAAAATAAAACTGTCTTGAAATGCCTATGAATATGAGCAAATTTGGTAAGAAACTGTTTCTAAGCAAGCCACGTGAAGTTCACAAGGAAATTATTATGGTGAAATAAATTTTTGTTCACTGTCTGTGAGCTTTATCTAAGACCCTTCTAATAAAATGTTCTAGAGCTATTCTGATATAAAATTCCGCAGCTACAACTTTGCTAGAGATTGGTATTAGCTTCACTTCAAATGAAATTGATATCAACAATTTGACAGATTGATAATGTTTTGGCATTATTCAGCAGCTGCTTACCCAGCAATACTGAAGTGTGAAGCCCGAGTAGACGAAGATATCGAACCAATAAGAAATTTTATTATTAAAAATGGATATCAGAACATCTCATTTTGTTGTTTTTTTTTATAGAAATAAGATTTAATACTACGAATATTGGTAGGAGAGCGTAATGATAACAAATCTAGCTAATATAACATCAAACTAAAAACAACATAATTTTTGAATGCTCTAAATGAAAAATATAGAAACAAAAATCTGAATTCCATTCCTACAATGGAAATTATATAAGAAAAAATATCGAAATATAATGCAATGTCATAAAGTAAACTTTAGTATTGTATGAAAACCTTTAAAAAACATGAAATATAATAAAAATAACAAATACTGATATGATACCAAACTTATTTTTCCGGAATAATGAACACCGTGTTGACGAAATAACTTCAATACATGCTATGGTATCCAAATTTGCTATTGATTATCTTTTGTTTTGTTGTTTTTGCGAAAAGAATTATTTACCCAACGCTTAGTAATTTCTTTAGCCAGTTTAACTAAAATAATTAATTAATTAATTTAATTGGAACCTAATGGGAAATCGTTTAACCACAAGAAATCGAATTGTTCAGCTTTTGCATCAGTCTAATCGTAGATAGTTAACAACACAGATAAGCACAAGATTTTTTATGAACACTTTTAAGGTTTTCTCTAAAAAATTTCCTCAAAATCTTCAGTACATTATTATAAAGCATACTTCCGAGAGGTCATTTTTACTTTTTGGTTTGTTTTCTACTACCTTCGTTTTCAAACTGCTTCATATTATACTTAGCCCTATAAATTACCTTCCATACACAAATAGCTTTAATTTTCCTACGAGTTTGGAATTAGGGAGAGCCAAACATAAGACGTTTCGATCCGGTGTATAGCAAGCGTTTTTATCATGTTTTTTTTAATATAAACCATAGCAGACTAGGAATGAAATGTAAATATTTTCAGCTATCTATGAAAGAAAACTCTGTGTGCCAATGAGAGTTTCCGACAGTTTTTATACGCTCATTCAAAATATATTGGCTTGAGGTTATAATCACGAATTGTGATAGTTCATCTGGATTTGAAGCATAAATACAGTTTCTTTGGATCTGGCCAAAATTTAAAACCAGAGTTTATCAAATAATAAAATATACCTACGCAGAAATTGAAAAGAACTCTAGGAGTTTTTTTTAAACATTTTGTTATGTTGATCTCACGTTTCACTTTAGGAGGTAGGCAAAGTTGTTTTCAAATTATTTCGAAGTTTTAACGTAATTCAACGGAAAAATTGTTCCAGAATCTTGGCTTCGGATACGACAGTTTGGAGTTTACCTGTACTCTGATGTCTGTAGAAATTTAGAATTCTTAAAATCAACATTATTGATGATATCTCACAAATCATTTTGAAATCTTGCTGCCACCTTGCTGTATTTTCATACTCACAATTCTGAATGCTAGCGCTTCACTGGCGAATCTATAACTTTGATGCATTTTTGGCGCAATAGAATCTGAAAAGATATATTAATTAAAAACAAACTGGTGAAAATGCAATATTCGTCTATTCAGAATTTAAATATAAAGCGAGAGGAAGGAATTTTGAAAAAATGTAACATTGATAATGTGTCAGTGATTTGATAAGTGTTTTTTTTGCATTGGTGTGAAAAATGTTCGATGACAATCTTGTGACAATGATTTTCAAATGGCATAAATTGTCTTAAATTTTGGAATCAACCCATAGGTTGTGCACCGAAAGTGCGGTTTTCATTAATACGTTCGGACAAAAAAAGGCTTTAGCGCATCTCAGATATCTCATCGTACACTTTTGGAATATTCAACGTGGGTTCAAAACTGGCAACATACGATATTACTGTGTCAAATAGGTATATTTGAAAGACATACTCACATTTTAAAATAGCTAGACTTTCTTTCATATACAAAAAACATCGCGAGAAGCCCATTGGGTGAATGGGACATTTTAGCATTTACTGCCAGTCCCAGTGAATCCCGGTTTGGCGTAAAGAGGCTGAATGAACTGTACCACATCGACCTATAGAAAATTTCCAGTGAAAGATGCTGTCAATCATGCTGTTAGTGTGAATTTTGAATGCAAACGTTTTCTTTTTTTCGGTTACAGTGTGTTGTACACATACCTAGTCCACATAAGCAACCGTTCTGGATCAAATCTAAATCCTGAATAGGGTTGTTGATCGTTAACGTTTGTGCGCGTCTTCGTTGCCGACTTATATGGTAATTTGCATGGCAGACGCTAGACGTTGACTATTAACAACCCCCATCCTGATATTTTAACGAGTTACAATTTGTATTTATTTTAAAAACAAAACTATGGAATGTGTATATTTCAGAAACGGTGCAGCCTTTAAAGTGAGCAAACTGCGACAAAGTATCAGCTTACATTTTGCATTTTTGATAGTCGACTATTGCTTGATCCGGAACGGTTAAACTCTATTGATATTATTCTAGGAGATGAATGTCATGTTGTATGAACTGTTGTGAGGCAATCAACTAATGTCATGCATTTAATGTGTTCTATTCGCATAATGATTGTTTAATGATATTTCACAACTAATTCGTATGTCAGTTCATCAGGTTTATTCGTATGGTTCTTTCGTCAGCTAATAGTCAAACGCTTCGTCAATAACGAAACCATCGATAACGTCGTTGACGATCCTATATTCTGATCCTTCAATGGATAAGATGGCACAACTTCCAAGGATTATCCGGATAATGTAAGAACTATGCCGCAGCTCTGTCAAGCGGTTCTCAAATACTTAATTTTTTTTAATCACTTCTACGACCGTAAATATTAGTATTAAGTCGAGCACTCGACACAGAAGAAGTATGTAAGTCGCAGCCGAAATAGTCCTATTCAGTGATGGAATTCTCACCAAAATATCAAATCATCGTGCGCTACGTTTTCACCTGGGAACTTCCCGTTGCTAGTTTCACACGCCAACGTTTCTTGAGTGAACCCTCTGGGATGAGAGAATGAAATATCGCGAACTTTTTCTATTCGAGTCATGGACGCGAGGATACGAAAACAATCAGATCATTTTCTCTCTCTATATCTCTACACCACATTCGTTCTTGAAAAGCACACTGCGCATTTCATAGAAATGGAATTTAGGCATATATATATATAGATATCGCATATATACACTCTCTTCAGCCTGATGAATGGTCGATTGCTGACTGTATGACCGGTGAGGTTGGGTTGAATTTGTCCTCAATACATCCAGCAGACGTTTCCTACCACTCGAACTTTGTGGTGGCACAATACTTAAAACCAAACATCAAAACTCGCGTGAACATCGCTTACTCATACTCGCTAGAGAAAAAGAACGAGGCCGAGGAGATATTTTGTTGGATCGGATCTCGAATACGAGTGAAACGTTGTGAGATGGAGAAACGAAAGATCTTTCGCGATGAGAAATGAAACGTTTCCTCACTCTGCGCTTTTATGAACTTGGGATTGTATTTCGTTCGCGAACTTTGAGTGCGAAGTTCCTCGGGGATATATCTTTGCAATGAGGAATGAGTGAACGTTTTTTGAAAATGATATTTCCAACACTGGTTCTATTTGTCAAATACTCTAAATTTTCCTAGTGGAGTTAATGATTTCAAGAGTGCTAGATCTGGCTGAAAAAAGTCGTATGAGTTTTTTTATTCTTTAATTTTTTTTTAATTAGTCAAGTGATTTTTATAGTTTTTAAAGGGGTTAGTGGTAGGAGTTTGGGGTGGTATAAAAATGGGGAATTGAAAAATGGTGGGGGGGGGGAAAAGGAAAAAATAAAAAAAAAGAAAAAAAAGGGAGATGTTATTTTTCTTTTTTTGGGGGGGTTTGTTAAGGGGGGGGGGGGGGGAAGGAACGTTGTTTGATTTGAGGATTGGAAGCAGCTTCAGGCACTTAGTCATGTAGACTTGGCCATTTACAGGCGCAGTTGTTACGGAAGTCTTGCTCCATTATCCGTATTAGAAAATCGCCTGCCAAATCATTATTTTTTAAGAGACTTCGACACTTGATGTTTCGTGAGCAATACCGAGCTTGCTTTCACGTATGTATTATCGAACATGATACAACAGGTATTACCAACAGTTGTGTGTAACGGGTGGCAACTAAAACTTTGGAATTTTTCTCGAGGCTCCTATGCTAATCAACAAACAAGCTCAGAGAGAAATGAGAGTATTTATGTGTAAGCTTTCTCTCTCCTTTTTCTGCTAGTATTTTTTGTTTTGTTTATGCTTGCTTAGTTTTTTTCTTCTCAAAATGCCGTTGAAAAAGAAAGAATTTCGCGGACGCGTTGTACAGTTCGCCGAACTGCACAGAAATTTCGGCAAAAAATGTACGGGATAACAATCCTAAAGCGAAAATCTTGCGGCTTCGACTGTTTACCATATCCTAAGATCCCCAACAACTACTCGCAAGAAAGACCAGCCAAAATTATGGACGCAAAATGACTTAGTTTCTACAATACTATTCCAGGGATAGTTCTACTGCGAGCATAAAATATAAGTTTAAACATATGTTTGAACAGAAAGTACATTGCCATTATTGAGAGAGGTATTTCTTAGCGATGGTTCAAGCCCTTTGGTTTGGCTATCAATCAAGTTGTGTAACGGAACGAATGTTCGAATAAAATTTTGATCCCGTTCCTACAAATATATCATGCCGATGGTCAATACGTGTTTTGGTCAGATAAAGTGTCGTCGCGCTACGCAAAAAAAAACAAATATTTGTCTGGGTGCAGTTTTTACGCGGACATCCCGAACGGAATAATCGGACTTACGTTTACGCTCAGGTAACAACCGCTCGTTTATGATTCTTATCACTGTACATAGCACTTTTACATCCACTCACTTGCTTCAAATCGAAAGTTAAACGTTCGTATACCTCTTGGCGATAAGTTTGGAAACTCTATTTTCTTCCATTATTTTATCAAACTGTTGATTGCGGAGACCCTTAAACCAATTAAACGTTTGTAAACTCTATTTTCGTCCATTATTTTATCCAACTGTTGGTTGCCGAGACCCTTAAACCAATTAAACGAATTTGTGGGAAATTATGAGGACTCATGCCATTCATTTGAAACAAGTCGTGAAACAAAGGAGTAGTCGTTCATGTAAGCTCTATTATAAAATATTGTAAACTGCTATGTTGTGTTAGTTTGTTTTCAATTCATCTGCATTTGGATCGACAATAAATAGCCATAAAGTCTGCATTAAAAAAAATAGACAGATTTCGAAAGAACTGAAAAAAAAAACTACAAACTATTAATCTATGAAACAAATTTTCTATTCATTGCTCATTTTACAAAATTGCTTCTCGTAGTTGGACACAAATTTGTTGGAATTGATTCTGTGTTTGAGGTTGGCCCAGACATTCTTCGCATCTGAAGAACGGTCGGAAGGTTCGCGATCTTCGGTACCACAGTGATGTTCAGGTGGTCCATTTCTTTCAACGACCTTTTGGCGTAGAGGGCAGTTTCCAGGTCCGGTTACAACACCATATCCTCTCCCACATGGTGCTTGTGGATGAAGCTGGCCACTTCTGGCAGGCCTTTGGTACCACTAACGAAGCAACAGTTCGAAAAGCTTCCACACCTCACTTACTTACCTTACCTTACCAATCAGACTAAGGCCGGTGTGGCCTCTGCTGTACACAGAAGTTGTTTCCATTGTAATCGGTCCATGGCTGTACCTCGCCAGCCTCGCTGTCTGCGGAGGGTCCGCAGGTCGCCTTTTACTTGATCGATCCACCTTGCTCGTTACGCGCCTCTTCTTCTTGTACCTGTCGGATTGTTTTCGAGAACCATTTTCACAGGGCTGTCGTCCGACATTCTTACGACATGCCCAGCCCATCGTAGTCAAACGATTTTTGCGATGTGTACGATGGGAGGTTCTCCCAGCAACTGGTGCAATTCGTGGTTCATTCGCCTCCTCCACGTTCTGTCTTCCATCTGCACTCCACCGTAGATCGTACGCAGCACCTTCCGTTCAAAGACTCCAAGGGCGCGTTGATCCTCTACTAGCAATGTTCATGTTTCGTGGCCGTAGAGAACTACCGGTCTAATTATTGTCTTGTAGATGGTCAACTTTGTGGTTCGGCGAACTTTGTTCGATCTTAGCGTCCTTCGGAGTCCAAAGTAGGCACGATTGCCAGCCATAATGCGCCTTTGTATTTCTCTGCTGGTGTCGTTATCGGCGGTCACCAATGAGCCCAGATACACGAATTCGTCTACTACCTCGATTTCATCACCGTCGATCTGAACTCGTGCTAGGAGGCTAACATTGTCTTCTCGTGAGCCTCTTCTCTTCATGTATTTTGTTTTCAACGCATTAATCACAAGCCCAATCCTACCAGCTTCAGCCTTAAGTCTGATGTACGTTTCCGCCATCGTCTCAAAGTTACGTGCTACGATATCAACGTCGTCGGCGAAGCCAAATAGTTGGACAGACTTCCTGAAGATCGTGCCACTCGTGTCTATCCCAGCTTTTCGAATCACACCCTCCAATGCAATGTTAAACAACAAACACGACAATCCATCACCTTGCCGTAACCCTCTCCGAGATTCGAAGGAACTCGAGAGCGTCCCTGATACTAGGACGACACACATCACTCGATCCATCGTTGCTTTGATCAACCGCGTCAGTTTTTCCGGAAATCCATATTCGTGCATGATTTGCCATAGCTGGTCTCGATCGATTGTATCATACGCTGACTTGAAGTCGATCAAAAGATGATGTGTGGGCACGTTGTATTCGCGACATTTCTGCGGTACTTGCCGAATCGCGAAAATCTGGTCCGTAGTAGCGCGGGCACCCATGAATCCCGCTTGGTATTGCCCCACGAACTCCTTTGCAATTGGTGACAGGCGGCGGCATAACATTTGGGAGAGCAACTTGTAGGCGGCGCTCAGTAGCGTGATCGCACGATAATTGCAGCAATCCAGCTTGTCGCCCTTTTTATAGATGGGACACACTATTCCTTCCATCCAATCCTCCGGTAAACATTCCTCCTCCCAAATCTTGGTAATTACCCAGTGCAGCGCTCTGGCCAGTGCTTCACCACCGTATTTTAATAGCTCGCTTGGGAGTTGGTCTACACCAGCGGCTTTGTTGTTTTTCAACAGACCAATTTCCTCCTCAACTTCCTGAAGGGTTGGGGTCGGGGTCCTGTCATCTTCTGTGCGTGTTCCTAGATTTATTACCGTGCCACTTTCGTTCGCTTTAACATTACCGTGATTGCCATCCACACCTCACTTACCGTTGCAATTCCTCGATTGTTAAGCAGGTAGAAAATAAGCCAAGTAAGGGTGACATTTAGAACAAACGTGACAGCAGTTGTAACAAGTTAGCAATATGCTTCTTAAGAAACACGGATGGAACACTTTCGGATCCAGAGTTAGAAGATAACTTGAGTTCGAGTAAAACGCGGCCATGAAAATCATCTCTATGTCAATATCAAATGCACCTAACGGTCGTCAATTTTCATTTTCCGAAACGTCACTGTTCACTTGCGTCCCATTTCCGGGAACGTCACTGGCCGTTTTCACTTTTAGAGAAAACGTGCGATAGGCAAGTACCATAGAGAGGGCCCTGGCGAGCAACTAGGTGTGCTAGGTAGTTGGTTGACCAAGCCAGTGGTGAAGTTGTAGCCAGTCGGAAAGGCGCAACAACGAGGAGCTAAATGAGGCGCTTGTTTGTGAGCGAGAAGGCTGCCATTCTTTCGGTAAGAGGCAAAGTTGAGTGGTATGAACGGTATGAGCCAGCCGGGTTAGCATCATCCCTAATGTGTGAAGAAAACCAGCAACATTAGCAAGACCATTGGCAGATAATAATTGACTTATTAGCTATGTTTTTGCTAAGTTGGTTTATTCAACCTTCTTCCTAGGCTAAATGCCCGCTCCTTGGACTAAACGCTACCCATCAAATCCTGTGCAACACTTGCGCCATCTTTCTTAAACACTTTCATCCACTCTTTCTTCAAATTCTTGGCGTTTTTGAAGACCATCCCTGTTTTCCGGAGCTTGCCCTTCATAATCGCCCATAATTTTTCTCATGGGCGAAGTTCTGGCGAGTTTGCCTTCTTCGGTAAAGAACAACATCGTTGGCTTCGTACCACTCCGTCACCGATTTCGCTTAATTGCACGATGCCAGATCCAGCCAAAATAGAGTGTCACCTTCGTGGGACCGGAAGAAGGGCATCAGCCGCTTTTGAAGGCATTCTTCTTTATGTAGTTGGCCGTTGATGGTGCCGGTCGTTATGTACGGGTTGCTGAATTTGCCGCACCCGCAGATCGCCTGCCGCACCAAGTACTTCTTGGCAAACCTGTCGGCCTTCTTCTTCCGGAACTTCTTCGGCGTCCGCTTTAATGTACGTTTCGTCGTCCACTACGATGTATTTCGGCTACACCAACCACTCGCGGTACAGCTTCCTGGCGCGGAATTTGGCCACCGTATTCTGTTTATCGGTTTGGGTAGGTGCATTCCTTACCTTGAAGACATGAAGTCCGGGCCACTTCATTGTCTACTGGACTAACCAGGCGGAAGAATTGACCTTCTTGGCCACGTCCCGGATCGAATGTTTCGGATTGCGCTTGAAGTAATCCCTCACCTTCCTTGCGTTCACGGGGTCGGTCGTTTTTGCTTTTCTGGGTCAACTGTTTCGTGATATACCTGTGGGACTGGCCTGGATTTTGCAGGACCGCGCCCATAATTTTTTGTCGACGCACTTCTTTCTTGGAAGCCATCTTGATAACCACTTGACAGATTGTGAAGAAATTTTGCACATGTACATAAGCCTGGAACAAAATTTAAATTCCAGTTTCGCTTTGATTTTTGGGAGCCTTTGGGGTCCTTTAATAACTGTGCAAAACTTCAGCTCGATCGGTGAAACTATATTTTAGCACCTGCTGTTTTAATTTTCCATGGGGAAACTTACTTTTTCAAAGAAAAATCTGGCGAGGTGACCCGTTGTCCTCTAAAAATAAGTCAATCCGATCAATCTCTAAGATATCTCCCAAGAAAACTTTTATTCG
Source organism: Aedes koreicus (assembly GCA_024533555.2). Taxonomy (NCBI): domain Eukaryota; kingdom Metazoa; phylum Arthropoda; class Insecta; order Diptera; family Culicidae; genus Aedes; species Aedes koreicus. The sequence goes on from JAHHFK020001855.1 coordinate 299,276, forward strand.
AAGACCGCAAAGCGATTCAACTCTTGTGGAAAAAGTGTATAGGTAATACTGATTACTATCCAAACGAACGGCTCATTGAATTGTTTTTTGATTGCATGACCTGCAGCCTGCTGCTGTCAGCGCAAAGCAACCACGTGGTGTGGGGCGTTCACTCAGCATGGAGGAAAGCCGATATCTTGCGCATAGAGTCTTCGATTTGTATGATAATTTGCACACGTTCCGGTAAAGTGGACGAAGCAGTTTTAACGGCCGCATGGGTCATTTATACGCAAGCGTAATTTAGTTCTGCATTCGCGCGCTCATCTTTCTTATGGATCATGCTACTGATCGCTAATATTAAATATGGGGGACTAACCAAAATTATTTCAGTGTTGGACATTAGCTCTTAGTGGTTGTTTTTAATACTTTGCCGTGTCTCCCACGCCACGATCGGACTGGCCGTAAGTGGTTGTAACATGGGGAACAGTGATGACCCTGGGGATCTGGATCGACCACCAGACGTCTCGAGCCCTGCTTGGATCTAGGAGCACCTCGATCGAATCAGCGTCAGGTCAGCGAAGCTTACTACTAAAGACCTATGTTAGTGGGTCTGCGAGCAGATCTTCCATCTCGTCTGAAAAAAAAACTACCAATACGCGGTGGTGGCGTCCTAATTGCAGTGAAATCGGAGCTTAATTGTAATACAAAACATCTTGTGTACTGTGAACTCTTCGAACAGATTGCTGTGCAAGTTATTTTTCCACATCAATCACTTTTCCTGTGTTGCATCTATGGAATGTATCGAAAATAAGCTATCCACGTACATTTGCGTTGTACGCGTGTATTTGTGATGGTTTTAATGTGTTCATCATAGCATGCTGTGCGTTTGACTGTCATTTTTCGTTTGTTTACTTGTTTGCACGGTTGTTTGCAGAATTTAATTTTCGGTTTTCAACATGTCGCGCATTGAAAAAGACGTGAAAATTAAGGTCTCATGGCTACGTGAAAAGGGTATAACTATGTGACAATTGGCGAAGCGCTTTGAAATTCATCACGCGAGTGTAAAATCCATCATAACCAAATTTGGAGAACACTGTTTTTTGGATGCACTTCCAGGAAGAGGCAGAAAACCCGGAACTTCCAATCCTCAACTGGATCAGAAAGTGGAGCTGAAATGGCGAGCAGTATGTTCCTGCGGAATGAAGTCTACGGTTATGCGTAAGAAGTGATGTAATGCGGAAATCTATCGATCTAAGTGTCTGCAGAAGAGGTTGCTGCCTTAATATCAGAAGCATAGTATCCCTCCACTGTTTTGTCCGGATTGAGCGTCGGCGAATTACGCCAAAACAACTCTCAATTGGCTTACGGAAAAGGGTATGGATTTCGTCGAGAAAGACATCATTCCGCCAAACAGCTTCGGCCCATCGAACGCTATTGAGCGTATGTCGTATTGGTCTTCAAAAAGACTGGTAAACCAGCTGTGAATATGCAGAAATTCATAAACATTTGGGCTAAGGCGTTCAAAAAATGCTATGAGACACTTTGCGGACCTTGATGAAAAGTGTTCGATCAAAAATTCGTGAAAAAATAATATGAATTTCATCCGATGCTCTGCAGCTGGCTAAAGGCGAGTATAAAAGTTTGCATGAAGTTCGCTTTCGCGAATATATCGATCGATAACCTCCAGACTGGCTTCAAAGAAAATCCATCGATGTTCTGGTCTTTTGTTAACACACGCAAAAGATTATCTGGTAAACCAGTAAAGGTAACCTACGGTAATCGAAGCTCTTACACCTATGTGACTTCTGCAAATCTTCTCGCAGATTTTTTCCAAAGCGTTTTTGAACTAGATCAAACTCCTACACCGCAGCAATACATCGATCAGTTGCCGAGTTAAAACATTCATCTGCTGCAGCTTAACTTCAACCGTGAGGCCACTTACAAAGCACTTTACTCGATTGATGCATTGAAAGGCCCTGGCCCGGATCACATTCCACCGTCTTTCATAAAAAGTGCAACTTCTTTGGCCACTCCCGTGATGGGTATTTTCAATCGCTCACTTGGGGGATAGTGGTTATCCGGTGCTGGAAGCGTTCAATAAGTGTTTTTAAGTTGGTAGTATCACAGTATAAAAAACTATAGATCTCGGCTGAATATTAGCAAAAGGAAAGTCGGTGTGGTTGTCAGCGGTGTATCAGTATTGATTTTGGTGGTGAAGACGCGGGTCACAATTTGGTCCAGTTGGGGGGGAGGGGGGGTTTTGGGGGGGGAATCGGTCTGGCCTTTTCCCAGGAGGGGGGGTATGTGTGTGTGTTTTGTCTCTCTTTGTTTATTCTTGCTTCTTCATTCGTTGAAAACAAAAAAAAAAAAAAAAAAACACCCGAGCCGAGTGGTTACGATCACGAGAAAGCTCTCAATATACACCCAGTTACCACGGATAGTGCATTGCTCGTTGGATGATTCTAAAAATTTGATAATTTGACTTATAGGTTTGTTTTCTTGGCTTTTGGGTGACGGGCGCATATGTTGATTGAGTTTAACAAGCACGGCATGAGTAGAAATAAAATAAAATAAACACGCGTGCATTCCGCAATCGGACACAATCGGAAACTCTCGTTTGTGGTGTTTGCCGAAACATCATACACGTAGTCCAAAGCCAAAACACGAGCACTGGCATTGGTGTTGTACCCACCGCGTTGCAAGTAAGTCTGGAAGCACGAAGTCAAAGTGGTGAATTTAATACACGCGCTAGCGTGGTAAGAAGTAGCTCGCCGTGCAGTGTAGTGTTTGGACATGGCTGCTGGCAGCTGATCGTATACTAAATGAATGGGACTGTAGCAGTGTGGATGTTTTCTTAGTGTCTACACTGTCTAGTTTATACCCCCCGTTGAATAATTAACGTTTGCATTCATTATGATTCAGCTGAGCGAATCATCGTTAAATCACTTCTTTAAATCATACCTTAAACATAATTTAACATTTCAAATAATGATCTAACATGATGTTAAGTAATGTTATGCCCTCTAAAAACAAAAAGTGCCATTTTTTTTTTTTTGTGTGTAAGACCGCTCATCTCGCCAAAAAGTGTCATTTTAAGCCGTATCTCTGCTCCGATCATTTCAGGTGATTGCATTCACTGAGCCGAATTAATCTCGTTCGGTGTATTCAAATTCAGTGGCAACGCATTCATTCAGAATAACGGCTAGATGAAAATTTGTTTCGTAGGGAAGATGTACCTATATTAAGCTCATTGTTCATATCCTACTTGAAATAAAACGCTATACACGTGACAGGATTAGTTAGTAATGTTTGTTGTAGTTATTTAACGTGAGCAAGCATTATTAGAAAACGAAACCGATCCTTCAACTGCCCAATTGTTTGATTCATCGTAGGATGAATATAGGAACAATGAGATTAATATGGGGGCAGTTTCCCTATGATTCTGTTTTTCTCGTTTATTCTTTCTACAGTTTTCGTATTCGAGAATTCGTGTAGAATCGTTTTATAGGAAACATCACACACGTTCATTATTCTGTTAGCAGCCGAGGATTGCTATTTTATATCGGAGGTGCGAGTAAATGAATTTTTCCATGGTTGATTGACTTCTCTGAGGCATTCACAAGGTCCCTCACGAACTTGCTGTCACAAAGTTGGACACTGTGGATGGTTTGCTAGGTAAAGTCATATTTATCTTCAAGGAAAGCCTTCGTCGATGTGCGTGATGGATCAGATGTTTTTGATATTCCGTCGGATGTTCCTCAAGGGAGTCACTTAGGACCTCTATTTTTTATTTTATTCATCAACGACGTGTGACCAGTTATCTTCCTGTAAGCTGTTATATGCAGATGATTTGAAAATTTACCGTGTGATCAGGTCTGTTCTGGATTGATGTGTACTTCAAACAGATATTGACCAATTAACATCGTGGTTTCAGATAAACGGAATGCAAGCCAACACGCAGAAAACGTGATAAAAAAACTTCGGCCCGGGGGGTTTGGGGGAAATTGGTTAAAAAAAAAATATTTGTGGGAAGATGTGGGGGGGTATACACTGAAGTTTTTTTTACGACGGTAATGGTACCGCGTAAAAAAAAACCGCGTAAAAAAAACCGCGTTATTTCAAAAAACGACGTAAAAAAAAACCGCGTTATTTCAAAAAACGACGTAAAAAAAACCGCGTTATTTCAAAAAACGACGTATAAGAAGTCAAGGAAATAAAAATTATATTTCATATTCATATTGAAAGTATATGGTCATAAAAATGCATTGGTGGTGGAAAAACATGGTTCCAGTTACATTGGCCACCGGGAATCTGCTACAAATGGATAGAGGTTGTTAATTCAATGTGTGAGCAAAATAGTCCAGAGTAGTTATAGAGAGTTTTCGTCTTGGGCAAAATTTCTCAGGGTGTCATTCGTCGTCTTTTGACATTATCATATTAGTTCCACATCATGCCGCAGAGATGGTACTGCAGTCTATCTTTTATAAATGAGGCGCTAGAGAAATGCCGTCTTCAGCAAAGTTTCTCAGTATGTCGTTTGTCGTCGTTTGACATTGTCATATTAGTTCCACATCATGCCGCATATATGGCACTGCAGTCTATCTTTTCTAAATTAAACGCTAGAGAGTTGCTGTCTTGGGCAACGTTTCTCAGTATGTTATTTGTAGTATTTTAATATTATCATATTAGTTCCACATTACGCTGCATAGATGGCGCTGCAGTACACTGAAGTATTTTTTCATTACGGTAGTGGTACCGCGTAAAAAAACCTGTGTAAAAAAATCGCGTAAAAAAAACACGTTATTTTAAAAAACGACGTAGAAGTAAAAAAAAATTAAATTTCATTTTGATTCGCAGTACACATGAAGTAATTCAATAGCAACAGTGAAAAATAAAAGTCATGTCATGTATCGCGCATGAAAAGCATCCCGCTTTGTGAGATTTGCCTTACGATGGTTGCTTGGACCAATACCGTTAACCTGCCACCATGCAAACACACATGTAAACTTATTGGACTAAAAGAGAATCGACAAATCTTTCTTCAAAGACTGTTTATTTTTGATTGATGAGTAATCGCAGTAGTGCGCTTCGAGACATTAACGTCCACGTTCCAGCCCGCCATCTCCATAACTTGAACCTCCTATGGACTCCTCGACATCGAACTGCTAATGGTTATAACATATCTTTCTAATGATGTTTGTGATGTTTTTGATTCTGCTATTGGCAAATTAGTTTTTAAGAATAGAATTAAGTGTCACCAAAGATGTATGTTAAATAATGAAACGTCGCTCGTGCAAAATAATATAACAGAATCTTAACACTGCAATGTGCCATTCGTAGCAACGACAAGTAGAAATAACTACTATTCTGTGTAAGTATAGCATATGATGATTTTCTGCTGCCCAAAAAATCCGGAAATCGATATTTCTAACACGGGTCATAGCCACCATCCTTTTTAGGAAGACACATTTCATTTTTCAACTAAAGAGTTTGTTTAACTGACACATTTGCGACCAAACCTTAATTAACTTGCTAACCAATGGTGCTCCAGTGGAGCAAACGATTCTTGAACATTTCTGCCTGAATTTCTGATAGTATTTGAGGTTTGTGCTCAGAAAACTTCGAAGTGATAGAGACTTGATCTCATATCACCATATCACGTTAAATTCAACAAACGGTTTAACGTATTCTACATCAACTCTGCGGTCGTGTTTTCTACACAACCTCACTGATTTTTTTTTATCACAGTTTTTTATACGATGAATTTAAGTCAAGGTGCTTCTGTTCTGACATTTCTGATTATTCTTTGAAGCTATTTCAAACTTTTCGCTTTTATTTATGGATAAGCCGCCCTTTGGTTTGCTTGCCTTCCCAAATGATGTACGCCTAAGCACATCTATGGCTTCGGCAACAATATGACAAATATATGGTCATTGTAGAATAATGTTATACAAGCTTCACATTCAGATTAGAGCATTCTTTAACAAGAACAGTGGTCTTCTTCTGCCTAATACCTGAACGGTATTTGCACAATATTTAAAAACTAGATCAGTATTATTCTAATTAAATAAGTGCTTATTTTCATTAGACTGTAAAAACTAGAATTTATCATAAAGTTCGGACTGTACTGCTTGACCAGTGTGTAAAATTTCCAGCACCGAAGTCTTACGCTACTATGAGGCAAACTTACATCAGACTGGTAGAATGTGTTGCTGGTTCCGTGCAGAGTGTTTATAATTTTCTAAGCAAAAATTTTGTCCAATGCTCGGCTTGTCTGGGGGTATATATCGCATTATACTTCTTAGGTTTCTCTTTCTGCAGTGTTTGGTATTTAGTACAGGTGACAGGAAGATAACATGAAAAGGAAAATTAAGACACAAAAAATAATACTTGTACTATTTTTGTCGAGAAATGGGTACACGAAGCAGGGAAATGTAAATGAGTTACGGTGAATGATAACATAAAAGAGTTTTGGATGGAAAAATAAGATTGCTATGTTGTTCTACCGACTGATGAAAAAACAATAGTTGATGTTAAATTGCAAAAAAGATTTTATTGAAAATATTCAATCTATTAAAGTGCTTAGGTAAGCTTTTTCAAAGCATTTTAACTAGATGAGTTGAATTAATACTATGCACTCCGCGTTAGTCCTACGTGTAAAACTATTTATGTGAAAAATTGTCTACAATGTCAAGCATAAGAAGTTTGATAACTCTGTCAATTTTTATAAGGTGGTGTATTTGGCAATGTAAGTACGGCAATGACGATAGACCTAGTGATCAGAGTTGACGATAGAAATGAGTTATATACATTTATATGCAAACTAATGTCCGTTGATGAATGATATTCACTCTTCCATGGCGTTATAGTTTCAGATGTTTAAAGTTAGAGATAACGTTCATACAGTTACATACTTTAAAGGCCTGCCCCGAGAACCAGTCGTATCATCTCCATATCTTACAAGTGTTATCCTTCGATGCGGTAATTATTGCATCTCCACAGTAATTGAACGAACAGGAAAACACCTCTCCGTCATGTCCTGCCAATGTTTGAGTGCATATACCTGTTACAGAGTTCCAGATACGGGCAGTCTTATCAGCAGATGCAGTGAGCAGCAATCCTCCTGGAGGACTGAATGCTACTTTTGATACTTCATCGGTATGACCTGCCATTATGGTCACTAGCTCAAAGTTACCAGTGACATCCCATATTTTGGCTGTGCAATCAGCACTTCCCGTTGCAAGACGAGTTCCAGTGCAGTTGAATGCCACATCCAGAACTTCGTCCTTATGACTGGCCACTGCTTGGCAGCTTTCGAGATTACGAACGTCCCAAAGTCTAGCTGTCTTATCCAGTGAACTCGTAGCAATACTAGAGCATTGAAAGTTCCAAATGGCATTGCTCAATTCCGCTTCGTGACCTTTGACAGTTATGGCACGTCTAAAATTATTTATAATATTTTAATATAAAAATAATTGTATTTGTCAATGGTCAACTTACTCTTTCATTCGCAAATCCCATATAATGGCATTTTCATCAAATGACGCCGTTAGCAGTAGATTTCCATCTTTATTGAATCGCGCCGAAATAACTTCCGCTCGGTGATCACTAAGAAGTTGTATTTCTTGACCTGTTTCCGAATGGAATACACGAGCCGTTTTATCCATGCTGCACGTCACAACCTGTTCTCCTTGATTGGGGTTAAACTCGGCTGCAACGATTTCAGCCGTGTGTCCCCATAGCGTGTTCAAACAGTTACCCGAGGTTGGGTTCCAAATTTTAGCTGTTTTATCGAATGATCCAGTAAGAATGCGATCGCTAGGGCAAAATAATAATGCGAGTTTTGAAAAAAGAAATTAAATTAAGTTGTCTATTTAGAAAGCTTACCATTTAGGATAGTTGTATGCTACTGAAAATACAACATTCTCATGTCCTTTAAGAACGTTTTCCTCATCACCGCTTTCCACATTCCATATCCGACAGGTTCGGTCGTATGATCCAGTAATGCATCTAGAAAATTTTAATGGTTTTTTTTTCAAGCGATACGGGACGATGTTACTATGCTAATCACATTACTCGCAATAAATTGTGCTCGAAATCAAAAGATTGACGCATGAGTGGAAGTGTGATGTATGTCATTGTTATTGAAAGTTAGCAAACATGATTACGGAAAGAAACTAATAGATTTACTCTCCAATCTCCAGCGTAGGATGAATATATGGACATGAGAATATTAAAAATATTAAACATCTTAGCAATAAAGTTTTTAATACGTAGGTCCCCAACCCCTCTGAAACACAAAAATTCAAATTTAAAATTGATGATACTCCATCTTTAGCCATTGGATTTTGATGCGGTTTTTTGAAATAGATCACAAAATTATCTTAGTTTATAGAACTGCACTGGTTATTCCGAAAATTTTCGTGTGCACGTTAAAAAAATCAAATTGGTATAAATTCGGCTAAGTTACAGGGATGATTGGGGGAAATGCGTTCACTGTCGATGTTGTGCAGCACCCTATGCAAAAATTCTAACAAATGAAAATGATCGAGATTAACAAATGTAAATGAAATTAAAAAACAAGCCTACTGTTAATTCAGGTTCTAAGCCATATAAGTTACGGAACGGGTTTTAAGCCGCACATACACCAATTGAGATATTTGATGCAGCTGTACATGATTTGTAATTAGAACTTTCAGAATTTTGATATTAATCCATCTGCTTACTTCTCATATATCGGAACGTACCTTCGCAAACGAGCATTAGCTACAGAAACTTTCAGGGCCATGGAATTTAGTACCCAGTTGCGGGTACTTATAGAAAGCATACGAACTATTTTCCGATCACAACAATGTTTTCCTCAGCGCTGAAATGCGTACTTAAACTCACAACACTGTATGCGTTGAGTTCCGTTCATGTATGGGAAGGCAAAATGAAATATGGCAGTTCACGATTCAATGCTAACGTCAATTTCCTCAGCGCGCTCCTTCGTTTTACTTATCCGCTCATGAAAACAATCAATCACAACACTTCGATTGCTTTGATCACAAACTCGTTTACTAGCAGCGACAAACTTGATGCTTCGTTTTAAAAACGAGCAAATGAAAAAGCAGGCTTTACGTTACAATGTACGTTATAGCCATGGTTAACAAAGAAGAGAGGAAATATTGGCATTTGCAACTCAAACGCCACAGTGAATGTCATATATGCCGTTCAACAGCGAAGTATTATTTATTGTTGAGTACTGTTGGACAGCTCCGAAACATTGTTTTCATTTCATGTGTTAGTGCCAGATGATGAGAATGCAATATAACCATAATCATAGATGATTCTCAAATTACAGGAAGAAACGTGAAATAAATAGTAATTTCAGACCATGTAAAATAAATTCAACTTAATGTTCAACATCACATTCTGGCAACACGCCTAGATGTGAGAAGGAGATGATTAGAACATTTCCTCCAGTGCACGTGAACAAATGCAAAATACGCAGAAGCAAAATTTAAGTGAACTTCTTCAGTAGGTAGGAAACTGATGGTTTCCTAGATAATGTATTTTTAATCCTCTAAATGAGGGTAATTAATTCGTAGTCAATCATGGTTCTAACATTGAATCACTAGCTAGATTTATAGAGTTTTAGTTCGTATCAATGATTGTGAAATAATTAAGAAAACAAAAGTCTTAGACCTATTTCACAACAACTAATGAAAACAGTCAACCCTGATTAAGTCGTCCCCTATCCTATCGTGCAACCATTTCGTTTGACAAAAAAAAAGTCATTTATGTGGCAGAAACACTGGGAATTGATTTAACTTGGTCATAATCAAGGCGGGACACTACATAGGTAGTGGGCCAATTTCATCAATCATCGAGTAATAGCATTGATGGAATTGGCTACTTATTCACTCTGTCATTGAGTCATTCTCTGAGACAGTGTTATTCAAAGAATTTACACTGAGTATAATTCCATGGTTTTACCGACAATTAAATCATGGTCAAGATGACTATTGCATATAATGGTTACAATAATAATGAAAATGGTCAAATTCAGCACCGTCATGGCTTTCTCGACTATGGTAATGGTAACAAGGAATATTCCGACGTTATAGTAAATGATGTAGAAGGAGATGTTTGCTCATCAGCATGAGGCCCCAAGAGTGGACAGTAATGTTTGCTATAATGAAAGATATGAAGCGAAAGTGTTGATAGTTCCGTCGGTGTACGGCAGGTTGAAAATTGTATATAAGTATTTAAAATTGTGCGAAGGGCTTGGATATAGCGGTACTCGAACCAAGGACGTATTCCGTTTGCCGTACATCCCCAATGCGGGGTAGGTCAGGGCACGAACGAATCGGCCACCTCAGGCGTTCGTTCGAGCTCAACTATTTTTTATGGTTGTTTTGACCATGATCGTAGTCGGTTGAAAATCACTATACTGCCATAGTCATCCTAACCCACAATAATGGTAAAATTGACCATCCAATTTTTCTTATAGTACAATTTGTCATAGTACATGTTAATTTAAAGTTGATATGTTCCGAATTAGGGTAAATTCTAGTAATAAACCAAAATATTGCATGATAGTAAGTAAATACTCAGCAAGAATAAGATAATCTTCAAATTGCAATACATGTTTATATGTACCTAGTGCAGTATACTACAATCGCGTGTTTGGATCTAGACCAACAGCTTCACGGCTCACGTCATCCAAACACCAAACTTTAACGATTTTGACACGATAGACTGAACTATTTCAAGCTCACTAGTAACCAATCATATGTCCGCACTTCAAACTAACGGTTTGTACTCATGCTTATTCAATATTTCAATGCCAACGCTTACCAATAAAATGAAATCATAAAGCGCGGTTATTTTTTTTTCGTGGGTATTGGCTGAGGAGCTGTGTAATCGATATTCATACTCACTTTTTCCCGGATTTATCGAAGGCCACGTTCGTCAGTGGAAGAATGTGCGTTTGAAGAGTTTTGAACAAATAGAACTTGGTTTTGATAGGTTCTTTGAGTTTTTTCTGAAGTTTTTCCAGTATTTCGGTTACTTGTGGGAAGATCTCTTGTGTTATCAATGGCTCCGACAAGGCGATTTTTTTCGTTAAGGCCGATAAATCACAACTGTTTGAGGGTTAATTTAGTTTTAAGTAAATGTCTTTTTAAACATTAGAATATACGTTACAACCAACCTGGGAGTCAGATCGAAGAGATCAATCATTTTCGTCCCTTCGACATTTCGTTTTCGATAATTTAGAGCGATACCTAACAATTAATAAGTGCTGTTATCAATCCGACTATTTATTATTCTTATTTGACTCACCTGGTGGATAATAGCGTAAATATATTTTTACTAATTTCATTGTGTTTGAATTAATCCGTCAACCTTTACAATATCTATGTTAGTGGAATTTAAGAAATTTGGCAAGAATTTCTGGACATGGACTGCACTCGTTGAATGCTTTTTGGCAAATGTGATGAAATTTTCCGTTGCCTGTTAGATCGATAGCAATGGTAATGAATTTCGATGGACTGAACCTGGAACATGTGGATCTGTTATCATGGATATCGTTGCCGTGGAATTTTGCATTTTTAGTTGTTTGTTTGTGCTTGATGGAAAGACGCACTACCTGTTGAAACTTGCTGTTGTTTGGAAGCGATAGCAAACAAATATCAACAAGTTTTGTTTTACGTTCAATTTAGTAAATTGATAGGGTTACAGACTCTAAAAATCCTACAACTTCGTTTTCAAAAAACAAATGAACTTTTATTCAAAAATGAAATTGCCGTTTCAGAATCTATTCTACTACGTATTCAAAATATTGTGCTTATTCATAATGGGAAAAAATTCTAATATGCTACGGTTGATTACTTATTTTTTTCTCTTTCTAACACTTTAAATAAATAAACTGCATATGACATTTAACTGGTAATACGCTGACTTAGACCATTTCCTGAATTGAAAGCGAGGGATGTGACTCTATCTCAGATGCAGTAAAATTATCGTATTGGTTTTAAAGATCTTAAAGATTTACTGCACAAAGATAAGAGTAATGCAAGTTGATGAATACAAAAGATTAAAAATGATCTTTCAAAGATCGATTCAATAGCGTGAGATTTTTCAATCATCTTGAATCTAGAGTTGGATGTGTCGCACCTCCAGGTGGAAAGATAAAATTTCCATAAAATTGCCAAATGGAGTTTGTCAAAACATCCGGCACTTTTTTGCTTCCTCCTGTGGATACATTGTATAAACAATATTTGGAATTTTGTAAAATGTGAAAGAGAGTGTGTAATCCTTTCATTATGGAATCTTAGGTCCAACCAATTTATACTAATGATTCATCAGAAATAGATGTTTGTGTTTGCACGATACTAAAAAACACGAATATCTTATTTGATGTTTTGAATATATTATAAGATATTCGGATACATACCTCAACTCTTTTTTATGAACAGTTTTATGCGAAGGCTTGTATTTTAAGGTTAAGGATGATCATTCAATGTACTATGGGTCAGGAGGTTTAGTTAGTAATTCAAAATTAATAACTCCAAATCGAAACATCTAGTAGTTAAATTCTTCTCCTACGATTCTTCTCATAGTTAGTTCCATCAATTCCCAATGACAAATAGTTAGGAACTGTTCCGCATATGTACACAGAAAAAAATAATGAATTTTCCGAAGCGGGTAAAATTTCCCCTCGTTTAATTCCATGCCAAAGGAGGCGTAAACAACGAAATTGTTTGCAATCTTTCATGTGCCATACAACAATGTTTGCAATCTTTCATACAACAGGCTAGATTCAGGCGTTATCTGGCTTAAATTTACATGAAATATCCCATTATTTTCTGCCAAATCTAGCATTCCCTTTATGTGCATTAGATATCGCAGAAAATTCAATGTTTCTTTTTATCTGTGTAGCGTTAACATGCAAGTTTTTACAATCACGTCTGGAAACTTAATGTCCACAGCAAAGATAAGATTTAGATTTAGATGTGTCGCACCCTCAGGTATTAAACGATTCCAGTTTAAAAATCGTTCCACGTTCCTTACTTCTTCAATCGTTTGAAGTACAGCTGCCAGTTAAAATTCTTCGCTTATCGCCTCGATTTTTTCCACTGTTACTGATTGGCAGCAGGGTAAATGCACCCTTCTTTTTGGGGAAATGCTCCTTGAACTTTGGAAAAATGCTCCTTAGATGCGTTTGCCCGGTATAATGCAATCGGAGGTATTTACCTTCTGGTTAGCGCTTGCCGGTTGTTTTGACGGGTCTTAAGTTTCTTCAAGATTGTATATCTTCGAGGTAATTTTGACGGGTTTAAATTTCATTTTTACGAGTCTTAATTTCATTTTGAAGAGTCTTAATTTCGTTTAGACGACTCTTAAATTCAGAAACTTAAAACCCGTCAAAACTATACAATCTTGAAGAAACTGAAGACCCGTCAAAACACCCGGCAAACGCTGACCAGAAGGTTAATACCTCCGATTGCATTATACCGGGCAAATGCATCTAAGGAGCATTTTTCCAAAGTTTAAGGAGTATTTACCCAAAAAGAAGGGTGCATTTACCCTTTGCCGTTACTAATTGTTTGGGCGAATGCTGTATCTTGCAAGAATGGTGGACCTTGAAACCAACGGTTATCTGGGTCAAACGATGATCCAAAATACCACATGGGAGCATCACCCGCTTTGTTGAGCTTTAACGGCTCATAGTTCCATTCATCGACACTGGTGAATGAAAGAATTTTACCAACTCTAAATGATACAAACTGGTGATATCGACGACTCAATGAGCGAAGCCACGCAAGAACTGTGGCGGAGTCTGTCCATAGGAAACGCCATGTTAAGAGTGACTGCCGTACAAATAGCAATTGTGATCCCATCATGGCAGTCTGTAGTTCCAAGCGACGGATTGACAGCGTACGAAGTGGCGCGACCATAGTCTTGGCTGCTAGCAAATAAGCTACACCGTGAACACGTGAATTTTAATTTTGTCAACTTCTTGCGGTAGAAGATTTTGAAAAGAGCAACGTAGAACTTTTATTTCATTCAGAGTCACGTACAGTTCGAACCATCTACTCCATCGGTCATGTAGTTGCTCTGCTGTGGGTTCGTCCCAATCTGTACCCGATCGCCAGGTCTCTTGCATTATAATTTTGCTCTGTACCACGAAGTGTTCTACGAATCCCAACGGATCATACAGTTTCATAATGGTTAGTAGAACTTGGCTAGCCAAGACTTCTTTTCACCCTTTGTGATCGAAACTGAAGTGATCCGCAGAAGAGGGGCCCATAAGACACACTCGTTGACATTAACCTTGTCAAGGTTACATTTGTTTGACAAGCCTTGTTGCTTCTTCAACCGAGTTCATACTGTCAAGGAAATCGTCTACGTAGTGGTTTTTGGTGATCACCTATACTGCTCTAGGATATAGCAGTGCGTAGTCGAGTGCGTTCTTTTTCCGGACGAACTGCGCCGTGCACGGAGCGCTGGGGTCTCCGAACATGGCAGCGTTTGATTAAATAGACCTACGACAACTTGTCTTCTTCTCGAATTAGGATCCTTAGGAACATCTCGCGGATATCAGAGTACACTGCGATCTTATCCTCTTGGAATCATAGCAGGCCTTCCATAAGTGATACGAGAAGATCCGGGCCCTTCTGCAGCGGGCCTTGAAACACCACCAGCCTTAGCCTCAGCATCCCACACCATTCTGATTTTGTTGGGTTTCTTGGGATTCATTACCATCCCTAACGGAAGCTACCACACTCGAGGCAGGTTTTTGTTCTTCAGATCTTCTGGCAACACCTTATGAAAATGTTGTTTTTGTTCATAGTTCCCTAGTTGCTTGTTCACCCTTCCACGCAGCACAGGGTCTTTCGTCATTCGTTTCTCCAAACCTTTCAACCTACTAACCGCCCTGCGATAGCTATTCGGGAGGTTCAGATTCTCTTTTCGCCAGAGTAAACTCGTTTCCATACGAGTTCCCTTCCATACCGTTGTGTCTTCTAAGATACTGCGTGCACGTTTGTCATCCTCGGACTCAATATGATTCATCAAAAAAGTATCTTCGTCAGCGAAGAATTTTTGGGTCGAGTCGTGCAGATCAGTGTTGCTCATATCGTCGCAGGCATGAACGTTCAGTTGTTCAATTGATCCTTCATGTCCGGAGTTTCTCCAATATACACACCATCCCAGTCGAGTTTTAGTTGCAACTGGTGCGCAGCTACTGCTAAGGACCGTATCGAAAAAAGTTATCCACATATTTTTCTTTCGAATCAAATAAAAAAAATATTTGTTTTATTCAAACAAATGGATGATTCTTTATTGAAAGGGATTGAACTTGAACATTGTGAAGACAGAATGAAATTATTATTATTCGTTCACGAATTTGCGAATTTTTGATCGAACACTTTTCATCAAGTTCCGGACATGTGTTTCATCAATTTTTTTGGACGCCTAACATTTTTTGAGCTCCTGCATATTCTCAGCTGCTTTGCCAGTCTTTTTGAAGACCCTCTTCACAATCGCCCAATAGGGTTCGATGGGCCGAAGCTGAGGTCAATTTGGCGGATTGATGTATTTCTCAACGAAATCCATACCCTTTTCCGTGTGCCAATTGAGAGTTGTTTTGGCGTAATTCGCCGACGCTAAATCCGGCCAAAAAAACTTCAGGTTTAATTAAAGCAGCAACCTCTTCTGTAGACACTCAGATCGACATTGATTGTTCCGGAAGTGTGAAAAATGGTAGACTTCATACCGCAGGAACATATTGCCATACCAGCATTTTTCGACCAAATTTCTCCACTTGAATCGACCTGTCTGCATCGCTTACACCCTCCTCTACGACGGCAGTGTAATATTGTGGGCCTGGAAGGCCTCTTTGACAGAGGTCTCGTCGTGCATAAAAATATATTCATCCGGTTGCTGCAAAACTCGCGAATACAATTTCCGGGCCCTTGTTTCTGCGCGTTGCTTCTGTTCTGTACTTTGTTTGGCGATTTTCTTGTAGGTCTTCAGGTTGTTCCGTTTCTTTATACGTTGAATCATTCGGGCGCTGGTTCCCGGTTTATTGACCAAATCACGTATCGACATTGATTTGTTCTTGTGAATTTGAGCTGACACTTTCTGATCCAGTTGAGGGTTGGAAGATCCGGGTTTTCTGCCTCTTCCTGGAAGTTCATCAAAAGAACAGTGTTCCCTAAACTTGGTTATGGTGGATTTTACACTTGGGTGATGAATTCCAAAGCGTTTCGCCAGTTGTCACATAGTCACACCTTTTTCACGTAGCCATGTGTCCAAAACTATAATTTTCACGTCCTTTTCAATGCACGACATTTTAAAACGAAGAATTTAAACCATGCATACAGGTAAAAAAACGAAGATGACAATCAAATCAAATCACAGCATGCTATGATGAACTCATTAAAAGCACAAACTACACGCGTACAACACAGTTTCACAGACGCAGCCTGATTTCAGTACTTTTTGGGTTTCTTCTGCTTTCGATAAGATAAGTCTTGAGTCCAAATCGCTCTTTTGCACGAATCACGTAGGACGTCAAGGTCTCTGATCCCTGATCTTCTTGTCAATAGCAGGACTCACACGACCGGATTTCCGACCACTCCTCGGTACATCTTCAAAAGTATATTGTTCTCCATATTTTCTAACGGCAGTTCGTACCGCTCCGAGGCTCACACCCTCTTCCTTGGCCAATTTTCTTAAAGAGATTTCAATCACAGTGTTCCATTTGTGCACGATACTTTTTCTCTGCTCCGGAGTAAGACCAAGCGTTTTGAAAGTCAACCAGGCGCTAAGTTTTTTTGTTTAATGTTATGACGTACAGAAATATGTAAACAAAAGGACGCAGCTAAAATATAATAAAATTTTATTCAATTCAAAATAACCGTTAACATTAGGTGTGCTTATAATTTCTGGAATATATTGATACTATCTCCGAGGATTCCTCGTAACATTGGTAATGCTGAGAACGTTACATCGAGCCTCGATACTAGTAAGGAAATTCTCATCGCTGGATATGAAAATGATTCAGAAGTTAAATTGAAAGCATTTGAAATGCCTGGATTTTCCGGAAATAAACTACCGGTTGTTAACGAAGAAAATATCTGCGGGGAACGGTTAAATACGGAAGCAATCCAGAATTGGATTGTGTCACACAATGTTGTGGATTTCCAAAGGTACTACATAAACCATATGGACTTAAAGGAACAAATGCGGTGCAGTACCAATACTGACAGGAGACCCTTACGGTCGGGGGATTTGAGATTCCGGGCACGCATACTCTCTGAATCGTTGGTACGGTTGGCAGTATTGGAACAAATGACGAAGTAACCATCGGTGCTGTCCCATTACCGGTTGCCACTACTGTCGCTGGATCCGCAGAAAGCATGGGTAGATATGATTTTGCGTTTCTTGTAATCGTTGATACCTACAAGTGCTCGAAGGTTTTTACACGACCGGTGAAGTTGTCACCGGGAAATAGAATTGTCGGATCCAGGTAAAGCAAACCCTGATTTAATAGAACAATACTACTGCTAGTTCCTAGCATCGTCGAAATAGTAAAGCAATAGTAAAGCACCCAAACGAGAACCTTGGATTCCCCCAACATAGAATGAAATATTTGAAGAATGTTCTCGATAGTTAAAAAAAAGTTGCTTGTAACTTCAAAACTATAATTTATTATTTAATTAGAAACAAATTTAATAATATACTTTAACCAGACATTTCAGCATTTTGCTAGGTAGGTAATTACTTTTTTTTTACAGGGTTTCGGTAGGAAGGACCATTCTAGATTAATCTCGCATTCAATGAACTTCCACTTACTTTGTGGCACTACTGTCCTGAACTACTCCGCAGTTCCAGTAGTAAATTAGTGTGTAGAATGTTTGTACATATTGAAAGTTTATGAAACACGAAGAGCCTGCATCGGGCATCGGCTGTGAACGGTTGTGTTGATGCTTTGTTGTTAGCGCTATTTTGTTATCGGGCGTAGCGCGGTATCTATTGTTTCGGTTACCTATTGTCGATGGCGCGAGTATAAAGCTTCCCGGTGAGATGTGGTGGTTTACCGGGAGTGGTGGGCCGTTGGTCATGATCACAATTTATTGTGATCTATATTATTCTTTCGCCATAATCGCCGGGCCAACATATTTTGAAACAAGTTCACCACCATCACACTTTGTGGTTTCCTCCAATAGCATGCCTACTGTTGGTTTTAATCGGTCCAAATCGGCTTTCCAGAATTAATAAAAGTTACCTGGTTTTTCCAATGAAAAACCACCATCACACTTTGTTAGTTCCCCAAATGCATACTTACTGTTGTTATAAATCGGTTCAAATCGAAAATCACAACTAATATTTAAACATTTCACATGCCACCCAATCATGTTATCCAACATCCCAGTGATTTCTCGTGAAAGTGCAAAGGTGTTCTCGGCTTCGAAAAAAGCGAACAATCCTCTCCTTGACCTTCCTCTACATTCGTCGAAGCTAGTACGCTCAACTTCTACAATTTGGATACCGGGAAGCACACTTGCCGCAAGCTCTAAGGAAGCCCAAGGCTATTCCTCTCAGCGCAGTCGACCATCCACTGTCAGCGACCAGCAGCCGTCCCGGTCCTGCGTTTGAGTTGGAAGATGGTGTCTTCCAAACACTGATTCCAGGCAAGTATGCTGTAAATTCGAACATTTTGTGCGCTGATCAATTTGCTGTTTTCAATCAAGCTTCGTTACACCACGTTCAGTCATCTTCTGCAATTTGGACACCGGGACGCACACTCACCCTAAGCCTCAAGGGAGCTCCTATTCCTCTTATCGCAGTCGAGCCTTTGCTGTCAGCGGTTAGCAGCCGTCCCTGTTCCGCTTTTAAGTTGGAAGAAGAGGTCTTCCGAACTCCGATTCCAGGCAAGTACGCTGCTATCTCGAATATTTCGTATGCTGATAATTCACCGTTTGCAGTCAACCTTCATCGGCCCAACGTCGCATTATCTCTGCAAATTTGCGACTGGGACTCGAATCTTCTGCCAGACCCACAGTGACCGACGTTAACGAAACACCACTGCCACTGCCACACCCAACACCGCTAACTCCTCCAGCACCTCCCATCGTAGCGATCTCAATGTGCACGGACTGCTAGTTTACTACCAGAATGTCAGCGGTATGAACTCTAATCTAGTCCAATACTTTCTGGCTAGCTCGGACTGTTCGTACGCCACAATCGTTCTTATTGATACATGGCTCAATCATAACATTCTCTCCATATCTGCTTTTGATTCTTTTTACAAGGTAGTTTGGTGCGACCGAAGTGCACTAAATAGCCAAAAATTTCTGGTGGGGGTGTTTTGATCGCTGTACGTTACGGCCTCGAATCAAACATCGTTTAAAATGAATCTTGGAAGTCGGCGGAGCAAGTTTGGATCTCGAAGGATCGTACCCTGTACCTTTGCGCCGTTTACTTTCGTCATGACAGAGTTAGCGACGATGATCTCATAAATGTGCACCTTCAGTCACTTCTGAAAATGACTCCCTTAGAGACGAAATCGTGATAATCGAGGATTTTAACCTCCCCGGTGTCAAATGGCGGCGTGGATCGGACAACTTCCTTTATCCCGACCCTTCCCAATCGCGCATCGATGTGAGGTCGATTTCGATGCTTGATCATTATTCCGTTGAATCCTTACACCAGATTAACGACATTGTGAATGAAAATGGACAATCTCTAGACTTTTGCGTTGTGAATGCTGACACTCCACCAAGCATCATGCTAGCCCCATCTGCAGTAGTAAAACAGATGCCTCATCATCCACCACTTCTTCTCAATCTCGTGACTAGTGCACCGACCAGCTATTGTACCGCTATCCATCTGTCATGAATTCTGCAATGCAGATTACGACAGCATTCTCGATGTGCTTAGTAGTGAACAACGTCGATAACGCCATTATCATGTTCTCCAACATCTTGAACTATTTGACACGTTCAGTACTTGACAGACACGTTCCAAAGAAAGTCTCTCCAGGCTCGAAAAAAAGTACCACGGCAGGCAGATGCCCTGCGCAGGCTGAAATCGAAAACGTAGGTTTTTGAAACATAGTCGATAGCGTTACGAAACCATTACGTGACGCTCAACTATCGGTACAAGCAGCTGGCTTGACGCTGATTCTCGACCCACCAACGCAAGCTCCAAAGCAAACTGAAGCATAATCCTAAGGTGTTCTGGCGATACATTATTGAGCAACGCATGGATAACGGTTTACCTTCATCCATCTTTCAGAACGGAGCTATCGCTGAGTCCGTTGTCGACATCTGGTGCATGTTCTCCGAAAAGATTGCAGATTTTTGCCATAACGATGCCCTCCAGCCACAGCAAATCGAAGTTCCCTCGAATAACGTCCCTTTATTTGACCGGTATTTCAACGTAATCCCTATCGACGATGCAGATAACTATCGTTGCTGCTGCAGACAAGTTGAAGGCGTCAAACACTGCTGGACTGAACGGTATTCCATCCGTGTTTCTTAAATATTGCATTGCTTTGCCGATCGCACCATTAGGCCACATCTATCGGTCATCATTGACAACCGGTAAGTTTCCAGCACTATGGAAGGAAGCGTACATGTTTCCCGTGCACAAAAAGGGAGTTAGAAGAAATGCTGATAACTACCTCGGGAATTATTAAGTATTCAACGACGTTTCATCTGATACGCTCTTCGTAGACTGCCTTGGATGGACCCTAGCATCCTTCCGAGGTACGAGAGTCACTGCCTTATGATTCATTTGGACACTCTTCAAATTCCTCGTGAAGCCACGAAGGCACTTATCTTCGCAGATTTGCTGTCTGATCGAATAGACTGCCCTTCACTGTCCGCCGATATTCCACTCCAGGCTAGTAGCCGTATCTTACGAAACACCTCCCTTTTTAGAGTTCCACACAGAAGACCCGTTACGGGACGAATTCTGGAATGATTGCTTTGTAACGTGCCTTTTATTGTGTGTCGTCTGTTTTTGATTTTAATATGTCGCGGGACTATACAAGAGGACAGTTTTTGTTAGCGTTACGATAGTATGTTTCTATCATTTTTACACCAAATTAGTTTGTTGATTGTCAAATAAAATAAATAAATAAATAAATAAATAAATAAATAAATAGAAACTTCACTTTTTGAGGAATTTTACAGAAATGTCAGTACAAAACATGCAGTTTTTCTTTAATGAAAAATGGAAAAGTTTAAATTTCCATTATAACAATAGCGACATCTGTTCTTACAATTTACACACATGTCAATATGCTAAGGCTTTGTAGCCCACTGGCTACGTGATGACTGAAACAGGTTCCCAAACTCTTGGCTAAAGTGGTCAAATGTCCATTGGAATAAAATCTTGTCATGCGTTATATCACAGTGCTAAGATTTTTCAAAAATATGTCAGTAATAAACATGTTGTCTTACCGTATCGCAATGGTCATGTGATGGCCCTGAACATATTATATTTTTTCGTTATTTCCTAAAATATAATCTTATTATTATTTTTAAAATTAAATTTTTGTTTGTCTATTAATTTAATTTCATTTTTTTTTTAATAAAAGTGGAACTTTTACGTACAAGAAAGATAAGTTTATTTTATCGAAAAAAAAACTCAAATTTTTCCTTTTTTGTCATGGGTTTTCCTATGTTTGGGGCTTAACTGGGTAAAATCTTTTTTTGTCTACGTATTCCACAAATATTTTTTTTTGTATAGAAGAGTAATGCTCACAATATTACATATTTTTAATTCATATCACTACATTTTAAGAGTAAGTAAGCCATCAATACAACCAATTTATCGTGGAAGCTTGCCTATATCATCTGATACATTCATGTACATCAAGTTCGCTTTCTGCAGAAGTCTCTGACCCTGATTGTTTAGCAAACACTAGTATGCAGCTGCAGCACTTGTCTGACAGCCACGGTTTCGAGTTCTGTGAAATATTCCGTCCACCCATTGTAGGCACAACTTTTGCATACTTAATTGTATTTAATTTTAATTAACGCTCCAAATAAATTCAGACGCTTTTCGACGCGAGCAAATCTCTCACGGTATCAGCAGTACGTATCATGCTGATGACGATTCCAGGCTGCTCCGGACAGAAAGGGCATCGTCAGTGCACTAATTCTGCCATCGGCTACCGTTGTAGTCTCTGCCAGGCTGTGCCATTCTAACATTCTTTTATTTATTAGCCACCATCAGGAATGCTCTGTTTTCCGATGAAGTTGCAATTATAACAAGCTCCGTATGCGCTTTCATTAGTGAATAAATCAAAAGTTTTTTCTGTTGGCCTGGAAAGTTGTGCCCAAGCTGCTACTCCTAATCTCTGTTTAATGTGTTTCCCACGGTACCAGTATTTTTTTTTTAATTATCGCCAATTTCTGTTTAGAATCGATAAAACATTGTTATATTAGAATGGAATTTTTAGCTATTCTTGTGATTCAAGTTTTCATCTCTACCATCATTCCATTCAGGGTTTCATAAATATATTTAAAAAGAAACCGGACGATCCATCATAATTCCATGCCAACATCCCGTTAATCGCTGTTGTACAATATTTTAGTGACCCGTGCCACCCTTTTTATTACACATATCCACCTACTTTGCAATACTAGAAGCGTAAAAAAATCTCCCTGCACCTAGCGCTGGCTGCTCTATCCTGTAGGTGCTATAACGTCCCTCGTTCCATATGCTCTACATCTGGTTCATTTGGATGATGGTCAAACTTTCTACCCGGGGAGGAAGCTGGAAAATATATTCATTGGATCAACGTACTTTTATGCATCCACCCATCGTTGTATTATGTGATTTCAACCACGTGTTGTATGTTTTGTTTAACACTTCATTCAAAAGGGAAGTGTATTACTGCGGGATTCGGTTGGCAAACACATCCTCTCACACCCACACATATGTGACGATGACGGAGGGTATTCATAGTAATGTCACGTTTGAAAAGAGTGTTCAGCTGGCTTGAATACCAGAACTGGACCCGATGTCAGCATGCGTACTTGACAACGATCAAGGGCTTAGAAATAGAATTTGTTTATTGTATAGCAAATTCTGTGCAATACAGTCAATACAAATCCGAGGGTTTTCATGATAGACAAGCTCCCTAGGCTCAAGATGTTAAGGTCATGCGAGGTGGTTGGCTTCTAATGCCGATTCAGTAGAAACATAATGAAACACTTTTGAATCAAAATTGTTTAGCTAAAAATGGTTTCATATGACTATATGGTTATTGAGTTGACCAATTTGATAAGTGATAAGACACAAGTGAG
Source organism: Aedes koreicus (assembly GCA_024533555.2). Taxonomy (NCBI): domain Eukaryota; kingdom Metazoa; phylum Arthropoda; class Insecta; order Diptera; family Culicidae; genus Aedes; species Aedes koreicus. The sequence continues at coordinate 322,576 of JAHHFK020001855.1, forward strand.
ACCTGATTGAGCATAATTGCACGGGGTAATGAACACGTCTAAGATGAACGCTTACGGTCTTCTGTGGGCAAGATCTAAAACATTAGGGCATAAAGTTGAAAGAGACATCAACCTCATGACTCACGAATAGTCTCGAGAATTGTGAATCTACTTGTTGGTACCCACAAAATCGTATATGATAGCGAGTATATGTACAAAGTGGAGGCGATATACGTACTTGTGTCCATTTGACTGCAGGTAAATTGTACGTATATCGCCTCCACCTTGTACAAATATCCGCTATCATATACGATCCTGTGTTTGCTGGGTAGTAGTTACTTGCCTACACTGAAAATATTTTTTTCGTATATTTGCTGACGCTTGTTATGTTATGGAAAGATCGGGTAATCAACCTCGGTGAGACCTGACGTATCTGACGTATCTGAGCGCCTGTTCTTCATGCCGGAGCCGGCTCAAAACAGCGTCTGTTCTCCATGTTAGAAGCCGCTAATCCTCGTACAGCGTGGAGGTTCCACTTACGAACGATGCTTGCAATTTCATAAGGCTGACTTATGAATGGATTTTGTTTTACACGACGTTTTTCTTGGCCGCCTTTAAGCTTCCCCATTTACTAGTGTAGATATATACTAGTGGTCAAGTCACTCGACCTATAACCTCAACGTTCAAGGTTCGAATCCAGGTTGCTCCATATTTTTATTTTTGCAAAATCATTTTATTTCATAAGGCTCGTTGAAGTAAAGAAGAAAGATGAGTGGTCTAAGATGACTGTCTTGTGGAATTCCTGACGTGATCAGAAATGATGCTGAGGTGGATTCACTAATGACTACTTGCGAGTGACGACCAATCAAATAAGATTGGAGCCAATTTAAAAGTGTTCCATGCATTCCAAACCTTTCAAGCTTCGCCACAGCAGTTTGGTGGTTAACCTTGTCGAATGCTGCAGATAGGTCCAAATGAAGTACGTCCGTTTGTGCTCGATCAAGCATACTGTCCGTCACATAAGAAGTGAGACACAATAGGTTTGACGTTGTTGAACGACTGGGAAAAAACCATGCTGATCTGGGCTCAGGTGTTGCTTGCAACGGAAGAACAGTTGGTATATCACAACTAGCTCGAAGAGTTTGGAAACGGCGCATAATAAGGATATTCCACGATAATTGTCTACATAATTCTTATCACCTTTTTATGTACTCGAAGTATGAACGCATTTTTCCAGCAGAGAGGAAAAACTCCATCCGAAAGCGAGTGGTTGAAAATCTTTTGTAGAGGGATGAGCAAGTTGTTAATGCAATTTTTCAAAATGAGCGACGGAATTCCATCGGGTCCTAAGCACGTTGACGGTTTCAGTTAACGTGCTGCTGCTAAAATTGAATCATCATCAACGGTGATATTGGGCATAACTAAGCCTGAAGATTGAGTGTTACTAGATGCCGATGTTATCTGTCTGTCAGTAAGCCATTCGTTAGAGAAAATGCGAGAACATTTTGAGTCAAACAGGTCGCATATGACTTGTGGCTCGGAGGTTACCGTGCCATTCCACTGCATTGACGAAGGAAGACCATACCCTTTACGCTGCTGTTTGACATAATTCCAAAAGGATTTAGGATGGGATTTGAGTCTTCGTTGTATGCCAGCCCGATAACTATTGAAGTATCTCCTTCCCAAGCTTTTATAGATCTTGTTCAATCTTATGTAATGGTTCCGCAGCAGTACAGTTTTATTCTTCGAATACCTTCTCAGAGCGGCTTTCTTTTGACTTTTCAGTTTAAGAAGCTCAGCAGTCTGCTAAAGAAGACTGCCTACAAATCTGCCTACAAATATATATCTGGGCGAGTTGGTGACTGCCAATAACGACAAAACAGAAAATAAAAAAACGCATTAGGGGGGGAATGATTGGGTGGAGGGCGGAACAAGGCGAAAAAAAAGCGGGGGGGGTTTTGGGGGGGGGGGTTTGGGGGGGGGGGGGGGTGGGGGTGGGGGGGGGGCTAATGTTGGTCACAGCGAGACGCGAATCAAAAACCCATAAAACTTTCTTCCCAGGTTGGTTTATTAGAGAGCGAAAGTTATAAATTTCCTGTAAAATATTTTGTAAATTAGGCTATGTAATGTATAAGTTTAATGTAAGTCTTACTTTTAGTGATTCTTGCTGTGTAAATGTATAAATTGCTTGAAATCCACCAAACCTCGTACTTCTAGGAGCTCTATCGACGGTAAAGTAGCACAGCAGAATTTTCAAACAGCCACTTAACTGTAGGAACCTATGTGTATGTTTATGTTTACGATTATGCTTTAGTTTTACGTTGTTTTTAGCTCACCTTTCTTTTCCGAGCTGGAGAATATATATATATATATATATATATATATATATATATATATATATATATATATATATATATATATATATATATAAAAATATATATATATATATATATATATATAATAGGAGATACGTTGTAGCACTAGTGATAAGCTTATACCTTAGAACATATTAGTTATAGAAAACATAAACATAGGTAAATAATCTTCTCTTTTGCACTTTTTATTGCCGTAAATTTTCACCTTTAGACTAGCAATTAAGGCTAGAAGAATTTAGTGATTTAAGACACTAGATTTAATTAGATTTAAGAGCAGTTTTTAACTAATTTTAAGGAAATCGCACTGGTAGCTTCTTGTGGCTATAATAATTATTCCCTTTTGTTTTTGATTGTTTACTTTTTGCAACCCTCACTCGTCCTACCAACGCGCGACAATCCCTTCGCATGGCAGTGGGTTTGGTTGCGTTGATCACTCAGTGGCGTAGATCTGCGGTGGGTGCAAATGGTGCACTTCTCGACGGGGCGCAACTAACACCTTGCTTGTGGCTCGGAAACTGGTTCCACGGTCGCTGTAGATTGTCGCAGGAACACCCCTTCGAGCCATGATGTTTCGGATGGCCATTACGCAGGAATCGGTGTTCAGTGTGTGAGCAATTTGCAGGTGGATGGCGCGAGTGGTTAAGCAAGTGGCGAGAACCCCCCACCGTTCTCTGTACGTCTTCCAATCGATACTGGCATAGGACCGAAATAGTCCACTCCTGTGTGGGTGAATGGACGCGTAAAGGCGGCCAGGCGAGTTGGAGGAAGGTCACCCATTGCTGGAGGCTGTGGTTTTGCGAGGAGGATTTTACAATGTTGACAGTTTTTCCCGATCTGATGGTACGCTGCTTTTAGGCGAGGAATACGATAGTGTTGTAATATTTCATTCACCACCGTCTCGTGGCTCTGGTGATTGAAGCGCTCGTGAACTGCAGAGATAATGAGGCAAGTAACGGGATAATCTCGGGGGAGAATTATCGGCTCGGCTGCATCTCGATCGATGACCGCACATGCTTTCGTTTGTCCTTTGACACGAAGCACGTCGTTCTCGTCTAGAAAGGCACTCCACTGGTAGAGTAGACTGGAACTGGGAATTGATTTTACGGGATCTTTCAAAAAACGGTTCTTCATAAGCATGGCCGTCTCCTCTGCGAAAGTTGTAGATTGAGCATAGCGGAAAAGATGATTATCAGCGCCAATGAAGTCCTGTCTTCTTAAAGTTCCAGGCACTCGTGGCTTTCCATGGCAGCTACGCCTTAGGTTGTTCACATAACGCAACACGTAGGCCGTTACACGTAGCAAGTCGCTCCACTTGGAGAAGTCTTGTGGGCGAATAGCCGGATCAGTAGGTTGGGTGTGAAGAAACAGATGCGGCCGAAGCTCTTCCTCGGTGGTCCTTCCAGAAAACGGATTTTCAGGCCATTGTTCTTTATTCAGTAGAAGGAATTCCGGTCCACGGATCCAACAGAGTACATCTTTGGAATCCGTCCAGAACGTCCGCTTGCTGACATGGATCGAAAGCGATTTCGATATTGTATCCGCCAACCGCACACCAATGACCGCCGCTTACAATTCGGAACGAGGAATAGACAAAAATTTCAACGGTGCAACTCTTGTTTTGGCGCTGACTAGCGCGCATTCGACGGTATCGCCGTTCTTGAATCGTAGATATACAGCCGCAGCAAAGCCGCTCTCACTTGCATTGACGAAAGTATGCATTTGCACTACTGTACCTACTCCCGCGGATGTTCGCATTCGATAGCAGCGTGGGATTTCAACGGTTGCTATCTGTGGGAAGATCGCTAGCCATGACAACCACTTGTCGTACTGTGAATCCTCGATCGGATCATCACAGCCAACTGTTGTTCGCCAGATCTCCTGGAGCAGCACTGTCAGGAACATCAAAAAATGCGCAATGAGTCCCAATGGATCGAATACCATCATCAGTGTGCGTAGAACTTCTCTTTTTGTTGGCCGTCGGTTTCCTGAGATGAGTTCTTCATCGGAGTTCTTCATGGATCGGAAAACACCTGGGATTCCATAATGTGTTGAATCTGTTCAAGCGTCGACCGAACCTTACGATCCGCAATGTGGCGAAGAAGACGGAGGTTACCATCTGATTTGTCGTAAAAAATGATAAAACGCGCCAGGCTACATTTACAAGGTCAGTAAGGCATCAAACTGGAACGATAAACAAAATACGGGTGCCAAAACCCGCACCAGGAAGCTATACCGAGAGTGGCTGACGAAACGAAACCTAGACGCTATTTCGGCCAGACTTGGCATCCTGCCACCATGCGCGGCCGCTGTTAGACTGGTCAGAGATAACAATGTTGTTTTTATACCAAAAGATTTGAGCCCACCGAATTCGCCGGAACTTCGTCTGAGACCAAACTTCGTAAAACATCTAAAGAATTTGAGAATGAGCTGGCTTTGATGACACAGTGTGTAAAAGTTTCAAAAGAAGCAGGCCCCACAATTGCCCAGAACTTTATGAGTTATATCAAGGGCAAAGTGCGGTCATTCGGTAATGGGGAAGAAATCCAATAAACCAACCGTGGAAAAGAAACCAATTAAGTTCAATAAATAGAAATCTAACCATAATATTTATTCCCTGAAAAATTGCCGAAAATCCGACAAAAATGAATTTTTGGCCACCATTTTTTTGTGTCTCATTCCTTTCGAGCACAGTTCTCATTTATCAAGGTTGGCCTATTATAAAACTTTCATGTGCAGATATTGTTTAAATTTTTAATTTGTCTCTGGATTTTAGAAGTTTTAGAAATTGTGGTGTTCACAGCTCCTATTGGAACATTAATTGATCCCTTTGATTGATGTATTGCCCTGTAGTGTGTAAGTGAAGTTTAAATAAAACATGACTAGACGATGAAAAAGAAAAATGCATCCGAACCTACTTCATGACTTCAACCCCCGCTCAGAGCACAGCAGATAAACCTTTTCATATTGCGAGCAACAATTGGACAAGGGTGGAGCACAAACTGTACGTGCGTACACCGGTATTATATTTTAACTCGAGGATTTTCGATTAAAAGCTATTTGTAAGAGGGTTTATCTTCAGTAAGCCAATTTTTCCCTATACGCATCTCACGTAATTTTATTGTTTCTAGATATGTTATAAATGCAGGATCCTTTTGATAAAGAACTTCGAAATACAAGGGAAAGTCAAGAATAGGGACAAGATAGCGAGAAATCTCGCATCAATCTTGTTTGGAGATTCTTCTAAACATATCTTCGAAAATTAATATATAAACTCTAAACTGTTATATTAATTCATACTTATTTTTGATCTTAAGGCCATCATTATGTATTTATATTGATCGACTTAACTGAGTGATAGTTAAGAAATTAGACCATATTCCCTAAAATCTAAGTTTTACGCAACAAATTGCGTCGTTTATCTAGTTTTTCTTGCAACAAACCCAGGACTATATGACTTACGGAAATCTGAACAAAAGATAGTAAATCGAACGCAATATTGTTCCCCTTCTTTGTAAGAAGAATAAACATAAGTATGGATTAGGTTGTTGCTTTAGCTAGAGCCAAGCTGGGTGATTATTAACGCACTTGAAAATTGTTTCTGTATGTCTGTTCGTGATCCTTAAACAAATTTCCTGCTAGGGTGGTACTAGTTTTAAGCATATCTTTCATATCTTTTATACTCCAGTTAAATTTATAATGTAATTTTGAACAAAATATACGATGTATAACTACAACACAATAAATATATTAGTATCTTCGATCACAGTTTTGCCGATTGGATAATTTCTAATACGAATTAATTACATACATCCACCCTAGAGCGTAGCATTGCCACCCTCATCGCAGAGTCTGCTCAAACATCATTTCACTGCACGATGCGCTTCGATTGACATCGCGATCTAAAGCGTGAAGGATATGTTTTGGCAGCAAGATCGTAATCTAGCAAAGAGCGGCGCCTCTCCTCCTCGATAGATGCTGCTTCTATCACGAACCTTCCGTCTCGTTCGCTTTGTTTGAATGGAAGGATGTTCATTTTCACACGAGTCACAAGTGATGCACAACGTGTAGTATGGCACAGCATGTCACTATTACGCTGCTATTAGGTGTTAATATCACGCCTATAATGCAGGGATGAGAGCTGGACCAAATGGTGGTGATGATTTGCTTCAGGTATTGCATCAATATGTGTCTCGGTAGAAACTGGCAGTTATACAGAGCATGGGTTAGATTCCAAGTACGCCAGTTGTAACCATTATCAATATCTAGCTGACCCGGCAAATGTTGTAGTTCCTGCGGATGCGTTTTCACAACTTCCATTTTGATGCTTCATTATGATAAAGGGGCGAAAGGTATCGGGAACCAAATTAGGTGAACCTAAATTTATTTAAATAAGATAACAGTTGTTTATTAAAAGTCGATTTTTAAAAAGGAAGTTTACATCACGAACCTCTGCAAAAAGCTACAAGGTACAGCCCAATGGGGTTGTGCCCAAAGGTGACGTAGGACTACGCAGCAATGTGCAATCTAGATTGCTTGATTGTTTAAAGAGTGGCCGAAATTGGATTTGTTCCAAATCTTATTCCTATACACTAAACGTTCGCATTACAACCTCATTTATTTGGTATAGCCTGTCTTGATATCTTTCATACATCTTGCTTTCACTGGAAATAATATGTATGACATATGATATCAAGATACTCTATATCATTCGGGAAGCTACGTTCAAATCAATCCCGTTCGCCAAATGCTGCGACATTTCACTTAGACTTTCTCAAAATTATTTGATTTCTATCAAATGGTAGGGACTCTATCCAAGGCACCATAGACTCTTCCAGCAAGTATAAGCACATTTTCAAAATAACAAAATAGTCATGTTTTTTTAGTTTTAATAATTTTATTTGGCAAATCATATTTGTATTTATGTTTTATATGATATTTTACTCTCGTTTAATCAAAATATTTAATCATAGCCAAGACTCCTAACTTTTCCTCGAACATGACCCATTAGCTTCTGCACAGTGGTACTTCCCACCATTTTGACCCCTTTTGGCCAATCTTTTTTAAATTTTTGGATGTCGTCCGCTGGTTTTATGAATTTTCGAAGCTTTGCTTTGGTTAAAGCCCAAAAAGTCTCGATTGGCCGTGCCTCCGGGCAGTTCGGCGGATTCATGTCTTCGGCACGAAACATATATTTTGACTTTTGTACCATTCTAAAGTGTCCTTTGCGTAATGACATGACGCCAAATAAGGCCAAAACACTACTTGACCTTCGTGCTGCCTGATCATCGGCAATAATCGCTTCTGGAGACATTCCTTAACGTATTTCTGAGTATTCATCGTCTCCGTTGTGATGTACGGACTAGATGTTTTACCACACTCGCATATTGCCTGCCAAACCATAACCTTCTTACCAATTTTTTCGGTAAAAATTGCCTTCTCCGTTTTGGGGATATCTTTTTCTTCGCTTACAGTATAGAATTGTGGTCCGGGAATCGTTTTGTAATCTAGTTTCACATACCTTTCATCGTCCATTATTATACACCCAGAAATTCTACACAATAACGATTCGTAGAGTTTGCGGGCCCGTGGTTTCATGGACGCGGCCTGTTTTGGGTTCCTTTTGCGTTTTTTCTGCTTCCGGTATGTTTTTAGCCCAAGTCTTTCTTTGGCACGCATGACGTTCCTCGACGAGGTCCCTAGTTTTTTCGCAACATCCCGAACGGAAGTCGCTGGTTTTCGCTTGTAGGCATCCCTGATCTTTTTATCGATATCCGGACTAACAGGACCGGATTTCCGACCACTCTTCAGCGCATCTTCAAACATACACTGTTCTCTATATTTTCGAATCGCAGATCGACCGCTCTGACGCTTAAGCTTGTAGTACACTGTTTGTCCAATAGCCAAATATTTGTCATAGGCAGATAGGCATCTGACTAACATCTATGATATCTGTCAGCTGTCTAGCTGCCTATGCCAAATATTTGGCTATTGGACAAACAGTGTACTACAAGCTTTACACCCTCTTCCTTGGCCAATTTTCTCAAGGAGAGCCCGCTCACAGTGCCCCATTTGTGCACGATACTTTTTCGTTGTTCCGGAGTAAGACCGCGCATTTTGATAGGTAACACAAAACTGAGCACTTTTTTGATGCTATGTCAATGTTCAAACAAAAGGATGTAGCCAAAACATGTTGAAATATTTCATTATATTCAAAGTGACCGTTAAAATAAGGTGTGCTTATACTTTCTGGAACAGTCGTTAGAACGTAAGAAACACTTTCAAGCACTGATTGGAATTTGTAGATAACATTGCCAGCATTAAACAACTAGTTATAAGAGAATGACGACAGTCATAGGGAAATCATCACATGCCAGCAGTAATGGAATGCTCACCAAAATATCAATTCATCGTGCGCTACGTTTTCACTAGCGAACTTCCCGTTGCTAGTTTCACACGCCAACGTTTCTTGAGTGAACTTTCTGGGATGAGAGAATGAAATATCGCGAACTTTTTCTACTCGAGTCACCGACGTGAGGAAACGAAAAAAATCAGATCATTTTCTCTCTATATATCTTTACGCCACATTCGTTCTTGAAAAGCATACTGCGCATCTCCTAGAAATAAAAACTAGACAGAAAGAAATTTCGCATAAATCTATACACTCTCTTCAGCCTGATGAATTGTCGATTGCTCACTGTATGGCAGGGGAGGTTGGGTTGAATTCAATGCATCACGCCATTCCATCTGACGTTTCCTAACACTCAAACTTTGCGGTGGCACAATACTTAAAAACAAACATCAAAACTCGCGTGAACATCGCCTACACTTTGAGAAAAAGAACAAAGCCGAGGAGATATTTGGTTGGATCCGATCTCGAATACGAGTGAAACGTTGTGAGATAGAGAAACGAAAAATCTTTCGCGATGAGAAATAAAACGTTTCCTCACTCTGCGCTTTCATGAACTTTAGATTGTATTTCTTTCGCGAACTTTGAGTGCTAAGCTACTCGGCGATATGTCTTTGCAATATTTATATTTATAATATACCACCTGCAACTAATCCGCTATGCACAACTAGGAAATACAACTAACTCAACCTATCCTCTATACCATAGATCTGTACACAAGGTCGGTCTTACGTCTTACGGTCTTACGCAGTTCAGCTCGAATTACCTGTTCTAAAATGCCGTTCGTTGGTTATTCAACGCGCTTTGTCATTTACTCCGGGACGCGGCGTTTAGAACAATGTCATGTTCAGCCGGGACGCGGTAATTGAAATTTCAAACAGCACAAGAGAAAAATTCAACCAAACAAACTCTTTAGTTTGCAAACTGATTTGGTCGTCCTGAAAAGGACGGATTTAGTTGACGGGGGAGAAACATGGTTCGCGATTGAACTTGGGCTTTCTTCTTGGTATTCTTGGTTCAGCTCCTCGTCGTTGCGGGTGGCCATCTGCAGATGACGTGGGATGATCCTTGTCTCGTTGTTATCACGGGCGGCATTTCCCGCCAACTCGTAGGCTTCAGCAGCCATGTTTTTCGCAGCAAGGTTGACGGGAGCATCGGCATCAACAGCCAACTGCACCAACGCCTCTCTGGGCAACGAAGGCTTGCCAGTGTACCCTCCAGGGAGCTTGCTACCGCCAACTGCCTTCCTACAGCTGATCTTACTCTGAACAACTCCACGGCTGTCGTAAGACTGAATCAGAATGCAAAGGTGTACCACTTATATATCATTTATGGCTATCTAGGAGACGTTCCTTACTTAAATATGAAGTCTGTGCTAGGATTATACTGTGCATTTGGTAAATTTACTCTAAAAAATCGTTATTATAAGACATCACCTTGTATTTACGTTATTTACAATAGCTTAATGTTAAAAATCAATCAATTTCAATAATAAAACTGATGTGTAATAATATTCCAAATAGATTGGTGCCAAGATTTTGGAAATCGGTCATGAAATGAATTAGTTACTAACGTTCAAAACCTAAGCATATTTCGTGACGCTTCAAATTTTTTTACTCACAACGTGTCCCCCTGTATTGAAAATAAAGACGTAGTCCAGTTCAAAAAATCGGTACGTAAATCACTGATCTCGGGCGCAAACAAGCTCAGGAGCAAAGTTAGATCAAATCATAATTTCCGGTTCATTTTCGGTTTTCGTATGGAAAACTAAAGGATGTACGGAATCAAATTGCGACGCACACAAATATTCGGAAAAAATTGGCCCTTTCAACAAATCATCTTCAAACTTTCCGGAAGTAACATAAAACATGTTATGAATATTTTCCTATGTTTGTTATATTCAATTTCAATTCCATATCCAAATGCACGAACCTTCTTCTTTACACTACTCATAAGGGCCTGTACAACATTTGAACCAACTTTTTTTTTGCGTGGCAATCCATTTTTTCTTCATATCTTCCTCCGATTTCACTTCCTTAGAATGCTTCCGAAGTGCCTGCTTCATGATGGCCCAGTACTTTTCAGTTGGCCGCAGTTCCGGTGCGTTCGGGGGGTTGAGATGCTTCGGCATGAAATTTACCTCCTTAGCCTTGTACCACTCCAAAACCTCTTTCGAGTAATGGCACGAGGCTAAATCCAGCCAGAAAATCGTAGGACCATCGTGTGACCTCAGAAGAAGAAGTAGACGCTTTTGAAGGCATTCTTTTAGGTACACCTGCCGATTGACCACACGAACAAATTGCTGGCCAAATCAAATATTTTTTGGCAAACTTTGACATCTTCTGCTTTCTAACGTCCTTAGGGACATCGAATGTATGATGAGCAGTGAAAAACTGGAGCCCCGGAAGCTGCCGGAAGTCTGCTTTTACATACGTCTTATCATCCATAACGAGGCAATGTGGTTTCGTCAACATCTGGGTGTAGAGCTTCCGTGCACGTGTTTTACCTACCGTATTCTGCCGTTCATCGCGGTTAGGCGTCTTTTGGACTTTGTACCTGTGTAGTCCTTCATGTTTTTTCGCATCTTGCACGAAAGTTTTGGTTAGATTCAGTTTCTTCGCCACATCTCGAACTGAACTGTTGGGATTCCTCTTGAAAGCTTGAACTACCCGCTTGTGATCCTTAACACTATACGGAGATCCATTTTTGCCACTTTTTTCTTTCCGGTCAAACGTTCGTGGTACCGATTTAAAACACGAGACACCGTAGAATGTACCATTCCCAGCTTCCTGCTGATGGCACGATGAGAAAGATCCGGATTTTCGAGGTACGTGCGCAAAATTTCTGCTGTTCTTCCGACACCATCTTCGCAACGATTGCACATCAAATACACATTGAACTAATTCCATCCAAAATTTCAATAGAAAATACCCAACGGGTAAAAAGTTACAGCCATTTAAAAGTGGTGCAATTTGATTCCGTAGAACCTTTAATATTTAGCCCAATTGAGTTTTATGTTATTTTTTCTTGAAATAAAATGTTTCGGGGCTGAGCTTATTGCTAGCTTAGTTGTGAATAACCAATTAGCAACCCGGGACGAACAGTGGGAACATACCTATAATATATGGCGAGATTTGACAGTGGGCTCTGTTGAATTATCAGTGAAACTCAGTTGAAATTGTCTAGGCTACGATAGATGCTGTATAGGCCTGTGCGAAGATATCGGGTTAGTTATCGAACTCAGTTAGCTCAGTTGTTAAGATCACGGTTTACAAAGCCGGAGGTGGTGAGTTTGATTCTCGGTCCGGTCGAGGGAATCTTCCGTGTAGGAAATTTTTTCGACTTTCCTTATCATATAGTATCATTGTGCTTGCCACGTAATACACAAATTCATGCATTCGTGTTGGCATGGAAATCTCTAAATTAATATCTGCGGAAGTGCTTCTAGTTTTGTTTTGTTATTCGAAAGGTATGCACCGTGCATGTTTCTTTCGCGTACACATTCTTGTTGAAGTGTCGATAGAGACGAAACTGTTGGATTTTCGACCACAATTACATATGGCCTGCCAAACCAAATAATTAGAGAAAGAGAGAGAGATAGAGAGAGAGAGAGAGAGAGAGAGAGAAAGAGAGAGAGAGAGAGAGCACATTTATTGTGAGATGAAAATATACACGTTGCACTTCTAAACCGGACAAGACTACTCGAACCAATCGATGCCGCTTGCATTCAATTGTGTCGCATGTGGTGCGTTGAATGACACATCAGATGCGCCATACCGCGGACTAGATGCCGCACTATGCGACTCTATCCATTGGCAGGATCCATTGGCGTAAGTGGTAAGTGTCCGATTTTGAACTGCAACGAGTATATTCAAAAATTACAAAAAAAAGTCTCCATTTAGGGAAGATGTACCTATATTCATCCCATCACTTTGCAATTCATCCTACTTGAAATAAAACGATATACACGTGACAGAATTAGTTAGTAATGTTTGTTGTAGTTATTTAACGTAAGCAAACATTATTAGAAAACAAAACCGATCCTTCAACTGTCCAATTGTTTGATTCATCGTAGGATCAATATGGGAACAATGAGATTAATATGGGGGCAGTAACCCTACTATTACTGCAAAATGTTCAAGGAACATGTACTTATTTTGCATCTGTAATCCATACCGATAATCATAATTAACGGTTAGGATTGTCTAATAAAGGGTGTCCACGATGAAATTGCCACACACAAAATTGATTCGCAAAATTCGAGTTTTCATCTGATTGCCATCAAATTTTCAGGGATTGAGAAATAACTATTAAACTTCATTTTACCATTTTACTCGTATTTTATTTACAGTCCATACGCAAATGCCCGCACCTTGGCCTTAACCCCGGCCATAAGATTCTGCACAACCTGTGAATCAACCGTTTTTTGCATGTAAACCCATACTTTCTTCAGTTCCTCGACTGTCTTCACTACCTTAGGTCGTTTAAGAAGGTGCTGCTTCATAATCGCCCAGTACTTCTCGATGGGGCGGAGCTCCGGAGTGTTGGGAGGGTTGAACATTTTCGGCACGAAATTGACCTTATTGTCCGCATACCACTTAAGCACGTCCTTGGAGTAGTGGCATGAGGCCAAATCCGGCCAGAAGATTGTTGGGACGTTGTGGGCCTTTATATCCTCTTATAAACAGAAAATCCAAACTATGTCTGAAGAACAAACTACTAATATTTAAACAAATTTTTAGACCGGCCATGCTTTATGCTGTTCCAATATGGTCTAGTTGTTGTGCTACCAGGAAAAAAATACTTCAAAGGATTCAGAACAAAGTTCTTAAGATGATTTTGTAGCTGCCTTCTTGGTACAGTACTAACGAAGTACATAGAATTTCGAATGTTGAGACTTTAGAACAAATGTCCAACAAAATAATTAATAATTTCAGACAAAAATCGTTGCAATCTTCTATTGCAATAATTAATTCCCTTTATGCTTAGTTAAGATTAATTTTAGTTTGTTTTTAGTTTTAAGATTATTATTGTTATACTGACACGCAGGAATAAAAACCTGTTTAAAATACTGAACTGCTAAGGCATGAACAATGTAAACAAAATTAGATACATATTTTAACAATTAAGGTTGATACGTTACGGTAGTAGCTGGAGCACCTAGATTAACATGAAATGTAAATATGAATAAATTTGGAACAAATAAAGAGTTAAAAAAAAAATTGTATATTAAACAGGTTATTATAGTATGATCTATTTCCTGTTAAAAAACTTGCACTATCATGGCTACAGAACAAATTGTAGAGCTCCAATATTTGGATATTTTGCACATTTTTTTACTGATTGGTTTTATTATGAATTTTTTTTTAGTTTTTAAGAGCACACAACATAAAGTTCATTAGAATGAATAAGCTTTCGTGTCAACAAATCAAGAATTTCACGATAAATTTACCTATTTTTCACTTCTGATGAGATTTTTAGTATCCTAATTTACCTAACAGTATTTGGAAAAGAACGAAACTTGAATTAATTTTCACATTTCCTCCATTTCCATTTGGGCCGGTGGTGTTGTTGTTAATGTAGTTGTCGCTCACCCCAGTCGGTCTGGTATCAATTTCAGTCGGCGCTGTTGGGATTTTCTGAGACGAAAAATCTCTGATCACGTCTTTCTTCGAGAAGGACGTAAAGCCGTTGTTCCCGTCCCATGTGTTAACGGGTTTGATAGACAGTGTCTCCCTGGCGTGAATAACCAGTCTCAGATTGAGTAGAGGGGGAAATTTAGGTAGCTCTGAATATAATATCCAAAAAACCTTCCAATGCTAAAAAACTAGAGGGTAAGTTATGTCAGTCACATAGCTGCAAAGATGACATAGGACTTCTTGTGAAAAACTGGATGTCATCGAATTAATAAATTTCGACTATATTTTATTCACTCAATACCATGAAACCCTATTAGTGTGTGCCAAATCCAACGTCTACCAAGAAAGGGCAACCACGCCGAGCATGTCAGTGCTATACTTGGGCAACGTGATGGAATATGTGGCTTTTGAAGTGTTTGAATTGACAAGATACGCCGCCGCCAGAATCATTCCCGTCATCTGCAGTTGGCCATCCGCAACGACGAAAATGGAACAAACTGTTTTCCGATGTCACCATCGCCCAGGGTGGTGTTCTGCCAAACATCCAGGCGGTTCAACTGCCCAAGTACACAGAAAAAAAAACATAATTTGCTTCCGGGGCTCATAATCAAAACTAAAACCGTGCACTTCAGGACAACAATATATTTTTTACCCGAGTTTGTTTGTGTAGTGTTTCTTTGGGAAATTCCTATTTACATACTTGGTCCGAGGGGCAATGTCGCAAATCAATTTGTGATCATGCTACAAGGCGTGCACGTACGTCTGCTCATAATCGCGATTTAAATCGATAATTAAAATTTAATGTAGCCGGCTTGTAAATCCCTGTTACTGTCTGATGCAAAAAGTATGTATGTCGGTAAAATAATCGAATTCATTTCTGAATCACGGCATGAAATTGAACCTTAACTCTTGTGAAACGTGGGTAGTGGCCCTGGAAGGGGCCGTTTATCGATTCTGTTTCATTTTAACAAATCTGCAAAAATCTTTTTACGAAAGTGGGTGGTCCTGAAAGTCCATGCATCTGGTTCCGCGAGATGAATTCACCATCGAACCTGTCGAAACACGTCCGAACAAGTCAAACGGAAGGACTGAAACGATGGTTGGTCGTACGAAGATGCCATGGTTTTCGACGAGATGCCATTGTCAGGGTGGAATAGTTTACTTTTACTGCCTCGTTCCGCTGTGGATGAACCGCAACGACGCTGTCTGTATCAGCGTCTGTAGTGGTGTTGGTCTTACTGCTGCTGCTGTCGGGCATCGTTCACTAGCAAGCCGAATCGACGCCTCCCGAAACGACCGATGCTGGTGAGCGTCGTTCGTTCGCAATGATGGTTGGTCGAACGGCACCACATGTTTTGTAGTCGCTAGCACGGTTACTGATGCAGTGTGAACAAATCAGAGTGCTGCGCAAATATGATGTCATTTTCGACCAATAGCTTTGTACGTTTTAAAATTTTGTTTTATTAGCTTTTAAGTATTTTTTAACTAGTTTAAACAAATGTAATGAATTAAGTTAGCAAAAGAGATTAAGCGTAGATGGTCTACTTTTCGAATTCTATACTCATCGTTAAATTTTGGTGGGCCAGAAAGGAGATATTATTGTTCAAAATCTCCACTCGAAACGCAACACGATCAATTTAAGAAATTTAAGACCGGTGCCGCTATACAGGAATGCTTAGAAAAGAGAGACGTAAGTCGTAAGTTAATGCTAGCAAAATTAGACTGATTGGTTCAGATTTTTTTTTGGATAATGAAATCAATTGCATTAAAATATTTATTGAAGGGAATGAGTTTTATAGGACATGAAAGTATACATACACAATACATCTAAAGTCGTACTTAAGTTTATGAGCATGATTGCTTGGCTCTAGCTATTTCTTTCACACATAAATATTAAATTGCATAATTTGATGATGGAAACAGAAAATCATTCAATTCCTTCGAAGGATGACATTTGTCACCAATATGCCCAAAGCATCAATCGATTTTCATTCAGATTATAAATAAGTTGCGTTAGTACATCATATTAACCACATGTTATGTTATATATTGATTTCGCCGCTTGCAAAATTATTTAATTTGTCATAAATAAGCACATGGAAATATTTTCTCATCACTATGATGCTCTGGGAGTGGACAGTAATTTGTTAGAACAAAAGATACGAAGATTAAGTGTTGATAGTTCCGTTAGTGTAGGCTGTGAAAAATTGAACAGAAGTAGTAGTAGAAATTGAGCGGAGGGCAAATGGAAAGGTAGCACTCGAACCAAACACACATTCTTTTACCATACTTAGGCCTGTACTGCACCATGCATGTAAATGCACCATTTTTATCCGTGTGTGACTTTTTTGTCCGTGGTTAAAAATTGATGAAAATCTGGGTATAACTAGTTTAGAGTGAATTGTTTACTTGTGCAAAATCATAACAGTCGGTTCAATGAGATGTCATCGAAACAAGAAGAAAATCGCCGGAGAATTTTGCGCGCCGTCATGGAAAATCCGACTGCGACCATGAGATGGATCGGAAAACAACTGGGAATTACCCATACAACTGTGTCTCGGGTGGTAAAATCATTTACGGAGTCCCAGACGACCGAGCGGCGGGCTGGAAGTCGAAGAAAATCGTAGACAGCTGACCCTGTGAAGGCCCGGAAGGTGTTGAATTATTTCAAGTGTAATCCGAACCTTTCAATTCGCGACACGGCTCTGAAGGCAAAG
Organism: Aedes koreicus; assembly: GCA_024533555.2. Taxonomy (NCBI): domain Eukaryota; kingdom Metazoa; phylum Arthropoda; class Insecta; order Diptera; family Culicidae; genus Aedes; species Aedes koreicus. The sequence goes on from JAHHFK020001855.1 coordinate 339,692, forward strand.
TGTTCCGCCTGGTTCGTTCAGCAAACCATGAAACGAGCTGGACTTCGTGTATTCAAGGTCCGCAAAGCACCGAACCGGCGTGATCAACAAAACACGGCGGCCAAATCCCGCGCAAGGAAACTGTATCGAGAGTGGTTAACGAAACCGATGTGTGTGGTTATGGATGACGAAACCTACATCAAGGCAGACGCAAAGTAGATACCGGGGCTGGAGTTCTACGTTGCCAAATCATGGTTTGATATTCCGGAAGACATAAGGAAGAAGAAAATTGACAAATTCGCAAAAAAAATACTTGCTCTGGCAAGCCATATGCCAATGCGGTAAACTGAGTAAACCGTACATCAAAACGGGTACCATCAACAACGAAATTTACTGCACCAAGTGCCTCCAGAAGCGTCTGTTGCCCTTCCTGCGGTCCTATGGAGACGAAACATTATTTTGACCGAACCTGGCATCAAACCATTACGCGCGATCGCCGTTGGATTGGTACAGAGACAATAACGTTGTTTTTGTACCAAAAACCGCCATCCCCCAAATTCACCAGAGATTCGTCCGGTGGAAAGATTTTGGGCCATGATGAAGGTCAAAGTTCGAAAATTGTCCAAGGTTTTTAAGAACGAGCTGGAGTTGAAGAAAGAATGGATGGAAGTGTCCAAAAAGGTCGGCTCCACCATTGCACAAAATGTAATGAGGGGTCTTAAGGAAAAGGTGCGGGCTTTCAGCGTAGGAAAGAAAATTGAATAAAGTAATTATGCTGAAACATAATCCATATGTATTAGTTCATTCCCTGAAAATTCCCAAGAAAATCCGACCTAAAATAAATTTTTGGAGAACACTTTTGTCTGGTGCATTTTTTTCGAGTACAGGGCTTACCCACGTGCTGGGTAGGCAAGGGGAGGATGTCCCCTTGTCTGGTTATTGGCTACTGGGTAGCGTTAAGTCCAAGAATTTATTTTTAACATATTTGTAATTGTGTATGGGTTTAAATTTAAGGTTATGAAGTTTGAAAATGTATTTAAATAAATACCAGAGTTTGTCTGCACTTGTAGGATTTAGGAATGTGTTATCCGTTGATTCAAAATTCAAACAAGTTGAAGTTAACCTTAGGTCAACACCAAAGTGTATAAGAAACAGTCTATCCAACTGTGTCATACACGTTTTTATTTTAGCAATTCCAAAACGTTCCCGAGCCTTGAAACTAATTAACCTAGTATCAACATGGAACTATATTCTTAACTTAATTGTCAATCTTCACAAGCCACAGCTTTCACAATCGTTTATCATTTAGACTCGTGAATCACACAATTCCGATCCGACATTGACACTTCAGATACATAGCTTCCGTTTGACTAACGCGCCTGTATGAGCTTCTGCCATCGCCATCCAAGAATTTGCATTTCCATCCCGATTCAATAAGGATAATGACATGGCTAAATGATGTCTGACCGAAACGCTCCGATGCAGATGAGAAGCCTTTATCCTTTGTAGAACAACTGGCTTCGGCTCTCATCGCGTCCCGGTGCGATGATCAGCGGCCATGACGATAAAGTCAATTAATTAAACCTCTGAACCGTGATTCAAACAAAAGAGATAATAATAAACAGTTTTTATTATCACCACCCACCTCCGCAGAGGGTGATGTTCGACAATTTTCAACGAACGGCATAGCCAATCAGTGCAAAACCGACACACTTTTGGCTTGGATGACCACCCAACCCAACACAACCGTGATCCGAACGCTCAAGCCCACCCACGGACTTTTGTCAGCAGCCAGCCAGCGCGCGATAATCCGTAATTGATTTTGTCTACCGGTCTGTATGATTTGCGGTATGTGCCGACCGACGACAGCAGGGCGCCATACTCTGACTCCAATTCTGACGAACTGATAAACTGACACGGCATTCAAATCGACCGATGTGATCTTATTATCCAGGGCTGTGTATCGTTTGTTAATGCAGCTTTCGCATACGGATTCGAAATCATCCTATCGGGATTCAGGTTTCGGGTACGACAACGAGAATACAGACTGGCATCACTCAGACTTCCACAGCAGACCTGCGGAAGCCTTCCGGGTTATATCTTCAAACAACGCAACGACACGGTATGGCAGACCTCCTCCCCACAAACACGCAGCACCGAAAGACAAATCATTTCAGCTTTTATTTGAATTTAATTATCACCGCACAAAGACGAAGTGGTGAGGTAGTCATTTTCTGCTTACCCTCCTGATTTCACACTTTATGGTGGCTGCGAAGCTCGTACTCTGAAGAAGGGAGCACATTTCACGGATCTTAAGAAAACTTTGGTAGAATGAACCTCAGGACGAATTTAAAGCAGTTAACAACGTTTAGCAATGAATCATGCTTGAATGTGTAATCAAGATTCTCATGGCCTGTTTTGTTCAGCTATTTAAATCATGACACCCCTAAGCTACATCTCCTCAAACCAAGCGCCGGCACAAAATAATAGAATTAATATGCATATAATTCGCCATGTAAAAATATTTTGATTGAACCCTGCTATCGGAACATTATTCAATCATTAAGTGTTAAAGTTACCGAGTACATAATTTTGACATGCCTTTGCCCTCGTCAAGCCAAGCTATGATGACAATTGACGGCAGCGATGATGTGGGCGTCATCATTGGAATGAAATTTATATTGTCAACCGAACCGCTATCCAGTCCTTATTCATTGATGTTCTATGCATGTATGATTTCGCTATGAAGTGTAAATAGCGCAATATTTTATCCTTGCAAACATTATTTATATTAACAGATAGAAATAACAATTTTCACAAAACAATAGAAATATATTTCATGGCATTTCGATGGTTGCGAGTATCAATATAGGGATAGAAGCGGTTATTTATTATATAATGTTTGATGTTATGCTGGCCCTTTGCGAAAAATATTTGTTTGTGCGTGTCAATAGTTTCTAAATCGCCTGTAGAATAGGTTATTATGATGCTGATGCCCAGTGCCAAAATTGTATTGAGTGTTTTATGAGATTGTCTGCTGATAATCGACCTGAAACGACAGAACAAAATGAAGATTGAAGATAATCTAAACATGACAGTTGGAAAGCTAGTCGAAGATCGAAAGAATCAAGAATCAGATCGCAAGAAACCACTGAATCATAGGGCTATCTTGAAAGATATAATTCTTTCAATTACAATCGTTCTACTAATACGCTCGTAAAGAGTGCTTTTTTTTTTTTTTAAAAAAAAGGGAATCTGGTTTCATGAATAAGAAAAAAAATGGTAATTGTTTATCTGTTTTGTTTAAAAACTTTGAATACGACTTTTTCGAAAAGGTTTCAGAGAGTTAACCTAGATTTTTGAAAATTTTTAGTTACTACTGAATCAACGACTCACAGTCCTTCCCTTGGCTATCTTCGTGAATTATTACGAAATTTTCAAACACTGCCTTCTGGCGACCAAAATGTGGTCATCTTAAAATTGACGCATTTATTTAAATCGTACATTTAAAATACCTCAACACCCTTCATTTTGAAACTAAATGCGTGTTGAAAAATGCGTTTATTTTGATATCACATTTGCTCTTCAGTTTTCAAAATGGCGTTCAACCAACATTTTGATAGTGCATCGCGAAAATCCGAACAACTCGCAGCCGAGTGAGCGAAATCGTTTGAGGTGGCCTATCAACAAAGTTATAAAAGTGTTTGGGGAGCTTTTGTCGAAGGAACGCAAACTGGAAGCTGAAGCAATGACAAAAATGGCCGGTTTCAAGCGGAACCCTAGCCTCTCCATCCGAGATGTTACAAACATACTGGAGGTGCCGTTTATCAAGCTACAAAACCGTTTGAACATCGTTTCATCTTTACAATTTAGAATTTAGTAGAGATATTAGTGTAAACAATATAAATGTGCATGACATAAGGGAAGCATTGAAAAAAATAGATGTGGGCCCGATGGGATTCCACCCATTTTTCTGAAAAACTTAGCTTCGGAGCTTACAACTCCCTTGTTTTGGCTTTTCAATATGTCGATCAAACCCGGTATTTTTCCCAACTCGTGGAAAATCTCCTATCTAGTTCCTATGTTTAAATGTGGCAAAAAATCTGACATACGAAATTATCGCGGGATTGCTATTATCTCTTGCATTCCAAAACTTTTTGAAGCGATCAATAATGAAAAACTGTTTTGTCAAATTAAAAATAGAATCTCTACCTTGCAACATGGATTCTTCCAAGGACGCTCAGCTAACACAAATTTACTCAAATTCGTTAACTATTCGCTGGTTGCAATGGAAAATGGAAACCATGTTGAAGCTCTCTATACAGACTTCAGCAAGGCATTTGATCGCATTGATATACCCACGCTTCTATTCAAACTGCGAAAAATGGGTATTGAGCTAAATTTTCTTAAATGGCTCGAGTCTTAATTAACTGATCGACAACAAATAGTCAGATTTAAAGGCAAGACTTCAAATGCTTTTCGAGTTACTTCAGGAGTTCCTCAGGGCTCCCATCTTGGCCCTCTTTTGTTTATACTATTTGTAAACGATATTTCCCTTATTTTAAAAAACATAAAAATTCTCATTTATGCGGACGATTTAAAGATATTTTTATAAATAAAAAACAAGGAAGATACAAGACTATTAAAAAATGACGTACTCTTATTTTATAATTGGTGCAAAAAAAGCCTTTTGCTGCTAAACGTCCAAAAATGTAATTCAATATCATTTAGTAGAAAGCGGAATACACTAGACTGGACAATCTTTCTAGGAAATCAGGCAGTTGAGAAGGGCAGCAGGGTAAATGCACCCTTCTTTTTGGGGCAATGCTCCTTAAACTTTGGAAAAATGCTCCTTAGATGCGTTTGCCCGGTATAATGCAATCGGAGGTATTAACCTTCTGGTTAGCGCTTGCCGGTTGTTTTGACGGGTCTTAAGTTTCTTCAAGATTGTATAGCAGAGCTTCGCTCCACAATCTTGTAGGTAGTTTTGACGGGTTTAAATTTCGTTTTGACGAGTTCCAACTTAATTTTGAAGAGTCTTAATTTCGTTTTGACGGGTCTTAATTTCGTTTTGACGACTCTTAAATTCAGAAACTTAAAACCCGTCATAACTATACAATCTTGAAGAAACTTAAGACCCGTCAAAACACCCGGCAAGCGCTAACCAGAAGGTTTATACCTCCGATTGCATTATACCGGGCAAACGCATCTAAGGAGCATTTTTCCAAAGTTTAAGGAGCATTTCCCCAAAAAGAAGGGTGCATTTACGCTTTGCCGTTGAGAAGTGCGGATGAATTAACGATTTAGGTGTTATTTTAAATAAGAAACTAACACTCATTGACCACTATAACACAATAACACTAGTTTAAAGCATTTATGAACTCGGTAAGCTGATCATCATTTCTAATGTGCAATTTTATGCAAAATACAAAAATGCCGTAAAAAAAATCAAAGTACAACAGTTTTCGAGATATGGATAAAAGTTGATTTTTTAATAAATGAACAAAAACACATTTACTTAAAATGGAATATCTTCAACACACACAAGATTTCGTTTACCTACTGTTCTATTGTTTGGTAAGATATTCCGGCATCTAATTTTAATAGCTCTCTCTCTATCTCACTCTCCCCACACACACACACACACACACACACACACACACACACACACACACACACACACACACACACACACACACACACACACACACACACACACACACACACACACACACACACACACACACAGCATACTGCACCGACTTATGGCGGCCATGTTGTGGAACTTCGATGAGGCAGAAATAACAATCCGTAGCATGGCAAAAAGGTTCATTCCAAATAACTGGCTTATCAAAGGACAAATGGTGGCTTTACAGTGACAGAAATGAGAGTATATAACAAATTTGAATGGGACCAGCGGTAAGCCATACATACCTTTTACCTGCTATCCACCTAGCCAGGCATGTTTTGCACGAATTACACAGAACGTTAGTCACCCATGGTTTATCCAGATTCTCCGGACAAATTTAAAAATAAAAACGGTACGCAGATTGAAGAGAAGCAGTGAATTTAACCGGTGCCGTAAAGATGTAGACTTTTGTAGATCATTTTTGCATTTGAATTCCCATTTTGCAGCGCACATTTTTCTCACTCCGATAACTGAACAACGAACTTTTTTTTTTTTAATCTTTATTTTACGTCGGCCTATTTCCTCACATGGTGACAATCACCGACGCCAGGAAGACGACTCCACCACCTGGACCCTACCTAACGACTCATGAATATGAACCGGGACCAACGGCTTTACTTCCCTTCCGAAGGAAGACTGAACAACGAACTGTCACAATTTGTTTTGTTTTGAAGGGTTACCAATAGCTATTCAAATTAGGTGCCAGAAAATCTTACCAAACAATAGAACTGTAGGTAAACCAAATCTTGTGTGCGCGCGCGCGGGTGTATGTGTGTGTGTGTGTGTGTGAGAGAGAGAGAGAGAGAGAGAGAATGATGGGTGTATTTCTTTCAAATTTCTGTTTTTCCCCGCATTTCTGCCCTTTTTTTTTCAAAAACCAGCATAACTTCCTCAATTTTCAACCGATTTTCACCATTGAGCCCTAATTTTCTTTGTTTTTTCTTTGGCTTTAAGCTGCATATGCAATATATTTTTTTATTGCCGTTATTTTGGTATTAATCATATGTTTAGCACATTTTTTTTAACAATGCGCCAAAAAAAAAAAATCGCAAAAAATTATATATACTTATAAATAGCGTCGAAACTATTACTCCTACAATATTGCAATGTTGAGAAGATCAGTGTCAAATTTAATTTTGCTTCATTCGATGACAAAATATTTGAAATTGGATCACACGCGTTGGAGATATTTCATTTTAAATAAATGTGTTTTGGTTCATTTTTAAAAAAATCAAGTTTTATCCATATCTCGAAAACTATTCAACTTCAACTTTTTTTTACGGCATTTTTGAATTCTGCATAAAATTTCACATGAGAAACATTAGTCAAATTATAAAGTTCATCACTTTTGATTTATTTTGTAAACTAGTGTGATCAGTAAAGCAAGTAGCATGCTAGGATTTATAAAATGATTTAGTTACAGCTATCATGACCCAAACACAATAAAAACATTATACGTTGCTTATGTGAGGTCAATACTTGAGTATTGTATCGTAGTATGGTCACCTTTTTCAGTCACGCACGAACAACGAATAGAATAAGTTCAAAAGCAATTTATACTGTTTGCACTTCGAAAATTAGGTTGGACAAGATTTCCTTTACCATCTTATAAAGCTCGTTGTATGCTCATCAACATCCAAACATTAAAAGAGCGTCGAGAATTGGCAATGGTCTCAGTTTTAAACGATATTGTTTCACATCGTATTGATTCTGAAGAACTTTTATCAAAACTTAATTTTTACATTCCAAGTCGACAACTACGAAATCGAAATGTTTTTACTACAAGCCACCATCGTTCAAATTATGCTAAATTAGGGCCTTTAAATCGGATGATGGCAACAAACAACATGCATTGCGAAAAAGTTGACTTTACAACGACAAAATATAAATTGAAGCAATACTTTAACGATATTTAATAAAAAGCTATTCATAAATGTACAAGAATATAAGCCAAATACTGTTACAAATATATTTATATAGATTTAAGAGTGACAAAACATGTAAAAATAACTGTACCTAAAGGTGATTGACACATGATTGACGTCAAATGAATAAATTGTCCAAACTTTGAATAGACCGCTGCCGCTCAAAATGTTAAGAAAAAGTAGGCCATTATTCTACAATATTTTATGCTTAAAAACAGCCTATTTTAATGCTGGTTGCTGTTTTTTTTTAAATTTAATTCCCAGCGGAGTATTGCTTAAGTGTAACTTTTATATGTATTTTAAAGGTAAAAAAATCCAGCGAATGAATTTCCCTTCACATAACATAATTCACACAGACCTCCTCCCCACAAACACGCAGCACCGAAAGACAAATCATTTCAGCTTTTATTTGAATTTAATTATCACCGCACAAAGACGAAGTGGTGAGGTAGTCATTTTCTGCTTACCCTCCTGATTTCACACTTTATGGTGGCTGCGAAGCTCGTACTCTGAAGAAGGGAGCACATTTCACGGATCTTAAGAAAACTTTGGTAGAATGAACCTCAGGACGAATTTAAAGCAGTTAACAACGTTTAGCAATGAATCATGCTTGAATGTGTAATCAAGATTCTCATGGCCTGTTTTGTTCAGCTATTTAAATCATGACACCCCTAAGCTACATCTCCTCAAACCAAGCGCCGGCACAAAATAATAGAATTAATATGCATATAATTCGCCATGTAAAAATATTTTGATTGAACCCTGCTATCGGAACATTATTCAATCATTAAGTGTTAAAGTTACCGAGTACATAATTTTGACATGCCTTTGCCCTCGTCAAGCCAAGCTATGATGGCAATTGACGGCAGCGATGATGTGGGCGTCATCATTGGAATGAAATTTATATTGTCAACCGAACCGCTATCCAGTCCTTATTCATTGATGTTCTATGCATGTATGATTTCGCTATGAAGTGTAAATAGCGCAATATTTTATCCTTGCAAACATTATTTATATTAACAGATAGAAATAACAATTTTCACAAAACAATAGAAATATATTTCATGGCATTTCGATGGTTGCGAGTATCAATATAGGGATAGAAGCGGTTATTTATTATATAATGTTTGATGTTATGCTGGCCCTTTGCGAAAAATATTTGTTTGTGCGTGTCAATAGTTTCTAAATCGCCTGTAGAATAGGTTATTATGATGCTGATGCCCAGTGCCAAAATTGTATTGAGTGTTTTATGAGATTGTCTGCTGATAATCGACCTGAAACGACAGAACAAAATGAAGATTGAAGATAATCTAAACATGACAGTTGGAAAGCTAGTCGAAGATCGAAAGAATCAAGAATCAGATCGCAAGAAACCACTGAATCATAGGGCTATCTTGAAAGATATAATTCTTTCAATTACAATCGTTCTACTAATACGCTCGTAAAGAGTGCTTTTTTTTTTTTAAAAAAAAAGGGAATCTGGTTTCATGAATAAGAAAAAAAATGGTAATTGTTTATCTGTTTTGTTTAAAAACTTTGAATACGACTTTCTCGAAAAGGTTTCAGAGAGTTAACCTAGATTTTTGAAAATTTTTAGTTACTACTGAATCAACGACTCACAGTCCTTCCCTTGGCTATCTTCGTGAATTATTACGAAATTTTCAAACACTGCCTTCTGGCGACCAAAATGTGGTCATCTTAAAATTGACGCATTTATTTAAATCGTACATTTAAAATACCTCAACACCCTTCATTTTGAAACTAAATGCGTGTTGAAAAATGCGTTTATTTTGATATCACATTTGCTCTTCAGTTTTCAAAATGGCGTTCAACCAACATTTTGATAGTGCATCGCGAAAATCCGAACAACTCGCAGCCGAGTGAGCGAAATCGTTTGAGGTGGCCTATCAACAAAGTTATAAAAGTGTTTGGGGAGCTTTTGTCGAAGGAACGCAAACTGGAAGCTGAAGCAATGACAAAAATGGCCGGTTTCAAGCGGAACCCTAGCCTCTCCATCCGAGATGTTACAAACATACTGGAGGTGCCGTTTATCAAGCTACAAAACCGTTTGAACATCGTTTCATCTTTACAATTTAGAATTTAGTAGAGATATTAGTGTAAACAATATAAATGTGCATGACATAAGGGAAGCATTGAAAAAAAATAGATGTAGGCCCGATGGGATTCCACCCATTTTTCTGAAAAACTTAGCTTCGGAGCTTACAACTCCCTTGTTTTGGCTTTTCAATATGTCGATCAAATCCGGTATTTTTCCCAACTCGTGGAAAATCTCCTATCTAGTTCCTATGTTTAAATGTGGCAAAAAATCTGACATACGAAATTATCGCGGGATTGCTATTATCTCTTGCATTCCAAAACTTTTTGAAGCGATCAATAATGAAAAACTGTTTTGTCAAATTAAAAATAGAATCTCTACCTTGCAACATGGATTCTTCCAAGGACGCTCAGCTAACACAAATTTACTCAAATTCGTTAACTATTCGCTGGTTGCAATGGAAAATGGAAACCATGTTGAAGCTCTCTATACAGACTTCAGCAAGGCATTTGATCGCATTGATATACCCACGCTTCTATTCAAACTGCGAAAAATGGGTATTGAGCTAAATTTTCTTAAATGGCTCGAGTCTTAATTAACTGATCGACAACAAATAGTCAGATTTAAAGGCAAGACTTCAAATGCTTTTCGAGTTACTTCAGGAGTTCCTCAGGGCTCCCATCTTGGCCCTCTTTTGTTTATACTATTTGTAAACGATATTTCCCTTATTTTAAAAAACATAAAAATTCTCATTTATGCGGACGATTTAAAGATATTTTTATAAATAAAAAACAAGGAAGATACAAGACTATTAAAAAATGACGTACTCTTATTTTATAATTGGTGCAAAAAAAGCCTTTTGCTGCTAAACGTCCAAAAATGTAATTCAATATCATTTAGTAGAAAGCGGAATACACTAGACTGGACAATCTTTCTAGGAAATCAGGCAGTTGAGAAGGGCAGCAGGGTAAATGCACCCTTCTTTTTGGGGCAATGCTCCTTAAACTTTGGAAAAATGCTCCTTAGATGCGTTTGCCCGGTATAATGCAATCGGAGGTATTAACCTTCTGGTTAGCGCTTGCCGGTTGTTTTGACGGGTCTTAAGTTTCTTCAAGATTGTATAGCAGAGCTTCGCTCCACAATCTTGTAGGTAGTTTTGACGGGTTTAAATTTCGTTTTGACGAGTTCCAACTTAATTTTGAAGAGTCTTAATTTCGTTTTGACGGGTCTTAATTTCGTTTTGACGACTCTTAAATTCAGAAACTTAAAACCCGTCATAACTATACAATCTTGAAGAAACTTAAGACCCGTCAAAACACCCGGCAAGCGCTAACCAGAAGGTTTATACCTCCGATTGCATTATACCGGGCAAACGCATCTAAGGAGCATTTTTCCAAAGTTTAAGGAGCATTTCCCCAAAAAGAAGGGTGCATTTACGCTTTGCCGTTGAGAAGTGCGGATGAATTAACGATTTAGGTGTTATTTTAAATAAGAAACTAACACTCATTGACCACTATAACACAATAACACTAGTTTAAAGCATTTATGAACTCGGTAAGCTGATCATCATTTCTAATGTGCAATTTTATGCAAAATACAAAAATGCCGTAAAAAAAATCAAAGTACAACAGTTTTCGAGATATGGATAAAAGTTGATTTTTTAATAAATGAACAAAAACACATTTACTTAAAATGGAATATCTTCAACACACACAAGATTTCGTTTACCTACTGTTCTATTGTTTGGTAAGATATTCCGGCATCTAATTTTAATAGCTCTCTCTCTATCTCACTCTCCCACACCACACACACACACACACACACACACACACACACACACACACACACACACACGCACGCACGCACGCACACACACACACACACACACACACACACACACACACACACACACAGCATACTGCACCGACTTATGGCGGCCATGTTGTGGAACTTCGATGAGGCAGAAATAACAATCCGTAGCATGGCAAAAAGGTTCATTCCAAATAACTGGCTTATCAAAGGACAAATGGTGGCTTTACAGTGACAGAAATGAGAGTATATAACAAATTTGAATGGGACCAGCGGTAAGCCATACATACCTTTTACCTGCTATCCACCTAGCCAGGCATGTTTTGCACGAATTACACAGAACGTTAGTCACCCATGGTTTATCCAGATTCTCCGGACAAATTTAAAAATAAAAACGGTACGCAGATTGAAGAGAAGCAGTGAATTTAACCGGTGCCGTAAAGATGTAGACTTTTGTAGATCATTTTTGCATTTGAATTCCCATTTTGCAGCGCACATTTTTCTCACTCCGATAACTGAACAACGAACTTTTTTTTTTTAATCTTTATTTTACGTCGGCCTATTTCCTCACATGGTGACAATCACCGACGCCAGGAAGACGACTCCACCACCTGGACCCTACCTAACGACTCATGAATATGAACCGGGACCAACGGCTTTACTTCCCTTCCGAAGGAAGACTGAACAACGAACTGTCACAATTTGTTTTGTTTTGAAGGGTTACCAATAGCTATTCAAATTAGGTGCCAGAAAATCTTACCAAACAATAGAACTGTAGGTAAACCAAATCTTGTGTGCGCGCGCGCGGGTGTATGTGTGTGTGTGTGTGTGTGTGTGTGTGTGTGAGAGAGAGAGAGAGAGAGAGAGAGAGAGAGAATGATGGGTGTATTTCTTTCAAATTTCTGTTTTTCCCCGCATTTCTGCCCTTTTTTTTTTTTTTTTTCAAAAACCAGCATAACTTCCTCAATTTTCAACCGATTTTCACCATTGAGCCCTAATTTTCTTTGTTTTTTCTTTGGCTTTAAGCTGCATATGCAATATATTTTTTTATTGCCGTTATTTTGGTATTAATCATATGTTTAGCACATTTTTTTTAACAAAGCGCCAAAAAAAAAAAAATCGCAAAAAATTATATATACTTATAAATAGCGTCGAAACTATTACTCCTACAATATTGCAATGTTGAGAAGATCAGTGTCAAATTTAATTTTGCTTCATTCGATGACAAAATATTTGAAATTGGATCACACGCGTTGGAGATATTTCATTTTAAATAAATGTGTTTTGGTTCATTTTTAAAAAAATCAAGTTTTATCCATATCTCGAAAACTATTCAACTTCAACTTTTTTTTTACGGCATTTTTGAATTCTGCATAAAATTTCACATGAGAAACATTAGTCAAATTATAAAGTTCATCACTTTTGATTTATTTTGTAAACTAGTGTGATCAGTAAAGCAAGTAGCATGCTAGGATTTATAAAATGATTTAGTTACAGCTATCATGACCCAAACACAATAAAAACATTATACGTTGCTTATGTGAGGTCAATACTTGAGTATTGTATCGTAGTATGGTCACCTTTTTCAGTCACGCACGAACAACGAATAGAATAAGTTCAAAAGCAATTTATACTGTTTGCACTTCGAAAATTAGGTTGGACAAGATTTCCTTTACCATCTTATAAAGCTCGTTGTATGCTCATCAACATCCAAACATTAAAAGAGCGTCGAGAATTGGCAATGGTCTCAGTTTTAAACGATATTGTTTCACATCGTATTGATTCTGAAGAACTTTTATCAAAACTTAATTTTTACATTCCAAGTCGACAACTACGAAATCGAAATGTTTTTACTACAAGCCACCATCGTTCAAATTATGCTAAATTAGGGCCTTTAAATCGGATGATGGCAACAAACAACATGCATTGCGAAAAAGTTGACTTTACAACGACAAAATATAAATTGAAGCAATACTTTAACGATATTTAATAAAAAGCTATTCATAAATGTACAAGAATATAAGCCAAATACTGTTACAAATATATTTATATAGATTTAAGAGTGACAAAACATGTAAAAATAACTGTACCTAAAGGTGATTGACACATGATTGACGTCAAATGAATAAATTGTCCAAACTTTGAATAGACCGCTGCCGCTCAAAATGTTAAGAAAAAGTAGGCCATTATTCTACAATATTTTATGCTTAAAAACAGCCTATTTTAATGCTGGTTGCTGTTTTTTTTTAAATTTAATTCCCAGCGGAGTATTGCTTAAGTGTAACTTTTATATGTATTTTAAAGGTAAAAAAATCCAGCGAATTAATTTCCCTTCACATAACATAATTCTAAGATTGATAGATCAGTCAAGATATTGGAATGTAATACTAATTAATAAATAAAACGAGATATATGAGTGCTGTAGAACATGATTTCAAAATCCAAACCGAAAGTCGAAAGGCAGTCGACGTTGTTGGTAGTTACCGTTGCATGTTCATCTCATCCCTATATCGCAGCCAACGGTACTAAAGCTACAATGGCAGTCTCGCACCGCATGCTCCGCAGCATACGATATGCCTCTCGATGACGACGCAAGAGCTCAATGATTTGCAAAAACAGGACGAAATTTTCTGGCATCATTCGATGACAGGATACGTACGCATATTGAGACACACAACTGACTAGCTGGTGCTTGTTTCAGTGCTTGTTTCATGGTAAAAATTTAAGCTGGTACGCTTGACTTGTGAACAGTCCGGTTCGGCAAAAACTTTCGACAGGAGCTTTGCCTTATTGTAGTGCGATGGTCTCGTTAGGTAAGAAGAACCTCGAAAAGTGAGAAGCGAAGCCATGTCATAAAGATATCAACATGCCATGTACTCTGGAGCCATCGGACTAAAGTTGGTAAGAAGTTCCGGGTTCCATTATTTTGTTATAAATCTGATTTCTTTCTCTGTCCTGCAGTAAAAATGTGGTTATTTGCTATTTTTGGGACAAAAACCTTACAGCAGTCAGTCGGAACGGGTGAGGTATGTAAAGTGTACATAGAACTGTTTGCTATTTTGCCAAAAAATCAAGCCCAAAAGTTCATTTCGCTAACTACCAATGAAAATTGAACCAGTTGTAGCACCCTCGTGGGCGGAGTTTGGTATGCTTTCCGGACGCAGAAGCTACACCGCATTTTACAACATAATCTTATATACCAGCAAAGCAGAAGGAAAGGGCGGAATGAGTGGAAGGGAATGTATGTGGAGGTAAACTCAAATACAACGAAAGGGCATTTTGGTGTTGGTGAAGCTTCTCGGCTGCAGTCATGCATTACAGCAGAAAAGTGGGAATTGCAAATCCTTGAAAGCTGTTCCGAAAGCAGGTTGTAATTCACTGGAAAGAATATCAACAAGATTATGATTTTAGTTTGGTACTGAGCAATAATTTACCGTTTTGATTTTAAATCTTTAAAAAATCATTATCAAACTCATTTGCGGACTAATGTCACTTATCGTGTATTGAATTTCCACTAACTACACCACTGCCTGGTGAGATAGGTCTAGAGAAAAGGACTAGAGGACTAATATAAAATTTATAGCTTTCTGTGTGTGACAAATGGCTATGTGGGCCTCATGTCCTCTCTACATTTTGAGGTCCTGTAACCGGGTTGTGTTTGACTGCTTACAGACTGGCCGGATAGTCAGTCGGAGTGAAAGAGAGTCAGGAATTAAGGATCATGCTATACATCAAGAAGCTGGAAGGACAAAAGAATGTCTGCCATGGCTGCTCGGTAAAATTATTATGTACTTTTTGAACACAGCATAGCGCAGTCGGTACGTAGAGATTCCTATGTGGTAGAAGACAATGTAAAAGCTATTTCTCCGTTGGTGTTCCGGATGAGAACGCATCGTCCTTGCTTCCACTGTGTGTCGGTATGACGCCGTCAGGTCAAGCAGTTAGAAAATCATGTTTTCTGGCTTGTGAAGAATTAGGTCGGTGATGCTGTAAATTAGTTTTGTTCTAAGCTCTTGTCCTTTCTCGTTTATCCAATTTTTGGTTGTCACGGTCAGTTGGTTAGAAAAATTGTAATTCCCTCGTAGCCTGTACCGATATGTAAATTTTGTGCCTTTCTCTTCATTATCCCTACACACTATATCCAAACAACCCAAAATTGAGTACGTTTGACTCAAATCAGTCAAAAGCATGGCTACTCAAAAGTGAGTAAAGATAGTTCGTAGTGGTAAGATGCCAAACAGTCAACATCGGCTTGAATCCGATCGATGTTTACTTATTGTCAACGTGTTACTCCGCCGGCGCCGGTGGTGTAGTGGTAAGCGTGGCTGCTACTTGGCACCCCAGTGGGTCTGGGCTCAATCCCAGTTGACGTCGGTGGTTTTTCTGAGGCGAAAAAATCTGAGCACGTCTACCTTCGGAAGGGAAGTAGAGCCGTTGGTCCTGGCTCATATTCATGAGTCGATAGGTAGGGTCCAGGTGGTGGAGTCGTCTTCCTGGCGTCGGTGATTGTCACCATGTGAGGAAATAGGCCGACGAAAAAAAAAACTTGTTACTCCTACCTATCTCTACTCACTTTTGAGTAGCCATACTTTTGACCGATTTGAGTCAATCGTACTCAATTTTGGGTTGTTTAGAAATATAGTGTAGTACTTTGCACACCTACTATAGCTAGAGTATGCAATGAGACTGACAGTGAAGGTTGTACGTAGACTCATGTTCGGTGAAAATAAATTTAGATACGGAGCATTTTTACATAGAAATATTAGGGATGTAATGATACCGCGCAAACGACTTGCGGTTAATTCGACTTTCAACAAACCGTGGTGGACCTCTGAGTTGCGACATCTTCGCAACTTACTCAGGAAGGCACGTAATCACTATTTCCCCTCGAAATCTGAACCATTCTAAGAGAAGTTGAGACAATATTCAAATCTGTGTTGCAATCCACTCACGACGACTACTTATCCAGGATTCAAGCAAGCATCAAACAGGAATCAACACGTTTCTGGGGTTTCGATAGAAAACGGAGATCCTCTGCTAGCATCCCTTGCAACATTACATACGAGAAAACTCATGCTAGCTCTAACGCAGAAGTCGCTAACCTCTTCGCCGAATTCTTCGAGAATGTATTCAGTAAGTCGTATCCTGTACCACGTCTCGATTGCTTTGCGCATATTCCTTCGCACAACATTAACTTTCCCATCATACAATTCTCTTCTGATGAAGTGCTGAATGTCATACACACTCTCGACTCCAAGAAAGGATCCGGAACAGACGGCATACCACCACTACTCCTAAAAAAGTGTGCTGTGGGACTCGCAGCCCCTGTCACGAGTTTATTCAACCGATCGCTTAGCGAAAAAACATTTCCTTCCGTTTGGAAGACTGCTTCTATCGTTCCCATACATAAGTCAGGAAACGTCAACCGAGTCACAAATTATCGTGGTGTTTCCATTCTGTGTTGTTTGAGCAAAGTTTTCGAAAAGCTGGTGCACAATGTCCTCTACACTGTAGCCGTACCATTAATTTCTGATAGTCGAACGGCTTCATGAAACATCGCTCAACAACAACAAACTAGATGTGCTACGTTACCTCTCTGTCACGAGAGATTGAATTGGGAAGGCAAGTGGACGCGGTGTATGTCGATTTTGCTAAAGCATTCGACACGGTTCCTCACATTTTGATCATTGACAAATTCAAACGCATCGGCTATCCTGACTGGCTAACGAAGTGGCTCTTTTCATATCTCTCCGGCCGCACAGCGCACGTAGTGGTCAATTCATCAAGATCTCGTCAACTCAACATCACGTCAGGAGTACCCCAAGGCAGCGTATTGGGCCCGCTGTTATTTAACATCTTCGTTAACGATTTGTGCTTGTGCCTCTCGTCGGTCAAACTATCGTTCGCCGATGCTCTCAAATTTTTTCGTGTAATATGTTCTCCACGCGACTGTGTCGCTTTACAAGAGGATATTAACACATTGTTAATCGACAATGGCATGCGTGTAAATATAGATAAATGCAAAGTTATATTCTTCACTCGCTTCAACAATCCCGCTCATCACCAGTACAGCATGGGGTCTACGCATCTGGATCGTGTGGCTTCAATCTGCGACCTGGGAGTTACCATCGATACCAAGCTACAGTTCAATCAGCATGTGGGAATCACGACTGCTAAAGCCTTCTCAGTGTTAGGGCTAATCCGACGGCACGCCTCTGAGTTCACTGACATCTATGCTTTAAAATCACTCTATTGCAGTTTGGTGCGGGGCATCCTAGAGTATGTGGCCCCCGTTTGGTTTCCTTATTATGTGGCACCCATCGTTTCCATTGAACGCGTACAGAAGAAGTTCGTTCGTTTCGCACTTCGTTCACTTCCTTGGAATGACCCGAACAATCTCCCTCCTTACTCGGACCGTTGCAAACTGATAAGTTTGGAACTACTGACTGTCAGGCGTGTTAAAATGCAGCGTCTGCTGGTTTTTGACATCCTAATCGGAGTAATTGACTGCCCTGCGCTGCTTGAGCAGATTTCACTGAACGTTCCTCCTCGTCGACTTCGAAATTATCCGATGCTTGCTGTTCCTTATCACCGCACTAACTATGGATATAATAATCCGTTAGATTCGTGTCTTCGCACTTTTTATGCTGTATGTGACGAATTCGACTTTGATATATCCAAAAATGTTTTTAAAAGTCGAATAAGTAGAATTGTTTAGACTTTAAGTTATTGTAAACTAGTATTAAGTAGTTCAGTCTGTACGATTGATTTTATCAAAGACGGTGAAAATAATAAATAAATAAATAAATAAATAATCCAAGTTTCGTTTTACAGGCAAAAACCGCTATCATCGCTTCTCGTTTGGAATAATGGAATGCTCATATCGTGTCAAACAATCAAACTTGAAGTTTTTAAATTTCAAAACAAGAGTTAAACTAATTACTTTAGTTTCTTTTTATAGACTTTTCCATACACTTCATCGGAAGTTGCTTGCGAAACCAGGACCAAATTTACAGTTGTAGGGGCCCGGAAATCATCAACTTGTGGGCCTCCTTGAATTTAGGATCCTGAATTTAGCTA
Organism: Aedes koreicus; assembly: GCA_024533555.2. Lineage (NCBI taxonomy): Eukaryota > Metazoa > Arthropoda > Insecta > Diptera > Culicidae > Aedes > Aedes koreicus. Next base: position 358,230 of record JAHHFK020001855.1, read on the forward strand.
CACACTTAGAAAATTTTACAGTATTCGGTAGTTTTTTACCGAATTTTCAACAGCCTGAACGTTCGGTAATCCGATTTACCGGATTTCGGTGTAATTTTACAGCATTCCGGTAAAAAAATTACCGGAACTTGTCAAACTTTACCGAAATCCGTTAAATCGGATTACCGAACGTTCAGCTGTTGAAAGTTCGTTAAAAAATTACCGAATACTGTAAAATTTTCTAAGTGTGTAAGTAGAATATAAGGGCCCAGTGGCATGGTCGCCCCCTCCCTCCAAGTTTGGTAATATGCTTGCAACACAAAAGCTCTGTGGAAGAGCAGTGAACAAAAAAAACTGTGGAAGGGCAGTGAGAGCACTAGGTTGTAAACCGGCAGAACGCTTGCTCAAAAGATGTAAAAAGCCTAAGAAGAATAACAAGCATTTTTTGCTAAGCTCCAGTTTCAGCTCGTTCGGATATCTTTATGCTTTCATAACCTGTAGCCATATTAAATATAAAAAAGCTCCTCTGTTCTGTTATTCCTTGTGATCCTGATGTTTATCCCATATAGGAAGTAGGCTAAAATGGATAATAACTCATCGGTCAATAAGTCCCGGGCCCAAGTAGGAAAACAACATTTTTTTCAATCCTGGAGAGTGTGAGCTGTCTAGTTGAATACCTGTAACTAGAAAATGAGAAGAATTATTAGAAATTTCCATTTAATTCCAACTACCTTCATTGCTTATCTTGCCAGATACGCGTATTTCGGCTACAATGTGCAGACTTCTTCAGTGTCGTGTATTAGACAACACTGAAGAAGTCTGCACATTGTAGACGAAATACGCGTATCTGTCAAGATAAGTAATAAAGGTAGTTGGAATTAAATGGAAATTACTAATCATTCATACCAGCAACCACAGTGTCCCTTGCGACATTTCAGAGCTATGTTTTTCGAATACCGATTAACTTCCGTGGCTCATGGTCATTATTCAATATTGTAACTCCCGTTTGCATCGGAATCACCCGGTGTTCATTGCCACTTTAAAACGTTCGGATTTTTCTTTGCACTTTCTCGTCTAATAAATCTGATCAGACGATTACATTTTGGTACATGCCGGGTGGCATAACGCCACAGAAAAAAATAAAACAGGACAGCTTCAATGACAAACTTTTCACAACGATCCACTACGGTATTGCTTTTCGGCGCACGTTTATCACTGATTCACTTTTATTATGAAAGATACAGTTAAAAAAGTAACAAAATTCAATTTTTTTTTGTACAAAAATGACAGCGGGAAGAAAAGTACGTCTACCCGATACCAAGGCGTTCTTTGATCCTTTCTCGGACATTTAGTAACGGAGATATGAACGAAACAGTACTTTACGGCCTATTTTAATAGTAATCAAACAGTTCAGTCTCTGATTACATACTGAGCTATTTATGTACCTATTTTAATTCTGTTGATGTCAAATCAAAGTTATATTGTCCTTGAAAAAGCTGTTAAGAATTTCATTACGATTGGTTAATTTCTCATGAAAATACGACCAAAACAATACCTGAGAGCACATTAATTGTGAGTTGAAAATATACTCGTTGCAGTTCAAAACTGGACAAGACCACTCGTACCAATCGATGCCGCTTGCATTCTATAGTGTCGCATCGACATATGGCACATCAGATGCGCCATTCAGCGCACTAGATGTGACACTATAGACTCTATAGAATTAGAGCAGGAACGATTTGCGCGAATGGTCTTGTCCGGTTTTGAGCTGCAACGAGTATATTCAAAAATTACACAAAGTCTCCATTTACTATAACTGCACAATTTTCAACGAACATATACTTATTAAGCATCTTGAACCCATATCGATAATCAAAATTGACGGTTAGGATTGTCTGAAAGTTCTTTCTATAGACAGAATATATGAAATTTCTAATATTTATGTGATTTTCCCCTTTCTAGCACTTACATAAACAGGTTGTTAAACACTATTATTGCCAATATTTTTATCACATCAACGAACAATACGTTCAAGGTCCAGGGGTGTCTCACTGGAATTGAGCGTAGCAAATTGGAATCGATTTGCAGTCAATTCATAGCGAAAGGTTTCCGATTAAGTACTCTTGATCAATATTGCAACACACTCATTACGTCAGTTGCACCGATTTGACATTTGAGTTGAAGAAAAGCAAAGTTTTATGTTGCTAAACTCAGCAGCTGCGCATTTTCTGTCAATTTTTATTAATTACTGATAAAAATAAGTATCTAGTACCACATTTTCCATTTTTGAGTTCGTAATCCTGATGAAGTGTAAGAGTGTTTCAGTCTCACCATCGGTGGATTAAATCGGGTTTTTACATTCGTGTTTACCTGTTATGTATGTATCGTAAAACAAATATATCTCTAGAGTCATCAAAGCTGGCACTGATCAGAATGCTGATCAGATTTAGGTAGAACAACAAATGAATTCATTGCACTTCTTTCAACAAATTTCCCGTCTCACCCATGCGCACACACTTCAAGATGACTTGTGAAATAAATCTCGTTTGTCGACTCACGGAAATGTCGCGTCACCCAGCGCCCGGTCAATGATGTATATATGGAAGGTCTTGCGCAGTTACCACAACAATAATAGTGAACAAAGTGAAATTTGCTCATGACACTAATACCACCGCGCTCTTTACGCACGCTACACAAGCGTTCGGAAAGTGCTACTTCATACTTTTTTTTTATTTGTTCGGTCTGTGATTGTAAATTGTGTGCACTATAAAACTTAGTTTTTCAACAGTCTATAGATGACGGAAAATTGGCGCTATATCACTACTCGACTGTCAAGTCCCAACGTTTGAAGGTTTATGTGGCAGAAATTCAATTAACTCAGTTAAACTCACTATAAATGATCCATGTAATCGGGAGGAAATGCTTCTGCTCAATAAATGGCATTTGTATCATGATTATTTCCACGATTCAGCATTTATAATGAACGTTTAAACTGATTTTTTTTTATCTGAATCTATGCACTGCCATAAAAAGTTGAATAATGTTACGTCATCACTCATCGGTTCAGCAATGTTTACATTATTTTTGCTTCCAATACAACAAGCAGTGCGTTGGGCCAGATCTTATATAGACGTCATTGGCGCCCGGTGGGCGGTTGACAGCTCGATTGCCAGTTTGAAAGCCAGGGTCAATGTTGCTGAATCACGAGTGGTGCGACACCTCCCGCAGGATTGTGACATTTGTTCTTACTGAAATGATAATCACCCACTAGTTGCTCAAGGGATATTAAGTGTTTGGTAGGTGAATGGTTTTTGTGTTTTCAAAAGGGACACTTCGGGAAATTGGGGAGGAAATTAGTCAGTTGAAAAACAACAAAATTAATTTCAACTACCTTTATTACTTAACAACAAAATGGTGTTTACCAACTCCCAAGCGAATTATTTAAAGAATGTACTCGAAAAAAATGAGATACAATAATTAGCTAGTCACTTTTTAGCGTGTGAGTAAAAATGGATGAAATTTTGAATGAAACTAGCAAAGTGTGTAGTGTTTTCACTGGAAAAATGGCCAAATCTGGCAAGTGGCTATCGAAACAAGAACAAAATCCGACTGCGTGCCACAGATAGATCGGAAAACTCTTGGAATTCCATAATTCGGTGGCGAAGTCATTCAAGGAGACCCAGCTCATCCAGCGGTGGTCAGGCAGTGGCGGAAATCGAAGACAGCTGATCCGGTGAAGGGAAGAAAGTTGTTGAATCTGTTCAAACGTGGACCGAACCTTTCGATCCAAAATGTGCTGAAAAAGGCGGAGGTTTTCATCTGGTTTGTTAAAAATAATAAAAAGTAATAAAAAGTGCCGACCATTACGCGCGGCCGGTTACAAGTTCCTCTCCCAAATTTTATGCCGCCGTCCGACACCAATGGCAAAGTAGTTTGTGGGCTAGTTACAAGTTGGATTCATGGGTGCCAGATCAGATTAGCTTACGATCGAGACCAGCAATGGAAGATTATGTCCATAATAAACAAAAATCTGATGCGGTTGGTCAAAGCAACGATGCATCGAGTGACTGGTGGCGTCAGTGCCTTCGAATCTCGGAAGGTGATAGATTGTTGTGTTTACTTTTTTACATTGCAATGGAGGGTGTGATTCCAAAAGTAGAGATAGACACAATAGATAGATGTCGGAAACGTACATCAAACTTAAGTATGAAGCAAGAAGAATTGGGCATGTCATTAATGCGACACAGACAATAGACATAAAGAATGAAGCTCATTAGATAACAGTATTAGCCTGCCACCACGAGTTCAGATCGACGACGATTAAATCGCGGCTGGGGACGAATTCGTGTACATGGGCTCATTGGTGATCGCCGATAAGGACACCACCTGAGAAACAAATACGGAGGCGCATTTTGGCTGGCTATTGTGCCTACTTTGGGCTCCAAAAGACGCTAAGATCGAATGAAGTTCATCGAACTACAAAGTTGACCGTTTACAAACCAGTTATTAGACCGGTAGTCCTCTACGGCCACGAAACATGGACAATGTACGTGGAGGGCAAACATGCCCTTGGAGTCTTTGATCGGAAGATGTTGCGTATGATCTACGGTAAAGTCATATGGAAGACGGAACATGGAGGAGGCAAATGAACCACCAATTCCATTAGTTGCAGGGGGAAACTCCCGTCTTTTGCACTGCTAAAATCAGTCAACTACGGTGAGCTGAGCATGTCCATTACGAATCGAAGAACGCATGAGGCGCGGAATGAGCAAGGTGGATTGATCAAGTAGAAGGGACCCTTCGCAGATTGCGAGGCTGGCGAATTGCAGCCATGGACCAAAAATAATTCAGACATTTTTTTATGAGGAAAGTTTCTCAAATGTCTCATATCTCTTGAAATTTACGAGTTGGTTGAAAATGATATTCTACCGAGATTTCAAGCTTCTAAAATTCTGTATTCTATTTTCTTATTACCAAAAAGTAAAAATAAAAATTTAAATGCTTTGTGTTATTTGTACTACTAGGCACTTAGGATTTTTTTTCGCAACAACGTACCTTGTGCACACAAGATAACGTGAACGAATTTATTAACTTCTTCCGCATATTTTTACCCCGAAACAAAGGGTTTATAAAAGTTAAAAATATAAAAAAATTTTTTTTTTTTTTTTAAAGTCTACAAGTATCATTCTTGATTTATCAATTGCTCTCTATTAGAATAACTTTATTGTTTGGTTCAAAATACATTGTTTCATACAACTGTCCATACAACCGCAAACACTGTCCATTTACATACAAAAAAAAATGATTTAGAAAAATTTTGAATTTGCTATCTATATATTCAGAGTTAATCTAAGCGTGACCATCCCAATGACTTTTATAAACTCTCTCATGGTCTTCCAAATCGCAGCTGAACGGATGAACAGGCAAAAATTACGGCCTTTCTACGGTTCTCAACATTAATCTAGAGATTTTTTTTTCCCAAAAAAAGAAACAAACTAAGTGATCAACTACAGCCTCAATGAATTATGTCTGTGTCTATCGTCTCTCATAACACTTCTTAACTTAAACCTATTGATATAATGAAATTGTTCAGTGTATTCTAGTAAATTTCTTTTTGCACAACTTATTCAATAAAAGTTTAATTATAAACTGATCATAATTTACCAATTTACCAGGTTTCGTACAAAAATATCAGATTTATCTCAATAAATTCATCATCTGTGAATAAGCTGTCGAAGCTTATTCAAACAGAGGTATTTTTTTTGTAATCAAAGATTCAAATGTATATTTTTGAAACTCTTAGTACTCTCAGGCAAACTATTGCAACCATCTTGTGACTGAAACAATATTTATTCAAATAGAAGTGTTAGTTTACAAAAGCGTACCAAAAATTCCAAGAGATTGTTCCAAGATATGGTGGCAGGCGGGAATGGTGAACCAATAGGATGGATTATAATTTATTATGGTCCACACCACCAACCTGCCGGACCGTCATATCTCACCGAGAAGCATCTTCATTCCGCATTACGTCATTAGTGTCAATTGCGTAGATGCTCAGACGTGAAAGATGTTTTGTACCAATTGTGCTGAACATGTCATAAGATTTTTTTTTAATAGTATTCTGTGATTTGGACCTGTATATGTTTTAAGTAAAATGATCTCGAAAGCTGTACTCCGGCTTAAAGTCAAAATTATTACAAAACACACGAAGACCTTTTCTGCACTTCCGGATTGTTTGAAGCCGTATGAATCCCTATTATTTATTGTTTACTTATTCAGTGACAAATGGTAAAAAGAAGGGTTCAAAAGCCGTAATAGGATAAGAGGGAAAAATAAACTGCTCTCCCATAGCCTATAGTGTTCCACAACGTTTATCCGATTTAGCATCATTTTCTCAAGACGGGAACGGATATGGAAGAGGTGGAGCATTGCCCTTCCTTCTGGGTTTCGAGCATGCATATCTAAATGCTACAGTTTGGAGACTGGGTTTACTCTTTGGGATTGCGTTGCTAACATGGGGACGATGAATGTTGTTGTTTTTTTGCCTTTGAACGTCGCTAGCTGTAGAAAAATAGCTATTTTTCTCTCGACAATCGTTTCGAGAAAATTGTTTTGAAAATGTTTATGGATACTTAGTCATGGTTTCTTCTGACAAAGGGATTTAAATATATTTGAATGCTACACCGTCCCCAGTCCATAACGGACTAGCTTGGTTGGCTCTGGAAACAGCAATAGCACTAAGTTGCACTGAGATGAGATGCGATGGACTAGGTATGGGTCGTAAAGAAAACCAACAGATAAATAACTCCTTTTTTAGTTTTCACACTTCCGGCTAAATGTTATCGTAGCCTGTGGGAAACCGGAGTGCTGCTGGTGGGGCTGACTCTGGGGTTAACTTGAATGTTATTTGCATATGCGAAACAGGGACATTTATCATTTGGTTCAGACAAGTTACGTTTATTACTTACGTGTTTATAATACAAGGGGCACCTTAATAACCAAAAAATATTGGTGTTAAGGTATAGTTAAGTGAAATATATGTTAAGAAAGTTTAATGTATGTTTTAAAAGTTAATTGAATTAAACCATTTGTGGTTTGTTTGGATTCATAATTCGTAATTTTGCGTTGGAGGTTATAATTGCGGTTCTAAATCGTAGACTATTAAAGTTTAAATCTTGATAACAAACGGGCTCTGCACAACTTGTTTCAAGTTTGAATGGAAATTATTATGCAGTAAGCAAACTTTCCTTGCAGCCTTCTAGCATTTTACAAGAGCCCCGTTTAAAAAAAAACTCTACAGCTACAGGAAGTTTTCTTCTGCCAAACATCAAATTAACTATTTGATAATTATTCATAGCCATACAAAAGGCAAGACGAAAAATAAAACAAGCATAATCAGTGGCAAGCTGCATTAGCAAACGAAGCAGCAACATTCTGTAGACCATGATTTAAACTTATATTAGGGGCGCAACTAGGTTCTCGCTGTTTGTCAGTAGATGGCAGTAGCAGTAAGAGCTGGCTGGTAAACAAATCGCTTTGACACACTAGTGATTTTGATTGTGCATTATATACTTCTGGTTGTTTCAAAATGTCTAATTTTGTGTTAAACAATCGTCATGTGCGGGAAGTGTTGATTTTCTTCTTCCATTCGAAGAAAACGGCAGCTCAAGCGCATCGTGAGCTCCAAAAAGTGAACGGAAATGCTGCTTCAAGCGAATCAACATGCCATGTTTTGTTCCGTCGCTTCAAAAACGGTGATTTTGATGTTGACGACCGTCCATGTGAAGAAAGACCCAAAACCTTCGAAGACGCTGGATTGGAGGTATTGCTCGACGAGGATTTGTGCCAAATGCAAGAAGGGCTTGCTTCAGTATTAGTAATAACCCGTCAAGCCATTTCCAAGCGATTGCATGCTTTGGGAATGATTCAGAAGCAAGGAACTTGGGTTCCTTATAATTTGAAGCCAAGAAACGTTGAGCGTCGTTTTTCGCCTGTGAACAACTGCTCCAGCGGCAAAAAAGGAAGGGTTTCCTTCATCTCATCGTGACGGGTGATGGAAAATGGATACATTTCAGCAACCCAAGGAGGAAAAAAATCTTGGAGTCATTCTACTACGTCGTCGGCTAGAAATATTCACGCTGCGAAGGTTATGCTGTATATTTGGTGAGGCAAGGTTGGTGTTATTTATTAAGAGCTGTTGAGCGAAACCATCACTGGGGAACGGCATCGAACTCAATTGATGCGATTGAGACAAACACTGCGCGGAAAACGGCCACATACGAGCAGAGGCACAAACAAGTGATTTACTGCACCTTACGTTGTCAAGCCTGATAAAACCAGGAACGCTCAAAGGGGAAGTCCTACAGCAACCGCCATATTCCCCAGATATTGCGCCGTTCGATTTTGACTTGTTCCGTTCGATGGCAGTAGGCTTGGCTGATCAGCAGTTCCACTCATATGAAGGCATCAGAAAATGACTTGATACGTGGATAGCCTCAAAATACAAACATTTCTACCGTCAAGGTATTCGAGCTCTGCCAGAAAGATTTGAAGAAGTTGTGTCAGGCAATACTTTGAATGATTCGTTTGTAACAAAAACATTTCATAATAAACTTACATTTTTATCTAGAAAACAGCAAGAACTTAGTTGCGTAATAGATAATAGAAAACAAAAATGATGTTTAGGTTGACATTCCCAATTATAAATAAATAAAACCTCATTGCCCCATCTATTGCTTTTTAAAACTTTCACCAACTCTAGCAATGATCGTGGGGTGAAAATCATTAAGCAACTGATAGAATTAATTGAGGTGTTCTTACCATCAGTCATTCGACGCTTATGATTGTCAGTTGATCGAATTTAAATAAATAGGGAAACTGCCCCCATATTAATCTCATTGTTCCTTTATTCATCCTACGATGAATCAAACAATTGGGCAGTTGAAGGATCGGTTTCGTTTTCTAATAATGTTTGCTTACGTAAAATAACTACAACAAACATTACTAACTAATCCTGGCACATGTATATCGTTTTATTTCAAGTAGGATGAATTGCAAAGTGATGAGATTAATATAGGTACATCTTCCCTAAGACACAAGCAACTTGATTGTTCCTTGCATTGGTTCAAGATCTGTTGTTCAGTAACGTTGAAGATTATGACAATGAATAAATATAAGTCAAGAACGCAGTTTCCAGGCAGCAAATAAATCACCGCAACTAGCACCACTATTGGCACCAGCAGCAGCACCACCACCAACAACAACAGAATTCACCAAGATGCATCGTGTCAACCGGCCGATGCATATCGTCATATCGGTACGTCAAGCGAACGAGGATGGATTACATGAAAAGATAGTGTCAGCCAATTGTAGTAAATTTCTTTATATAGCTTTATATTTTGAACCTAGTTTGTAATCGAAATTAATTTGTTGAAATAAATTCAGTTCAGTTTGGAAATCAGACGAAACAACATGTAATTGTTCTTTTTTTTTAAAAAGAAAAAACTAGAAACTCCGGTTTTCATTTTATATATACAGCTGAATGAAATAAAGGGTGTATTCGATAAAAATGGCAAACACATATTTACTCACCAAAATTAAACCGATTATTGATTTTTTTTTGAAATTTTCAGGACAATTTCTTCTTCTGACGACATGACTGGAACTACATAGTTATGTTTGAATTAAAGCAAGTTTATGTTTACGGCCAGAACAAACTATTTTTAGGTTTGGATTCAAATGTTTTATTGTTTGTTATGACTCATACAGTTCAAAAGTTTCTGCGTGTCATTAAGGTCAATATGAAAAATTAAGGAGAGAAGAATTTTTTTTTAAATTTTACCCTTTTATTTGGTTAAATTAAATTATCATTATTCAATTATAATAAACAAACTGTACTCTTTTTTGATATCTTCTTTTTTATATTTACTAATGAAATACTGAAAATAAAAGAGCTTTACCTTAAAAAAATCTATTTGTATTGAAAAAATAAACAGTGACAGTATCAATTCAAAAAATATTCTTTTCTCCTTAATTTTTCATATTGACCTTAATACACGCAGAAAAATATACCGTCATAACAAACATATCACAGGTGAATCCAAACCTAAAAAAATGGCCGCAAACATAAACTTGCTTTAATTCAAACATAACCCAAGTGACATGGATGTTTAAAATAAAAAGCATGTTATGTTTATTTTAAAAATTTTGAATGATAAGAATAAACATATAAATGTTGGATACACTAATATTTTTTTTTAATAATATTTGGATTTTACTGGTTGCGCTTTAAATATATTTCATTTACTCTGGCTTATCTTAATTCTGGATTTGGCTTGAATGCTAACAGGTTCTAGGTTCAAGGGGTTTGCTCAGAGTTTCACTACTGATATCGAGTAAATGACCTACCGATAAATGTGACGATTGGCTCATGTTGCGAGCTTCGAAACTTTGCCTCGGCCTCACGTTCTTGAGAGGGGAGTACACGTTCAAAATTCGCCTACCCTATGAATGTATTGTGGAAATTAACATGCCTTGAATTTGATTCAAAAATTGTTATTTTCGTTCGAAACATACTTTCTATTTACGAATTTACTAAAGGAATCCACAATTTTGTGTAGTAAAGTGTGTATTCGATGAGAATGGCACACGAAAAATCTTCTTTAACTTTTGAACTGTATGAGTAAAAAAAAAAGATAATTTGAACAAATCTTAATCATAGTGTATTGTTTACTTCTATTAAGATTCATAGTAATTCATATAGTACAGGGTGCGGCAGAAAATAGTGCGAAAATGTTCAGACTTGAGTATTGGGTTAATTCGTGTAGCTAGTGACTAATTTCTGTCGAAAGTGTATTTGTTTATGTTTACTTTCAAGTGCTGCATTCAAACATTCTATTTGTTTTATTGCATATTCGTCAAACTGTTCGCGAAAGAAGTGATCACCAGATTGTTGCTCGCCCAGAAGAAGCCGAAAGAGATTGCCAAGGTGGTAGGGTTCCATTTGGCAACAGTTTACCGCACAAAAAAGAAGCGGACGTCCGCGCTATGCACGCACGCTGAACGTGATCAAATCGGTCCGTGCAAAAATTGCTCGCAACCCGGTGCGTTCCATAATAAAACTTGCAAAGGAAGCCAATATTTCGGAGAAATCCATGCGGAGAATCATCAAAGAAGACCTGCATGCATCTTCCAGAGCCAGAGTGAAACGCCACTTGATTACGAACCGGGTCAAGGAACTACGAGTGACTCGTTCCAAGAGATTGCTTTCCTTGTTGAAGAAGGAAAAAATGATAATCCTGTTCTCCGACGAAAAGCTTTTCAGCATCGATGCTGTGGCCAACAGCCCCTCGGGCCGGATCATTTCACCGCAGAAAATGTAGAATGTTCCGGAAAAAGTGAAATTCAAATTTCAAACCAAACATCCGGCTTGTGTCATGAGTTTGGCTTGGTGGCGTCCAATGGTTTGAAAATGCCACCTGTTTTCATTGATGTTGGAGTTAAAATCAATACCGAAGTGTATATCGGTATTTTAAAGGACCAAGTGCTTCCCTGGGTGAAGGTCAACTTCTCCGAGGACCAAAACGTTGTCCTACAGCAGAATGGAGCGCCGTGTCACACGTCCAATCGAACCCAACAATGGTTGAACGATAACATGAAGTTTTGGCCGAAGGATTTGTGGCCCCCTAGCAATCCAGATCTAATTGTTTATGTTTTTATATTTTGACATGTTTAAAGCAACCGGCTCGACCTGATGCATTTGTACACGTGATTGCATTTGATTCAGTTAAACAACATGGAGAACGGTGAAGCAGTGAAACTAAAAACAGTCGGGTGAGTGATGAATTGCCCTGACAGAGGCAGGAAGTGAAAAAAGGAAGCGAGAATGGACACCAAGATCATATGCGAAGTCAAGAAAAATCCGAAAGCGACTGTCCACGAGATCCAGGAAACCCTACAGCTACAGGTAGCACTGGGATTGATAAGCAAAGTTGCCTGGAAGCGCCCATTTATCAGCAAGGTACACAAAGCCAAGTGGCTTAAGTTTGCTAAGTAGCATGCTGATAAGCCCCTTGAGTTCTGGAAAACGGTTCTTCAGGAGCGTCATCATAGGCCATCATAGGCACGGTGAAGCATGGAGGAGGAAATGGGATGGGCTGGTGATGTTTTTCGTGGGTTGGAGTGGGAAGCCTCGTGAAATTGACAGATTCCTAGGAGGTTCCTTTGGAGGTTTCGCTGATCAAAGCGGGCATTGAAAATAAGTTCGTATTTCAGTTGGATAACGATCCGAAGCATATTATCAAGAAGACCAAATTTATCTTCCGGTTTTGTCGGATAGAACCGCTGGAATAGCCTCCACAAATCCCGGACCTTAACCCCTTCGAGAATTTGTGGGCGGTTCTCGAAGCTAAGTTTGACAAAAGTAATAAAAATAACTATTTTGAAGCCCTAGGATGAGTTAGATTCACAGCAACAAAAAGAAGTCTGGTTAAGTCGAAAGGAGGACACTTAAGTTATCGAAATGCTTCAAGATTTTTTCATTGATTAAACTTTTCTGGTGCAAAATGAAGTAAGAACTTACTGTAATTCGAACCAAATAGATAAGAGAAATTAAAAAAACGATGAGGTAGGCACAGTTATGAATTGAACCTTTCTTTGTAAACATGGATTTATTTGTTGGTCGAATAATTTATGTTCAATCATGCATTTTTATGTTCAATCATGCATTTTTATGTTCAATCATGCATTTTTATGTTCAATCATGCATTTTTATGTATGCATAAAACGTTCAATCTATTCATAAAGCCAGAAATTCTTAGATTGAGTTAAGTTGAGATGTATTGCCAGGCTATTCTGGGAGATTATTTATCACATCTTAATCCATACCATTCGTACATAATACACTTCGTCAATATGCTTTCCCAGCTAGCTGCTAACTGACGGGAATGACGAGAAATTTCAGTCAAACAAACTATTTAGCTGGGAAAATACAAAAGGTTAGTATGGTCCGTGGTTAAATTAAAACATTATTCTCGGTGTTCTTTGGAAGCAGGTTATTTTGTTTCTCATCGTTGCGCCCTACCGGCTGGGTGCAAAACTATTGCTGCCTGCTAATGGACCATTCACATCTTTGCTAATATTGTCCGACAATGCAAAAGTCGCTAATATTAGCAACACGTCAACATTTGGGTAGTAATCAAGCATCTATGATCAAAGCTAGACCAATATTTTTTAACTGTCGTGCGCAAAGTTGTTTGATATTTGATTGATTTATAAGTGCCATCATCAACTGCATTGCATGTTCAAATCAATATATTTGCAATACCACTAGTTTACAGCATTTATGAACTCGGTAAACTGATCATCATTTTTAATGTGAAAGTGAGTGAGAAAAATGTGCGCTGCAAAACGGGAATTCAAATGCAAAAATGATCCACAAAAGTTTTGTTATGCCTGTGGCGTCTGCATTTTTACGAGACCGGTTAAATTTACTGCTTCTCTTCAATCTGAGTTCCGTTTTTATTTTGAAATCTGTCCGGAGAATCTGGATAAACCATGGGTGCCTAACGTTCTGTGTAATTCGTGCAAAACATGCCTGGCTAGGTGGATAGCAGATAACAGGTATGTATGGCTTACCACTGGTCCCATTCAAATTTGTTATATACTCACATTTCTGTCACTGTAAAGCCGCTATTTGTCCTTTGATAAGCCAGTTATTTGGAATGAACCTTTTTGCCATGGTACGGATTGTTATTTCCCACCTCACCGAAGTTCAACATGGGCTGCAAAATGGTGAGTCGACAACGGGCAGGGAGCGTGCGTCCCCGCAACATAGCCCTGGTCCTCACAAGTTCCTACCTCATGCTTCCACGGGTCAAAAGATGACAAAGACCGCCAGCTAAGGGTTGCGTACTTAGCTGGTAGTGCAGCCTGGGCACTGTTGTCCTTCTGACTTCAGCTAGATTGAGGAGGTGCGTGCCGAGCGTCTGTGTCTACCAAGGAGGATCCACCTGTGTCACAAAACCTTCACAATATTTTTAATGCTATTTTCAGCTTCGCATTTATGCATCGTTATGAGTCTAAGCCAACCTAACTCACGCTATTGTACCTTGTGATCAGAAAGTTCCGGTAATTTTCAATTTAAAGGGGCCGCCTTTATTTTTTCGGTAAAATCTTTTTAGTGTAAGATGGCAACACTAGTTCTGATATTCTGTCAAAGTGTGAGAGCAAATTATCCATTAGTTTTGTTTTGACAACTGCTTTTGTTAGTCGAAAAATAGACGCTCGGCGATTTTTACCATGGATAAAAAATTGGAACAACGCGTTTGTGTGAAATTTTGTGTTGCAAACGGATTTTCTGCAGCGGAAACGCTCAGAATGTTGCAAAAAGCCTTTGGTGAGGACTCTATGTCACAAAATCGTACATTTGTTTGGCACAAAGACTTTAAAGAAGGCCGTGAAAGCGTGAGTGACATGCCGCGTTCTGGACGACCATCGACCTCAACTACCGATGAAAACATCGCTTCCGTGAAGAATTTAGTTATGGAAAACCGCTCAATTAGCATTCGGGAGATAGCTGCACTCCTTGATATCTCATTTGGATCGACCGAACACATTTTGACGGAAATTCTGGGCATGAAACGCATTGAAGCACGACTTGTTCCAAAAGAGCTGAATTTTTTGCAAAAACAGCATCGAGTTGAGGTCGCTAAACAGATGATTGCGAACGCAGATAGCGATCCCACATTCATGGAACGCATCATAACTGGTGATGAAACGTGGGTATATGAATTTGATATGCTCACAAGTCAACAATCGTCCGAATGGCGCGCCGAAGATGAGCCGAAACCAAAAAAATCACGACAAAGTCGCTCCAAAATTAAAGTTTTACTGACCGTTTTCTTTGATTTTCGCGGTGTCGTCCATTCTGAATTCCTTCCAGAAGGTCGAACGGTTAACAAAGAGTATTATTTACAAGTTATGAGACGTTTGCGTGAGGCAATTCGAAAGAAGAGGCCAGAATTGTGGCGCAATAATTCGTGGATTTTACACCACGATAACGCTCCATCACACACCGCGCTCACTATTTGTGAATTTTTGGCCAAGAACTCCACCAATACCATCAAACAAGCACCATATTCACCAGACCTTGCCCCGTGCGACTTCTTTCTCTTCCCAAAACTGAAAATTCCGCTCAGAGGTAGGCGTTTTGAATCGATTGATGCGATAAAAAAGAATTCGCTGGAAGAACTGAAAGCCATACATTCATCGGCCTATAAAAAATGTATGGATGATTGGATAAAGCGCTGGCATATGTGTGTTGCCTCTAATGGCGAGTACTTTGAAGGCGATAATAAAGATATCAATTAAAAATTGAAATAAATGCGTTTTTTTTTCAAATTACCGGAACTTTTTGATCACAAGGTATATGAAAGGATACGATGGTTTTTAATGCAATTTTTTCCCTTCTTTTATCATAAGACAATTAAAAATACAAAATCTAACATTGATCGTACATCTTCTATTGGACAGGCATAAAGAATCGTTTATGGGCCCAGTGGGAAACAAAAGTTAGTGGATAAATCAAATTTCCTCTTGTGTTTATTTTTATTTCTTTTTATTTTAGATTTATTAAGCTTCCGTTTTTAGGTAATAATCATATTCATAGGGAATTTATTTCGCCTTATTGTTTGCTTACATTTTCCTAGCAAAACGGCTGCCAGGAGATCAACTATGTTTCATTATATCACATTGGAAATTTCCCGGAAATAACCCCGCTGCCGAAGAGGCAAATGGCTGCATTTTATTATTATATATACATTATTTAGTATTTTATTGCAACATCGTATTATTTTCATCATGGTATATTATTAAAAACATATTGAAATTTTTATTAAAAATAATAATAATATTAATTAAATTCTATCTGCTTGAAGAGTACAAGGAAGTTTGTTCCAGATAGTATAGCTATTTTTTTGTCATTGTAGCTCAAGGATCTTTTCTATTAAATTAGATCATTGGATATTATTAAAATTAATAAATGCTTTTCAATTCTGCTGATTATGACCCATATGTTATATACGTACATAACATGCCATAATGCATGTTTGTACTTCATTTTATTACGACATGGTTTGGCCAAAAAGGTTTCCCATTCCGGAGTTACATTCAACTACCAATGATTGAGCTGTAATGAGGCACCAAGCAGTATATAATTTTCATATGTCTAGCATTGTTTCAGTTATTTCCTCATATTATATTATTTACAACCATTCATGTCATCGATAATATTACCATTACATTTCAGTATACATTCATCATATAGCTGCTTCTAATTCTTATTTCATTTCATTATTATATTCATTGGAAAAATAATAATAATAATTATGAAATTTTATCTGCTTCTAGGTTACAAGGAAGGTGATTCCAGGTTATATAGATATTTTATTACATTGTACCATAAGGTATTTTTCTATTGATTTACATTATTGGATACTAATTTTAAAATTTATAAATGCTCTTCGTTCTGCTGATTATACATACATATGTCATAAATACATACATATTTTTTATAATTTTATGTATAATTAAATGTTTTATGTTTTGTTTAATTGCAATATGACCTTCACATTCCAGAATTACACTCATCTGCCACTGATTGAGCTGTAAAAAAGCACCAAGCTGCATATTATTATCTTTTTATTGCATATTATTATCACTATTTTAATTATTTCATCATGACATATCTATGACATATTTGAGTTAAATATTCATGTATATTTCATTGCACTATTCCATAATACATATATTGAATATTATGTCATATTATTTACATTATATATATAATAAATACTGGGTTGGGAGGGTGCATCAGGGTATCATTCAAGCTGAAACTGGACGATGGTTTGATTGACTGCCTGAGTCTAGGAGGGAATGAACATTATCATTTTCTTTATCCTACCGATTCGATTATGATGCTGTGAATTCTACTCCAACAGTTTCAGTGAGGGTGACGCGCCCTTCTTAACAAGCCATCCTGTAGAAAGCTTAATAAGTATTGCGAATTGGGTTATTCGATTTGTTGGATCGTATCGTTGGGAGGAGATTCTTAATTTCCCGTGGATTTCGCGTGAGTGTCTCTGCTTACGGGTCCACCCCTCCGTTTTTGGCCCTTCATACAGCGATATTTTGAATTCAGATCGGTGGCTCAATTTGATCTTGCTATTAAGTGGAGCTGCATCCAAGCCAAGGGCTAGAAGGGATGGTGGCTACCATACATACATACATACATCTCGAAAACTGTTCTACTTTAATTTTTTTAGGGGGTTTTGGATTGGTAAATTTAATAGAAAGGTGGTGGATAAAGTTAGGTTTTGTTTTTTTGAAAAGGAATAAGAATTAGGGTGAACGTTTTTCCATGATAACGGGGGTGGCGGCGGGCGGGTTTTGTGGGGTGGGGGGGTGGGGGGGGGGGGGGGGAAGAGGAAAGGGGGGGAAAAGGGGGGGAGAAAAAGAAGCGTAGGTAATTTGGTTGGTTTTTTGTGTGGGGTATTGTTTTTTTATTGTGGGGGGGGGGGGGGGGGGGGGACGTTCAGCGGCTAGGCGATGACCGGGTTGTAGTCGGGAGGGACTCGCGTGCGTAATTGGCCGATCTAGAGTTGCGGGATTGGCATCGGCTTAAAATCCGAAACTCTATCGTCTCCTCTCTTACGGAATGCCAACGTATCACCAACTGGTTTTCGCCTGTAGGACTACGCAACCACCGGGACGAAATGAAACACTCCGCAACAGATTCTCGACAGGTCGGAGGGCCTTAATTCCCGTTTGGCTACCAAAATGGCGGGCCTGCACGGTCCAGATGTAGGGAGGCCGACGCGAGCCGTAGAGCTTTAAGCCCGTACAAAAAGCGTCTTTCGGACGCTGTGATCCGAGGTGAATCATTAAATTAGAATTTTACAATAAATAAATAAATGAATTCAATATTAAATTACCTTTGAGTACTAAAACTAAGGGTACAAGAGCAGAGCCTTTGTCTCGCGAGAATAAAAAGCAAAATAGGACTAATCTAATCAAAAGGAAATAGAACACACGCAAAATAATTAGACACCGTTCCAACTTTACTGCCCTATGCTGACCGCATTTGCATTCCCGCTCGTTACACACCTTAGAAACAAAATCAAAAGAAAATCACTGCACTCTGAAACTAGCTTCTACTCTTCTGCCTCTATAAATTCTAAATGGACGAGTAGCTTCTTTTGAATCTCCTTCATCTTCAAAAACGTTTCACTTTGTGTCCTCTAACGTATTCTTTGTACACATACCAATTTCTAAAATCTTAGACGAGATTCCCTTTACTCCATTTCCCTTCCTATAATATAATCTATAAATAAAAGCTCCATTTTCATGGCAAGCCATTTTTGAACGGCTGTAATGAAAGTGATTCCCAAAATCACTAATCGTACCAATATCATTTCCCATAAATATGGTAACGACCAAAAACAAAACAAAAAGAACAGTATAAAAAGAAAGTAATAACAATAATGAAACTAAGAGCGGTGAACGGCGTTACAGGGTTGTTCAGTTGTACAGGTTTTGCTTACTAAGCATTTATTATTCCCAGATGCATTAGCGTCTTTGTATATAACACTACATCTTCATTTTGTTTAAATCCACGATAATATGAACATTTAAAAGGGCAACGTCTGCCTGAAAAAAGAAAAGGCCAGTTTTCATCGTTACCATCTTAAGGTTGAATTCACCGATGCATCGTCAATCATACTCCTTATTTTTTACTAACCCTGACAGCGATATCAGTCATTTTGCAGAAAATATTGGAAAACATAAAACAGTAAAAAAAACCTCGATCCGATGGTATAATCCTTTTTTATAAAGTCAATTTTTTGGACCACCCTAACGAAGAAATAGATGAAATAAAAAAAATACAGGTCTACACTCAAAAAAACCGACACCTAATTTCCACGTGAAAAATCACGTTACTTTCACCTGAACACGTAACCAAATCTTCTCCAGTAAATCAGGTGAACATTACGTGCCAGTGAATTGTACGTAAAAAATCACGTAACAATTATGTGATTTTCACGTAGAATGTGGATTTACGTGGAAATAATGTAGCTCATACGTGAATTCCACGTGTTTATTACTGGTTTTGGACGGTTTTTGACGAAAATTACGTGCGTGTCACGTGGAAACAACGTGTTGATTTTTTCGAGTGTAATATTTTTCGATAAAGAACAAAACTACAATTTTTTATGAAATTCTGAGAGATTGTTATTGAGATTGAGTTACAAGATATTTTTTGTTCAATGCACCATTTTATTTGAACATGATAATAGAAAAGAATTCATATCGGCGATCTGTAAAAAACTTCCAATTCTACAGGATGCTTTCACAAAATTTCTCCAACTGTGAGTTTCACATTTCGTTGGTTGAAAGTAAAATCAGTTATTTATTTGTTTTTAAATTCAAATAGGTTGGCTGAAACGCCAAAGAGGCAGGGTTTTTCAAAACTACTAGGTGGGGTTTTATGTTTTATGAGCAAAAGTTTTTATCCATATTCAACATGATGCCAAACACGTCAACAACAATCAGCTGTCATAACAAAACTAAATTTGGCGTGTATGCCTAAATATGAACGGACTACAGGCACTATAACCTTTTTTGCAGTAGCATTGCATTTTGGCGGTCAAGGAGGTTACTTTTCACTCCACCTAGTATTGTTAAACTGTGTTTAAAAAAATAAGAATGTACAATAGATTTTATTATGATTGGTTGGGTCTTTACTTATCTATAAGTATTTTTGATGGTTGATACTTTTCATTAGTCAACACTTCGATTTTTTCTAAAAAGAAACTCTATTGCAATAATACTTACATGCAACCCCCCGGTTTTAAACAGTTCCGGAATTCCTCTCAATCTCCCATTCTCTCTCGCATGTTCTTGAACTGCAATATAATTTATGTACAATCCCACATACGTTATATCAGCATTTTAGCATTGTCAAAAGCATCTAAAATTCTCCTCATTGGGATGACCTGTGATTCAGCATCGTTCTTATATTTTCCCGACGCTTCGAGGAATGTCATCATCTCTGGATTGAAAAAATGAATTTATTCGTGTTATTTAAATTTTTAACTTTTATTTAATTATTCATCAGGTTTATTTTACAAAGTGGTGATATTTGTTTTTGTTTTTTGATTATATTCATTGACCGAAGATTTATGTTTCATTAGTAGCGAGTTACCATACAAATACATTTAATTTTACTACATCTCATCAACAAATTGCAATATTTTTTGTTTCTCATGCACGACTTAGAAGTTATGGGTTTTTATTGTTTCTGTCCGTTTGAATCGTTTGACTAGATAATAACATCACTTTATGGAAGTGGCTGTGTTTCGAGTACGGGTTTTCATCGATTTATTATTTGAATACTAATAAAAGACCTCGTATGTAGCAATTCTATTCTAAATGCTGACTTGGTGCCAGTAAATGTTATCCTTCAATCAAAATCTTTGCTCATTTTGTTTTTCTCTTATTTTTTTTAAAGAAAAAAAATAATTTGTTCAACAGATTGAAAAACAATATCTGCAAAGGTAGATTGGTATCTTGCCAATTTTGCGGCACACGCAAAACAAAAAATCACTCCCCACTACGGCAGTAAGTCTGACCGTCCCAGCTTATTATTTAAAAAAAAATGGAGCATCCTCCTAACTGTCAGATGCTGCTATGTCTTCGGGACTTGATTTTGAGACTGTTGTAATGTAGTGCGGCGGAGGTGGTTTTGTTCTCCACCCACAAAGTTACCGACCAAGGAATGGGTAGGATTCGATTCTGGAGAGTGGAGATTCCGTTTTGCACTGTCAGATACAACTCAAATATCCCGCAGCGATTTGGGAAAACATCTTTTTTATGCTGCATCCGTTGCTCTTTTGAACATGTTGAACTTTTATCCGCTTTCCTGCTTTGCGCACTCATGCACGTATGGCGTGGGAAGGAAATGCGAGAAAACATGTTTTTCCTGGATGTTTTTATTCCAAATTAAAAATTTGTATAAGCGGTTCGACGTGGGACGATATTTTCCACAAACCGTTTGACTAATGCTTCATTGGAGTGGTACCATTACTGACTCCAGTCATGCCTGCTTCTAGTTCCGTGTACTTTTCCATCTGATACATATCAATTAGAAGACGAGATATGGGCACGGTACCAATGGTTTCTTTGAAAAACAGAGTTTCGATGGTTACGGAGCGAATGGTCCTCAGCAACGGCAGCAGAAGCAAGAGCCGTCCGAAACGGGTAGGCTGACGGGGGTAACGCACTCGTACGTGGTCTGACAGCACACACTGGGCCTGGTCTTGGAGCATCTCTACCGGTTGAACGTCACATAGTTCCGATGTTTCTGCAGAATAAAAAGGGGAAGAAATTCAAATACGGTGTCGTAGAGTGAACATGATTTATTTGTTCGTTTATATGTGAATATTATTATGATATTGAAAGAAAATAATATTCGACTTTTCCACATTAGCCTGTAAGAGAAAGAAAAGTAGCGTATTTTTATCCATTAAATATAAGACATGTCCAAATTCCCACCTTAATACGACCGCGAGTAATCGATGTTAATTGGTTTTGAGATTTATTTTTTCTGCATATCAAAAACTGAAAACTTGGCTCTGTAACTATGATTCTTCAAGTTTTACTTAGAACAATGAAGAAGGTACTAGAGTGCTACACAAAGTTTCACTCCGCGGACAATTTATTCTTTTAATCCGCTGATGTCTTTAGTAAAAAACTACCAGCAACTAGATGCTGCATCCAAAATAAAAAAAGAAAGCTTGTATTCGATTTCCCGTGATTTTTCGTTTTTCAATTTTTCGATAAGGACCGTGAATTGAAGGAAAAATACAACATTGGCTGTGGGCAAAAATGCAGCAAACAAGCAAATTTTATCGAAAAATTCAATGTGAGGTGGAGCAGTTTATTAGTTTATGAATGCGAAATTGGAGTCCGATGCTGCCTCATAAAAGAAAAAAAAAACAATCAAGAACCTTCTTTGAGATACGAACAGTGGCCGACAGCTATGCCGCTCTTTGTGGTAACCTCTCAGTCATATTAACAAGTTAAAGATACTTAAAAAAGACCCTACGGTTGTACAACGTGGTATAACGATGAAGACAAATGAATATATTTTTGAGCAATCTGTAGGTTACCCGCACACTCGTGCTTGACTTTGTATTGAATGGTTCATTGCTAACATTTTAATAATAAAGTTACATTTTTATCAAAAAAAAAAAAAAAAAACAGAGAAAACTTAGTTGCGTACCTAATATATTTCTTGAAACACTTTGTGGATCAAAATGGCAAAAAGTACCTTTTCTGAATCATACGGCTTCTCAAGATACATTAATAAAAATGGCAAAATTTGCGTAGCACATTTTTTGAAACCGTTTTAACTTTTGGGTGTGCAGGGTTCATGCCCAATGAAGCACAACTAGATCTTCGCCTCGTAACGTCGAACGGATACTAACAAAAAAAAAATTAATATTTATCTCCAATCCTATGGACACCTTGTACTTCCTAGATCTTGCTCAACTTGGTTTAAAAATCTGGCTCGTTGTGCCTCTCGTCGTGTTGTATATCTGATTGTACCCATCGAACACCATTATTTGCAGGATAGTTGTCCAACATTCTCGCAACATGTCCTGCCCAAGAATATGCGTCCAGATTTGACCACCCTATGAATACTGAGTTCACCTGAGCCTGACCACCTTATGAATACTGAGCCTTTCGACTCCGTCCTCCTGCACTCTGTTACAGATGGTTCTTAGCACCCGTCGCTAAAAACTACGATTGCTCGTAAGTCCTCCTCAAGCATTGTCCACGTCTCATTCCCTTAGAGAACAATCGGCCTTATTAGCGTTTTGTACAGGACACACTTCGTATCCTAAGTCCATTTGACTGCATTTGCTTGTGGAGCTCATAGTAGGCACGACTTTCAGTGATAATTGACGCCGGATCTCACGGCTGTTATCATTGTTCGCAGTAACTAGTGACCCAAGATAGGCAAATTTGTCGACTACCTTGAACTCTTCTCCGTCGATCGTTACACTGCTGCCTAGTGGGACCCTGTCGTGCTTCCGATTACAACCAGGTACTTCGTTTTGGACGTATTTATTCTCAACCCAATCTTCACTGCTTCGCGTCATGGGCAAAGTAGATAAATTGACTGGATCTGTTGAAAATCATGTCTCGCATGTTGAACGCCGCTCGTCTCATAATACCTTCCGGAGTTATGTTGGACAGCAGGCAAGAGATTCCATCACCTTCACAAAGCCCCCTGCGGGATTTGAAATAAACCGATAATCCAACCGATATCCTCACACAGCTCTGGGTTACATCAATCGTAGCCGGGAAGACCGTAGAGTACGGGGCTGAGCTGCAAGCAGCCCGGCGGGTCCACGGGTCGCGGATGGTGGTGTTCCATCAGATAAGATGGGCAGCTACTGAATACACGAATAAGTAGCCCCGGACGAGCGGCGGGGACTGTTTAGGATGTGGGGGGACTGAGCAGTTGTTGGACTCAGTTGAGTTTTATCCAAAAACCCACAATTATCCGAAAGCAGCCCTGACAAAAGCGAGCCACCCCGCTTTTTAAAAATAAGGGTAAAAGTCCAAGCCTTCACCCATTTGAGCGTCTGTTCTCCATATTAGGAGCGGCTGAGTCACCGTCTTGTTAGTGCGCCCAGGACTCTAAATACAAAAGCCGAAAGTCCTGGTGGTGCTTCACGATGGTCCTCCTGCGAGATAGTGGGGTTGGTTGTGGGCCTTGCGAGCCGACACCATTAAAAAGGAATTGCAACGAATAATACACAAGCCTTATTTGTCGCTCTTAAAGACTGCCCCAGAAAGTATGGACACCCAGTTTTCACTAAAAACACTACACAAGTTGGACTGTTAACATTAGTGTTAACACATCAGGTTAGTGTTCTCAATATTTGCAATCTTGGGATTGTACGCTAGCTGGCGCCCTTTCTTGCGACATACTTCCAAGCAACAAGTTTTGACACTTTATTTCAATCTTTTTTTAACTGTTGAATGGTATCTGCTGCCAAGACATTTTTCCTAAGATGTGCCTTCGTCAATTTGCGGGCAATTAGGAGGGTTCAGGTCCTTTGGAACAAATGAAATTTCTTTGCGGTATACCATTCTACCGTTGATTTCGCGTAATAGCAAGACGCAAGATCTGGCCAGAAGACAACAGGATCCTTGTGTGATAGAAGTCGTTTTTGTAATTACGTTTTGAGCAGTTGTGATGAAGGCATGCGAAATATTACCACAGTCGCAAATAGCCTGCCAGACCATAGCTTTCTTACCAAACTTTTCGACTTCAATGGAATTCTCAGACTGGTTCAATACTTCCCCTTCACGTATCGTATAATATTATGGCCCCGGCAAGGATTTGCAGTTGAATGTCTCGTATGTTTCGTCATCCATTATTTCGGACTCTATTTTGGCTGCTTCTGCTTCTTATAGGTGCAAAGATTCAAACGATGAACGTTGGACTTCGCAGTGCCAACTTTTATGGCCACATACCGCTCTGAAACCTCCTTCTTGTGCTCGAATGCCTTCATCAAACGAGGGTAAGTAGGACCTGTTTTCTACCCGTTTTCGGTTTATCCTCAAACGTGTTATCCTCACTGAACTTACTGATCGATGATCACACGGCTTTCTAACTTACTCCTTCCATTTTGCAAACTTCCTCAGTGACATTCCGGGTTCTGTACACTATTTATGCACAATATTTGGACGTTATGCACGCATTTCGAAACATACTGTTGGAAACGGTTAAACCACTACAGAAGTGCTGGAGATAAAGGTAAATAACCGGATGCAGCCATTTAAAAGACCTAGTTATCAATTGTTGTGAAATGGCAGCGGTTTCTGACTGCGTATAAACAGAAGGCTTTCTAAGGCAGTCTTTATTGTAGACGGTAAAGATAACTCCATCCTTCCACACCTCGATCAGCTGCGGTATTTCAAATCCAAAATCCATTATTTTACATGAAATCTCTGTTAACGTTCTCCAACTTTCAAAATTTTGAAGTACGTCTCGTGTAAAATTAATAATTTCTAAATGTGGTCTTAGCTGGGATCGCAGAAAAAAACATTTTAATCTGAAATTTGGTGACGAAAAATGTTGACTATTCTCGGCAAACAATTCTTAATCCTTTTATTCAGCATATTCTCCCACCAAAACACTTCCCTGAAAATATTTAAGTTGTCTCCAAATACATTATCGCACACGAAAATGCTATTATCGTATTGTCTACAATAGAACCATTTTCCACACGCAATTCGAATACAACGGCAGGCTGGAAAAAAACAGCAACTGCCGACAATAGATACATACATTCAGAAGTTTTATAAAAACACTTTCAGAGTTCAGCAGTTGTAATAGATTTGTAATGTAATTTCATAGATAATGGAGCAAAGAGCACATAAATGTAAACAAACGAAAACGTCAGATGTGTGCACGACGCTGAGAAAATACTCATAAAAAGTGTACCCTGTTCAGATTGTAGTTTGTGTACTCTTATAATAAGTTGTTCTTCAATGTTTCACTTCATGTATGTATGTATGTAAGGTAGCCACCATCCCTTCTAAGACCTTGTCATGTATGCAGCTCCACTTAATAGCAAGATCAAATTGAGTTACCGGTTTGCATTCACAGTAACGCTGTATGAAGGGCCAAAAACGGTGGGGCGGACCCGTAAGCAGAGACACTTACGCGAAACCCGCGGGAACATAAGAATCTCCTTCCAACGATACGATCCAACAAATCGAATAACCCAATTCGCAATACTCATTAAGCTTTCTACGGGATGGCTTGTTAAGAAGGGCGCGTCACTCTCACTGAAATTGTTGGAGTAGAATTCACAGTACCACAATCGAATCGGTAGGATAAAGAAAATGATACTATTTGTTCCCTCCTAGACGCCGGTTGTCATACCACTCCATTGTCCAATTCCAGCTTGAGTGATACCCTGATGCTCCCTCCCTTCCCAATATATATTTAATGTCATATAGTAATGTATAAAATATAGTGAATTAATATTATAATTGTAATAAATATAGCGAATGAATATTATAATGACAAATTATATAGTGAATGAATATAAGAATGAAAATAACAATTCCAGTTGTGGACCTGAAAGTTTAGACAATGTAGCTGCGAGAAAAAAAATGTTTTAAAATTATCTCATCAAACTTGGAATATCCATGGATAATCTGAAATTATATAGCAATAGAATAGTAAACCTAAAATTTCGATGTGCTGTTCCGTTTCCTTGCAATAATTTATGTAGTGAGTCTCATCGGAAATAGCGATTTTAATGAAATGAATTTAAATGTAATTATGTCACATCATTTAATATCATACCATTAAATAATAAACTGACGTTAAAATATAAAATAATAATACCAGCAAGTCAGTAAACTATAGTAGAATACATATATCCGTAACTAATCTGATCATCCACTCATCGAAAGACTTCCACTGTTGCAGTTTCTATTGAAATAAGATCTACTAAGATTAGAATTTGTTTTCACAATAATATTCAGAGAACATAATAAGCGTCGGTACAAGATATATATGACATCTACTGGTATGTTACTGAAAATAAAAATTAGATGTGTATTAATTTTATAATAATATTGGAAAACTGAAGACAGCTAATAATAAGGCGAAATAAATTTCAGATGAGTATGAATCTAAAAACTGAATCTTAATAAAACTAAAAAAATAAAAAATTAGGAATTTGAATTTTTCTATAGCTTTTGTACACCCATAAATGATTCCTCATGTCTGTGAAATAGGAAATGAAAGATTGTAAACTGTTAGGTTTTGAATTAATATATATTTCTGATGAAGAAGGAAAGTGCTTTTTTAAGTAGAATTTTTCGAATATGATCCTTTCTAAAAAAAAAAAAAAAACATTAAAAACCTTCCTATCTTTTCAAATACATAACGTAAGTTAGATGACCTATAACTGGCAAGGATGCATAAATGCGAAGCTGAAAATGACTTATAAAAAAGCATACAAAATGTCCATTATGTTATAATATAAAACGATAATAATTTCATTTGTATTTACGTGTCTGCAGATTGTTGTCCTGCTGCAATTGTATACGGACCCGCACATCCACCATGAACCTGAAAGCTTAGAAAATGTATCATGGCCACCAGAAAAAAAAATTGATTTTAAATTATTTTACAAAACTTGGGATATCCATGGATGATCTGAAATTGTATAGCATATAAAGAATAATGAACCTAAAATTTCGATGTGCTGCTCTGCTAATAAATGTGATATAACCACAATGGAACTGACTCTTAGCTTCGGGTCTTGATCCCTACTGAGCCCTTGCGGCACGTCAAGCCGGCCAGTTCAGCGCAAGGGTGTTCTTCAACGTTTCACCTCATACACAAAAAAAAAAAAAAAAAAAAAAGAAAAATTATATGTTTTTGGAATAAGAAAAAGAAAAAAAAAAAAAAAACGAAAGTCACGCAATCGACAATCTGTCTTTTTTCTTCAGTTTTAACATGTTGACTCTCAAAAATTATGAGCTCACAATCTTGATGAAACCGTTTTTCAGATTATTCCAATTCTATAGGGACATCCTTTGCTACAATAAATGTTAGTAAACTCATCATCATCTAATGATATGTTGTTCTTCAAAGGCTGTTTTGGACCAAAATAAAACAACAACGGTACCAACACACGATGATTACATTATTAAACAGTACTATGGTAGTCTAGCACGCTGAATTTGCTGAGATGTTATCTACGAAAAAAGGAGTCCTCTTAATAGCCCTGATCCAAACGTTAACAATTTAACTTATCGTTTGGTACGATGCTTCAGGTAAAGAGCCAGAAAATGGTGAAGTGTGAAATTGATTATAAGTTATTTCCTTTGTTTCAAAAACCAAAAGCTGCATTCCCGCCAGCTTCCCTTTTATCAATACTGTGATAAGTCAATGCTTTCAATGTGGCCAAACAAAATCAGTAGGCCAAATTGAAAATTGTTGATGTTGTGGTTGATTAGTATTCACGCGACTTTTAGCCTGAGGTTGGTTAGTCACACCAGGGAGACGATCTGAACCCTACATATCGAACTCATCAACACATAGGTCGGAACCAACGGCTTCATTTCCCTTCCGAAGGAAGACATGATCAGAGATTTTTGTCTCAAAAATCCCAACGGTAATCGGTACCAGACCGACAGGGGTGAGAGGCAAATAGGGAAAAGTCGAAATCGATGAAGTTTGAATCGCCTTTATTCTCGCTCTACTTAAGGTAAGTGCGCTAGTTTGAGCCATGGGTTCCTATTTTAGTTACAGGTCAGATTTTTGTGTGTGAAGCCGTGCTTCGAAACTGACGTGTTTTGTTTTTGCTGATTCGTTTTCGCGAAAAAAATCAAACAATAATTCGTAATTAAACTTGAACTAACAGTGAAATCATAAAATCTCGGCGTTCATTGTATAAGCCGTAGTGAATACAATCGGTTCCCTCTCGAAAGGGAACGTCCATTAATTACGTCACGCAAAAATTGACTTTTTGTAACCCCCCCCCCCCCCCCATGTCACGTTTTTTGTATGGACCTTCAAATTTTTTTGTATGGATCGTCACGTTTTCTCGAAGCCCCCCTCCCCCCTACTGCGTGACATAATTAATGGACCTTCCCAAATGTGTGAGTGTCGGTTGTATTTCCCCGTTTATTTGTTTTGTTTTTTGTGCTTCACCCCCGCACCTGGAAGAAGAGTTACATCAGCTTAGTTTTGGTTATTAGTAGTAATATTGTGACACTCGGGTATAAATTATTAGTTTCAAGTGTTTTTCCACTTCGTCACGAGTGAATCGAGGGTTATTAGCAGTTTTGAAGCTCGATATAGAGTCGCCTCATAGCGGGGATTTGCATTATTAGCAGAGTGTGGAGTGAAAAAAAAGAAGACTAGTGCAATTTAGAGAACGGCCATTTGCTGCTCAGAAGCGGCAAACGAAAGCAACACGCATGGGCGGGTGAAAAGGTCAGATTTTTGTGTGTGAATTTTTCAAGAGAAATGGTTGTTAACCCCATTCAAATTAATAGTCTGAGCTTTAGGATCTCCAAACTTAAAGAAAATTTGACATATTGTCAAAATATGACCAAAATAGGAACATGGCCATTATCGGTGGGTTTCCCGTAGATATGTTATGCGCAGGCCGAATGAAATTTAACATGAATCACTATACTAAAAACCACCATACTACCAGGTGACATTTATAGGTTCTAACTGGGCTAACAAGTTTACTTGTTGAGGATGCAGTTGTAGAATGTGTCATTATAGATTTAAATAATAACTCACCAGGAGAAAACAATATAACCGCCTTCATGCAGCCCAGTTCACTGAGATCCGGTGAAATCTGACGAAAGCGACACAGTATTTCCTGCATCGTCTTCATTTCCATCTGCGTGGCTGGATCTTGTGGTAGTCGATCGCGCACTTGAGGACTCTCGAGCAGGGCACTGAGATCCCAAGGAACACTCCACTGTGCAAAGTTCAGCAGAAAGAGCTCTTTCCACGATTCCTAAAGAGAGTGATGAGATAGAGAAAAAAAAAATCTAAATGCTGGAACACACACCGTGCAGGTTACAAAATAACATTGGAAGTTTCTACGTACCTGGAGTAAAAGATGCTGATCACTTTTGGACAATGTTTGAAACGGGATCAAGCAACGGACCCACCTCACTGACATAAAGAGCAGTCGAGCAGTAGTTTCCTGTAATTGCAATGACACTAATAGAATCGACTCAATCACTAGCTTTGATAACTCGGAAGTACCTGTAGAATTTCCCACGTTGGCAATCGTAGTCCAGGGCTGTCGGCTGGTAAGGGTGTAGGGTGTGGAATCAACGGAGGTGGAGGAGGGGGAGGTGGTTGAGTCGTTCCACCGGCTTCCGTTTGATTGAAGCCAGGAAACATTAGGTTATTGTTATGCATTTGATACTGGATGAATTCTTGGCATTTGTCGGAACTCATAATGATATCTAGGACACCGGTTTGGGACAGCGGCGAAGGAAGACTAAGGTTACTAGCATTTATTGGAGTTGGACTAAGGACACTGGAGCCACAGTCTACAGTCGAAGGTTGTGGGCTGGTGAGGCTTTCTGAGGGAGAGTCAACGCTTATGGAACTTTTTGAGTTGGTTGGTGATGGGGGAAGTTGCTCTAATGGTTTGTAGAATCGTTGACTTGATGGGGAGAAGTCGAATGAGGATAGTTTGGTTTGTTCCATTTTGACAGAGGACAACAATGTTGAGGATAGTTGGCCATTGCTAGTAGGAGGGAATTCGAATTTGCTCTGCTCTAATTTCACCGGCGGCAAAAGTGAAGGTGGCATATGGTGCCCTAAAGGGGCAAATGATAAAGGCTGTGGATGATGTAGTATCGAATTTTGCTGCATAGCTGAATGATGAAGGTTGGCAAAGTGTGGGACGTGACCGTAGGAGGATGTATTCACAAAATGTCCTCCCAGGTGATGAGGATGTGCTCCGTTTGGCTGGAGGTGTTGCAACTTAGGTTTTCGTGGACCTCGTTCATGTTGAACAGCTGGAACGGAAAAGAATCGCAAAAAAAGCACTGTAACCAAAGCAATGAAAAATTAATTACACTTGCGCCACGAAATGAGAAAATTAGGAGAGCAAATGAGAACAATCTACCCAGAAGCCATCATTCGATAAATCCGCAACCATCTCTATCAAATCGTGGGTGATAAATTAAAATTGAACTTTTTTTTTATATCCGATGAGTGAAAAGTATGCCCTGGGGGTTGAAAAGCGATGCATTCACGACTAGCAAGACCATCGAACGAACGCGTCAGCTGGCGGAGAAAATTCGAATCTGTTTAATGGTGAAGGGTTGATGAGGCAATCAACCGTTGCGTTTGGAGTCTATTAAAAAAGCATGATGATGTCTGGATGCTGGCGCGCCTTGAGCAATTTGAAACTGAAACAGGGGCCGGAGTGCCAACCACCGAGAAGCAGCAGTTCCATTAATTGTGATGTGTGAAACTTTGCAGCTTTTATGTTATGTGGCGCATATAGGAAAACACTGGGCGCAAAGAAATTTTATGTATATTTATTACGTAGCAAACATAATCCTAACAAAGAATGAGGTCAAATAAACGTTGATTTAAAAGAGGTCTTAAATCTAACATAACGAGATCCGATTGGTTATTAAGATTTTTCATATATTTTAGTGTTGGATGTTCTCCAAACTATTGCATCACGCTACAAAACATAGTCTAAAATTTCTAGTCTGTGAAATATTTAAAACATTTTGCTTTGTGAACTTTTGCTAAGTAACTTTCGTTATATTCAATACCAGACGTTTTTGCTGTCTCAAGAAAGGTAGTAAACGAAGCTTTACTTTATCTGTCGTAACTACAGATCGATTCCCAAAACAAATATTAGTTGGCATGTTTTGTATGCATCTGCGACATCGAAAAATGAAATTTCAATCATATGTATGCTATTGTTAAGCACCAATGTGATTCAACCTTGGCCTGTGCAATCTTTGTAGTTTACTGGATTCGTGCCTTCAAAAATTCAAAAGTGGTCAACTAGATGGCCATAAGACTCATGCAAATTTTGATTTTGCCTAAACAGTTTCAAATTAGGTCTTTATAAGCCTCTCAAAGTTTGAAACTGACTATGCACAAACAGTTTGAAATTTGTTCGTCTATTTGTAAGATATGGACAATTTACTCAGTAACAACTTTGCAGAACATCACTTTTTGAAGAAATTTTAGGATCAAAAACTGTTAATCATTCAAATCGCTAGTGTCTAGAACTTAGCTCAATCAACATCTCAGCAGGCAACATTTCTGTTTCTGGCCGATGGGTGAGCAAGTGTCATGTCAAAATATTATCATTTTCTTAAATGATGTGCTCAAATTTCAGGAGGCTGTTCAGGATGCGATTTGAAATCTTCTGAATATAGGAGAGCGGAAATTTAAAAATTTGCATCCGTCTATTGGTTATGACAGCCACTTGTGTACTCTATTCACTATCACCTTAAGCACTATTGAAACGGTAAGTTGCAGTATCCTTCAAAAGTGTAATGCGATAAGGTGTGGTATTCAAATTGGTTGTGTATTTTTTTTTTCATTGCTCCATTTTTACGGTATTGTAATGCAGCAAAGTACCGAAAATATGTTTTGCTCTCAACGCTGGGACAAGAAACATTTTTCTTTTTTCAAAGGGCGAATAATGGCGCTATAACCATAAACCATATGGGGCTAGGACTAAAGGTAGTGCTTGAGTCCCAACCTTTCGAAGAGAAATGAAGCATCACTTAACCTTCTTAGACTAGATGCTCCCAACCATCATTTTTAAATAAATATTTGTTCTGTACATCAAACAGGACATCCTGTATAGCTATTTTCTCCGACTATTCATTTCCCTTTTCTTTTATATCCACTGAAGGCTGCAAAAATGTCCTGAGTTATCTCAAGGCAGATACCAAATCTTCCCTATCTCCAACAGTTGCATGGACATGGCCAGGTGAGCGATCGAGGAGTGTCTTTATTGAGATTATTACGTGAAGAAACGTACCGGCCACTGGATCCGTTTCATGGTGACATGCAATGTTTTCAACAAATTATTATTATCTATTATTATTATTATCTAATTATCTACGAGATGTGCAAACGTCAATGGTAATGCTAATACTAATACGATATTGCCCCATTTTTAAATTAACTATGCTACGAAATCTGATAAAACAGATGGGACCTTAACGCTATACTATGCTATGTGCAATTGTGTGTGATACATGCATTTCGTAAACAGCTTTTAGTTATCGTTGTCAGGTATTAATTATAGCAAAACAATAAAAAAAATACTTCGACATCTGACGTATTAAATTTATGTCTGAGAAATCTATCTCTACCTTTTTGAATATCTTATTATAAATAATAAATATGAGTTTTAAACTGTAAAAATCATTTTTTCTATAGTATTATGAAAGTTTAACATATTAAGAATATATTGTTTAACGGAGAAATTTGAAAAATTGTCAAGGCTACAGCTGTTAAAACTTAGCTTTGTGGTTGGAGGAATGAGGGGTGGAGGGGGGTGTTCCAGGAATGAATGAAAACTTTAATGTAACCATCATAACCGCTCAATCAATCCGCTAGCATTTTTTTTTTGAAAGCTAACAATATTTTCGAGTTAATGTCCAATATTTTTTTCGATGCCACAAAACATTATTTTTGTAGAGAATATCAAAGACGTTTTTTACCCTTCACTGTACTGGCTGGATTGACGTGCCGCAAGGGGTCAGTAGGGATTCTTTGTTAAGACCCGAAGCTAAGAAACAGTTCCATTGTGGTAATATAACATCAATAAGCCTGTTCACTGTATTTTTCTACCCACTCTTTTGTATAGTTACCGTAGCAACATATAGGATTCAAATGTTTCATTTCATAAATTAAAATCACTGTAGTACCTATGAGATCCACCACCAATGATTATGGGTATGCGAGGAAACGGAGCACATCGAAATTTTAGATATACCACAGACAGACGTTCGAAACATGGACATTGCTAGTGGAGGACCAACGCGCCCTTGGAGTCTTTGAACGGGAGGTGCTGCGTACGATCTCCGGTGGAGTGCAGATGGAAGACGGAACGTGGAGGAGGCGAATGAACCACGAATTGCACCAGTTGCTGGGAGAACCTCCCATCGTACACATCGCAAAAATCGGTCGACTACGATGGGCTGGGCATGTCGTAAGAATGTCGGACGACAGCCCTGTGAAAATGGTTTTCGAAAACGAGCCGACAGGTACAAGAAGAAGAGGCGCGCAACGAGCAAGGTGGATTGATCAAGTAGAAGGCGACGTGCGGACCCTCCGCAGACAGCGAGGCTGGCGAGGTACAGCCATGGACCGATTATAATGGAAACAACTTCTGTGTACAGCAGAGGCCACACCGGCCTTAGTCTGATTGGTATGGTAAGGTAAGGTACAGACAGACGTTCGACTTCATCTCATTTACTTGTGTAAAAACATGGCTTCCCTCAAGATATCAAGTAGCAATAACTTAACAGATGGCGCCACAGATTTGTTTTTATTGGTAAGGGAAGAATGGGTTGCCAGTCAAACTGTCAGCTTTAATGTAGCAATAAGTTGTCTAGGTGGCGCTACCACAGAGAACAGACATTGATGTCCATATACCTTTTTTTGAAAAACGTGTGTAAAAGTTAATATGGGCAGCCGGTATGAAAAAGCAAGTGCAGAGAAAAAGAAACAAAACTTTTCAGGTTATGTGCTAGGCTTTTTACTGATAAACATTTACATGGCAGTTATCGCACAACTGCAGCGCCGCCTACCAGGAGCATAACGACATACATATGAAATGTTGGTTTAAAGTTTTACACAAGTAGCAGATCGAAGATGAACGTCTGTTCTCTGTGGCGCTACTGTGCAAGATAATTCCAACGGAATTAGAATTGAAATTTTACACAGCAAATTTGAATTGTTTTGTTCGAGCTTGAATGCCTGTCTGTGGATATACTATTCTTAATACAAAATATAAGTTTAGAACATCCATGGAATTCGCAAGTATTGTGTAATAATTTTAAATTATTGTTTTTTTCGTGGCTCTGATACATTGTCTAAACTTTCAAGTTCATAGTGGATACGAAAGTTCGTCTACATTTGCAGCAGGACCACAAACTACAGACATGCAATTACAAATAGAATTGTTATTATCATTTTATATTATAATATCCCTTCACTATATTTTACATGCTATTTAATATGACATTTTCTGCTTCGCATTTATGCATCTCTGTAAGTTTTAGCCCACCCAAGCAACAATTTTAGTTTTATTCCAGCCGTAAAGCACTCCCCCCGGCTATGTTGATAAAACTGCATTCAAAACTGTTTTGTCTACCAACACCTCTTCTATGCTTCATTAAAGCCGAAAACTATACAAAGTGGCCCATTTTATAGACGGTTGTGAAAACAAGTTAATAAAACCTTTATATTAGTTCGATTCTCTGGCTCTGCTGATTTATTTTGCAGTAAATAATATCAAAGAAAAAGGTTCTTGTGTTGTTTGGTAGCAAAATATCTCAAACAAATTGAGTTTTTTTTACAGCGTATCATGCTCCAAATCATATGCGCAATCAATTTGATGGTGAATATTGGCACGATAAGAGCCGAAAATTAATGCGCCTCGGAAACTATACGAGTTTACAACAACAAAAACAAAATTAAAACAAATATGTTCGATAAATTAATCATGAATTTCTTGAAAATGGATGGAATTCAATAAGGTTATCTAAAAGAATGCCAACATGGGACTTCGATCGATAGTTAATTTGCATTTCATTTAAAATTTGGTGGTTGGTTATTCCACATTTCCATTATTTCTTATATTTTAATTTTAACAAAATCACAGTTTTGCCAAAAAGCAAATTTATCTTCGCAATGGCTACTATAAAACTATTTGATCATTTTATGACTTCCCTCAATGCCAATTTGCCGTTTAATGCATTTAATGGAGCCAAATTGTTTTAAAATGCTTTTTCAACTAGCCATAATAAGATAATATGAATGAGTCCGAAAACGGCATTTCAAAACAGCATTTTAAGAGTTCCCAAAGTCGAAATAAAATCTATAATAGGAGTAAAAAATTTGAGAAAACGAGGTTTTGATATCGTTGTAAACAAGCTGTGTAGGTTCTCATAAAGCTGACTAAAATATGAACCCTATTGGCACCTCTTGGTGCCATAATAAAACCAATCTGATTTCTAGTGGCTTTCATAAAACCTTAATCAAACTTATTAAAGCTGGATAGTTTTGGCAATGTTACATGGGTATGTA
Source organism: Aedes koreicus (assembly GCA_024533555.2). Taxonomy (NCBI): domain Eukaryota; kingdom Metazoa; phylum Arthropoda; class Insecta; order Diptera; family Culicidae; genus Aedes; species Aedes koreicus. The sequence continues at coordinate 394,162 of JAHHFK020001855.1, forward strand.
TTTGGAAAGATAGGTTTTTTAACATCGTGATATGACAAATTCTACTCAAAAAGGTTTTTCCTTCTTCATTAAAATATTATTATTTAAAAACTAAAGATTGTACTCGAAAAAAATGCATCAGACAAAAATAATAATATAATATCATCAGACAAAAATAATAATATCATATCATATAAAAATAAGTGATTATTTTTGTCTGATGCATTTTTTTCGAGTACAATCTGTAGTTTTTAAATAAATTTATTTTTAGTCGGATATTTTTTAAACTTCCATGGAAGAAATACACCCATATTAACTATGTTTGTGCTAAGTTGGTTTATTCAACCTCCTCTCCTAGGCTAAATGCCCGTACCTTGGACTTAATGCTACCCATTCAATCCTGTGCAACACTTGCGCCATCTTTCTTACACACTTTCATCCACTCTTTCTTCAAATCCTTATCGTTTTTGAAGACCTTCTCTGTTTTCCGCAGCTTGCCCTTCATAATCACCCAGCATTTTTCTATTGGGTGAAGTTCTGGCTAGTTTGGCGAATTTGCCTGCTTCGGCACAAAAACAACATCGTTGGCTTCGTACCAGTGGTTTCGCGTAATGGCACGATGCCAGTTCCGGCCAAAACAGAGTGTTACCTTCGTCGACCGGAGGAAGAGCAGCAGGCGCATCTGGATTCCGCTTGCTGAATTTGCCGCACCCACAGATCGACACAGTCAACACAGAATCGCATATGATAGCGCATTTGTGTATAGCGTGTAGGCGATTTGGGCGTCCATTTGACTCCATATAAACTGTATGCACACACTTAAAAATTATGAATTTTACACGAGACGTAATTCATGTTTGTAAAAAAGTCGGGAACGTAAAGAAAGATTTTGTGTAATATTATGTCTCCTGAAACTGACACATACACAATTCGACGAAAAATGTGTTTGATTGAATTTATTTTCTCATCCCTTTCAACTCATTCTTATGAGCTAAAGGACGCTTGCATATGTCGGTCTCAAGGGACAGAGATTTACATGACATTTTGGTAGTGTGCATATCGCCTCCACTTTATACTCATATCCGCTATCATATGCGATCTTGTGTTCACTGAGGCCTGCCACACAAAATTTGCAAATTTGTCGACCTTCTTCATCCGAAACTTCTCCGGAATATCCAGGCGGGACTTTCCGTCGAAAAACTCCAGGCCGGGAATCTGCTTGTCATCTGCTTTAATGTACGTCTCGTCGTCCATTACGATGCATTTCGGCTGCACCAATCACTAGCGGTACAGCTTCCTAGCGTGGGATTTGGTCACCGTATTATGTTGATCGGTTCGGTTAGGCACCTTCCTTACCTTGAAGACATGAAGTCCGGCCCGCTTCATTGTCTGCTGGATGAACCAGACGGAAGAATTGACTTTCTTGGCGACGTCGAATGGTTCGGATTGCGCTTGAAGAAATTCCTCACCTTCGTTGCGTTCACGGCGTCGGCGTCTTCGCTTTTCTTCCGCTGTCAGATCGCCGCTGGATCGTCCGGGTCTCCTTTAACGATTTAACCTCACGGGACACGGTCGAATTGTCGATTCCCAACTGTTTTACGATACACCTGTGGGACTGGCCTGGATTTTCCACGAGCTTTTTGCTTGGAAGCCATCTCGATAAACACTTGACAAATTGTGACGAAATGTTGCACATGTAAACATTACACCTTAAACTAGTTTTAACCAAAAATTCATCACTTTTTTTTCGTGAAATAAAAAGTTATACACAAACGAAAGTTCGAGTAAAATCTTTAGTAAAAATCATTTAGAGGGCATTCAACGACAAATGTGTAACAGGTTTATATTCCCTTCTAAACTCGAGTCAGTAACTTCTTGTATTACAATTGTTTTCAGGCTAGGCATACTAAGAGTAATATTGATTTTTTTAAATTAATGAATAGTTAAAAAGAAAAGGGTTCCGAAATTATTTTTAGGCAAAATTTCGAAATCAGTGTTTTTTTAGGTTAGCTAAAAGTATTTTTCTTTTTTAAATCTTTATTTAGGTAACTTTCAGCCCCCTGGCATGTTCCTCACCGACATATTATTTCGATTTAACCCCAAAAATGCTACCGTTACTATTGCAATAAATCGAGTTAATGCTCCCTAACAATAAATAGCGCTTTATTTTGTTTTTAGTACAATTAATTAGTAAATGAAAATGTGGATATAAATATCTAGACGCGTAACATGAAACAAAAGAACTATCCTCCTGATCCCGTTGCGTGCCACCCCACTGAGGTTAAATTAATTTTAAATTATCTAATTTCATGTTTCAAGTACGCTACTCATGATGATTTTCCGGTTTTTCCTATCCCGTCGGCACGGTTCGACAACTACGGTGGGATGCAGCAGCACGGCCGGCCGTCGGTTGCCAGAGAGGGAGTATCATCAACGTCATGTGTGAAAAGGTAAATAACTGTATGATGCTGCTGCTACTGCCGCCGGGACGTTCTGCCAGTGCCAAAGGTGTCTGTGTCTGTTGTGGATAGCATGTGTAAGTAAATATTTATGCTCTGGTGTGGGAGGATGGGGTGAATATTGTCGGCTGGCAAGTGTTTTGGTTCCCACGCGCTTTTGATGGTCGGCTTTTGGTTTGATGCCTCCGACCGAGCATATAACTATTTCGAGCAATACCTTCCGATAACGTCGACGATCTGCAACGACCCCCGAATGACGAAAGATGGGCTTCACGGTGTTAGGAATTGCTTTCGATATGCGCTATAATTTTAGATGAACTCTACCGTTCTGGATGCATTAATGTTGTGGTTGATTTGATGATTCTTTTTTGTTTCGTGGATTGGGTGGGCACTCATCTAGGTTCTAGATATTTATTTGATGCATGCTACATATTATCACGAATCATTCCTCCTCTAGATGTGATTGTATGCTTCGAGTCCATTCAAACGGTGTGATTAACGATTCATTTTTGTATGATATTGCAATTTTAGAATGAAAGGTTTTTTGTTCGCAAATAAAGACACAGTTTACGAATGTTTGATACAAAATCGAGATGTAATGACTTTCAGTTTTATTTCCAAAGTATATACTTGTTGGACAGCATAACATTATAGCCATAGATATATTGTTAGACTTGTTGATCCGAATATATTTCTTTGTTAAAAGTCTTATATTTAGATAACCCCCCAATATTTGTTTAATTCCTATTAAGCAAATATCCGCATACCACTAGTAAGTCGTTAGGCTTAAGCAATTTGTTATTATTACTATTTCATATTCCAGGATAGTGAAAGATCTTTAAGGAATGGTTTCAAAAAATCAGTCAGATTCCACAATAAAAGGCATACCGTGCATTGGTTTAGACAAAAAAAATAATCAATAAACGATTGATTTGGGTCAGGTTCTGTGTGATGAAACGTTTCTGGTAAACTTGTATTGTAAATAGTGTGAATTCGTTCTTTACCCCTATTGAGATAAATGATGATGATAATGATGATGATGATGATGATGATGATGATGATGATGATGATGATGATGATGATGATGATGATGATGATGATGATGATGATGATGATAGTGGTCCTACCACCTACCCCTACAAAAGTTTGAGCCAGACAATTTATCTATTAGATAATTTATTTAAAAACAATTCAACCAGTTATGAAAAAAACGAACTGATTTCATCTACAGATATAAACTTCAAAAACTTTTCATTTGCTTTTCAGCGATATAATTTTGAAAAGCTATTGATTTCAATCACAAAAGTACGCAAGTATTCCCAGCGATCAGGAAATCCTATAACAATTCAAATCACAGACTCCCGTATAAGGACATTATCAAAAGACAAGCCAATATCCGACCCTGCCCGCTACAGAGCCAATGCGGTTCTAACACTAATAAAACCACCAGCTTGGTTTTGGGGCTGACCAAAGATATCCTCAATCAGGGAAATCGAAAAAAAAATTCAAACCGAAAAAATCCTGGACCGGCCATAGTCAAACTTTTAATTTCAACCACGACAGAATCGACAAGGAATTCCCCGACAGTCAGCCAGACAACTCACTACTATCTCATGGTATCTTTTCAAGCATCAAAAGTCAATTTTATTTATAAATTCAAAAAGAAGTTCTATATCTGTATTCCGCGCGCGCTGCTCAAACTTTTATAAACTACTTTCTGTTCTTTTTTAAAACTACCACAACATGAAACAAATTTCCATCATCATCACCGTGACGAACAAAATAGTTTGTAGTATTGATAAAAGTGATTGCAATCCGTTTGTAAGGAATTTCGTAAAAAACAATCTTCATTTTTAAAAACATAAAAATAAGCAACATAACCATACAAGAAATTATCCACAAAAAATAATGCGTTTTATATAATTAAAACATCGTCAGTTACAATCTTCATAAATGATTAAACAATTTCGCTTACAGTTTAGCATACAGTTTCAACGTGTGAAATACATAGTCTTTTAGATTCTGGAAGTATTGGCGCACGTTTAATGTTTCTTGGCATCGAATTGAAAACGTTTATTCCTTTATAGTTGGTAAAATATTTCTTCGAAACTTAATGTTGTCTTTAGCAGTATACGTATTTGTGTGCACATTTGTAATAGGGTAAGCGAGCCACTCTTGCAAGTTCACCAGTATTTGACCCTAGAAAAGGTTAACACCAATAATTCTATAGAGCTACTTAAAAACAATTAGACGACATTTTGTACATTGCTCATATATATACTAGCTTAAAATTTACTTCCGCACATTGCTGTTCTCAGGGCGTAATTTTCTTAGCAATGAAGCTATAAACAGCTAGACCTGTGCGCCGATCTATTTTGAATCGGTGGCGGCGTGTATGGTATTTTCAAACGGCGTCCTTGGCGGCGGTGGCGGCGGCGTGGATCGGCGCGGGCATAAATTATCCCCTCAACATTTCCTTATGCTTATCCCTTTTAAGTGTTTCGCTTTCTCGTGCACTGTAAAGATGATAACGTTTGCATTTAAAAAAAATGGATTTTTTTCGGATGGTGATAAAAAAAAGCTAAGACAGATAATTACTTTTGATAAATTTCCCATAGAAGATAATTCATTAAGCTTACTTGCTAACCAATTCTACGCCCATGCGAGCGGCCTTCTGGCAGTTAACCGGAACATTCGCCATGGCGGACAAAAACATGCGTGTAGGCATGTTTTTGAGTTCTTTCTTCGTTTTGTTTATCAATTCCTCTTCAGCTTTTGCGACAAAATTTTTTGGAGTAGATCTTATGCTTCAGGTTGGCCCAAAAATTCTCGATGGGACGCAGCTGGGGGGGACGTTGGGCGGGTTCGCCGACTTGGGTACCACATCGATATTCAGCCGCTCCATCTCCTCCAACGATCGCTTCGAGTAGTAGGCTGGCGCCAGTTCCGGCCAGAACACCACGTCTTCGCCCTTATGGTATTTCTTGATGAACAACGCCACTTCCGGCAGGCATTTCATACTAAAAAAAATTCCCGTTCACGGCCAGTCCGGAGCGAAAGAAGAGTGACTTTGACATACCCTTCTCGCTGATAGTTAGCCACAGCAGCACCTTCTTGGGAAACTTGGTTTGTGAAATGAACATCACCTCGGAGCTCACTTCCTTCGTGGAGGAAGTAAAATACGAAGTGCCCTAACAGTCGTCCAAGGTGAGATAGGTCTCGTCGTCCATCACCACCGCCACGTCGCGATTCGCCGGGAAAATCGAGTTGACCATCTTATTCAGCCGCTGCCGCAGCGTCATTGCCTGCAGCTCCGAAACCAGTGGACGCGACTTCCGCTTCCTGACATGTATATTAATGTTCGCCAGGTACTTTTTCACTGTTTGGCCGGTTGAACCGGCGTCCCGGCCAAGCGCACGCAGTGATGTAGCCACTTTTTCCTCGGTCTTCCTCTTCGGCATCCTTTGGAGTTCATCACAAGTCAACGGGGAATTCGGCTTATGCCTTCATTACTAAACTTAAACTGTTTTTTCAGCGTTCAGAGTTCAATTGCCACGAGACGCTCTGGGCATTTCGTAATTGTCGTGTACGAAAATAGTTTAGTTTAGATCTTCACGAAGATGACGAGTCAAATTTTTAGCGCTGACAGAAATCGAATACGATTTCAAGGGGAATCTATTCATAATAAATTAACAAATGATGATGTATTCAATTAATATTATGTTACTGAAGACATATTACAACAGAAGAGTTGATTATAAAGTTCTGATTAGACATTTTATTAATTTTTTACCCTGATTTTTACTGTACCGTAGAATAAAACACTCTTGTAATATAAAAAGTGCAATGGATGGATCTAACGAAACATCTTTCAATTGCAATAAAATTGCAATCATTCAATAATTTTAATTCTTAAAATTGAAAAATCAAAATATCTAATATATAGAAACAAGTCAAAATTTAATATCTAATCTAAAAGTCTAAGAATCTAAAAATCTTAAAATCCCAATTCCTAAAAATCTAAAAATCTAAAAATTAAAAAAAAAAAAGAATTGAAAGTTTAAAAATATAAAAATATAAAAATATAAAAATACTAGAGTAAAAATATAAAAATATAAAAAATATAAAGAGATAAAAATAGTAAAATATAAATATCTCAAAATAGAAAAATCTAAACATCTAAAAAATTCAAGAAGAAGAATTTTTCAAGAATTTAAATAATATAAATATACGTTAAAGTTTTTTTTTTTTTTGTCTTGGTTATCGAGATTTTCAGCCTTGGGCTGGTTCATCTCCCGTCGTAGTTACTCAACTTCCCTTTTTGGGTATTTTCGTAACTTGTTCGGAGGTGAGATTCGAACTCGTGACTTTGGCGTGAGAGGTATGGATGTTAACCACTACGCCGGGGTCGCCCCCGTATATGTTAAAGTTTAGAAATCTGAAAAAACAAAATTCTGAGACTAAAAGAAACATTGAAACTCGGCCACAATATTCTTCTATTTACACTCTGTGAATCTTCTGACAAAATTTGAGCGCAATCAGTTTTAGAAAACCCCCTCTGACGATAATAGAAGAAAACCCGCCAAAGCGGTCATTTCCTCTAACTCTAAATCAAAATATAAAAACAAATGTCTAAAAGTTAAGAAATTAAAAAATTTAGGAATCTAGAAGTATCAAAGTATCCAAAATGCGTTAAAATTAATATATTTAGGAGCTTAAAGATCAAAAATTAAATCAATTATAAAAAAGTTCAAATTAAAAGCAGTAAAATAGACCAAACTATCAATATTTTCACAACAAGTAATAAAGTAAACAAGTAACCACGTATAAAAAAGAATCAACTGAGCTCTGATTTATTGTTTAATTCAGTGGATAGACAAGTTATTTGATTCGAGATTTGTCACTTAAAAATTAAAACAATGTTTTCCCGACGATGGTTTTATTCTGCAAATGTTTTGCAAATGAGGCTTTTCTTTGATATTAGTGTCGATATATATTAAATTTAATAAACACCCCTTATTTATACAGTCTTGACTATTCAATACAAAAATTTAGTATGTCCAATCACTGTGAATTTACACTGATCGTTATAGATGGTTTTTGAATTTTCTCACGCCTGACAGAATGCTATCAAGTTGTGGAAATAAACTCTATTTGTTTTAGATCCCGTTCAGACTACGAGCTATATCACTTTATATAGCGAATCTTGATATGAGACGTCAGATGCATTATTTCCAGTGAAAACTAGATGTACAAACATTGATATCATTTATACATTTTAGTTTACTGTTGCCATGGTCACTATTTGCTACTTGATGCTGATTTTATAACAGCAATCCGCTTTTATGTTTGCTGATTTAATAGTTATTGCTACCGAGTTAGGAATGGGAAGATTTAACTGAAAGGGAGTTAAAGATAAATGGGCAAAAAAAACAATAAGTAATGTTTATATCATGTATGAAGTAAAATCAATAAAATAATATTACCAATTATAATGATATTGTATGTTATGATGAAGTAATGACAAAGATTGAATGTAAAATCAAACACTAGCCAAATGGCACACAGCGCTGCATGAATCAGCTCAGCTCAGAATTGGTAAAAAGTCCATTTGCAAACCGGAAATGAAAAATACATTCAGCAATAAGTGCAAAAGCCTACCACAGATTCCGTAATTTTCAAAAGCCTACCACAGCTGTAATTTTCTGCGCTATATACTGGACATATATGGAATGCTAGATGTCATAAATTGAAGGGATATTTCGTGTTTAAGCCAGATACCGCCTAAATCAGTTTTTTTTTTGTATGAAAATGTGAAGGGTATGATATGATGGAAATAATACGATGTTGTAAAGAAATACTACATAATGTACATATAATAATTAAATGCCGCTATTTGCCTCTTCCGCTGCGATGTTAGATGATTGAAACTCTAAAATAGCGAAAATTCCAACGTGATATAATGAAATAAAATTGATCACCTGGCCTCCTAGCAAAATAGCAAAGAAAATTTAGGCAAATAAATTTCATATGAGTATGATTACTGCCCAAAAACGGAAACTCAATAAATCCAAAACGAATTTTTTTTTGTAGAATTTGTCGTATATATTCCTCTCTCTAAAAAAAAGGTAAAAACCATCCTATCTTTTCAAATACATAACGTGAGTTAGGTGGGCCAAAACTTACAACGATGCAAATGCGAAGCTGAAAATAGCATAAAAAAATATTGTGAAGGGATGTTATAATATAAAATGATAATAACAATTATATTTGTAATGTCTGCATGTCTGCTGATCCTGCTGCAATTGTAGACGGACTTGCATTATCATAGCCACGGGGGAAGAAAACAATTCAAACCCATTACACAATACCCGGGAATTCTATGGATGATCTGAGATTATATACCGTATAAAGAATACTTCCATTTTTCGATGCAGAGTAAGATTTCAGCATGCTACTTAACCGGGGTCACGCTGTCTACCTCGCCTTGGTGCGGCTGCCACCTAATGTATAGTTGACGCGATACTGCGTTTCTTACTCAACCGCTGGATGCCAGGACAGACGCTGCACAGTGGGCAAAAATGGATCCAAAATCCCATCAACCCAGACGGCGCAGGGTAGGAGTCCCGAAAAATGTTGGTGAATTGCTGCTATCGCTGAAAACGAACGAAAACGTGCTTAAGCGCCACTTTAACACTTTACAACATTTCTTGCATTTCAGGATCAACCGAATGAATATCATATATAATAGATACGAGTGCTTGTAGTATTTTTCATTTACATATGCATATATACACTATTATATAAATATTTCATGGGTATAGGAGGCACCATCAGGGCACCCGATTGAAGCACTCTGGATGGGGAGAGTGGGAATGCCAACTCTCCATTGCTAACAGTTTGTGAATAGAGGGCGGGCTCTTCTCCCCGCCCATTGGGGCATCCTCATGTTAGATAGCTTGCTCTTTTGACCAATTGTTCAGTCTTGTTGTTGGAAGGAGATTCTTTATATCCCTGTGGATACGTATAAGTGATGTTGCAAATCGATCCACCCAACCCCTTTTTGGCCCTTCATACAACGGCATGATTAGGATAATCAGTGGTTATTAAAGCTTGATCAAGTCTAACAGAGGGGAGAGCCCATTGCTGTCGGACTTAGTTTCCGTGCTACAATGGGTGGTAGTACATATCATACATCATACATCAAGTGATATAGCTCGTAATCTGGACGGCACATTACATTTCCTTTTATTCTTGACAAAATTATTAAATAACATGAAGAAAATATGAAAGTTTGAAGGTAACCTTTGCCTTACCATATTTAATACATAACTTAAGCATAGATAGATAGTTGTGTATTTTTCACCACAATTTTAGTTTATTTCTCAATTAATTGTAGTCTCCTCGGAAGGTTTTTTCGCAGGATTTTAAATGCGTGTGGCCGGATTTTTTATTTTCCGTGTTGAAATTCCGTCAATCTCACTCCTTTAAAATTACATGATAACAAACTACTTGGACAAGATTCCCGAGGGGGTATGCTACCTTAACTATTTTTAATTTCAGGACAATCGGAGATTTGAATAAAAAAAATGTATACATAGGCATGCAACCTGACGTTACCATGTTTACCTAAGAAATTCTAAGAAAAATTCATAAATTTTATTATTAATAAAACTTACTTGCCGAATATTAACCACCTATCGATTGCAAGATCGTTCTCAATATCTCGATCCCTGTCTTCATGCAAATTAAGACCAGCCTTTTGTTTTGCTTCGATTAGACATGCATAGAAAAAAACCTTTTTCAGGAAGCAGATGATGAGTAAAACCATTTCTGACATATTTTAGAGCGCCAAATTTTTTCCACACATCGCCGGTTCGATTACCATTATTTGTGGTATCAATATGTTCACTCGCGATGGAAATTTTCGCGACATTTAAGGTGGATATTTTATTACATTTAAATTCAAACTCACTCGCTGAAATTGCTGAAAGTCGAAACACGAAAATCTGCACTGCAGTTGCTAGAACGAAACGACAAAGCTGATCACTGTCTCACACTCACCGCTCTGGATGGCACATCGCATCGAGAAGTCATCATTTGTAATAAAAGCAGATTTCTAAGGGGTAATGAATATAACTTAGTGGATACACGGTGCATACACGGTGAAAAATTTCATCGGCGCGCCTCAAATTGCCCGGCGGCGCGGGCAAAAAAATGCAGCGGCGCGCCGGTCGAAAATAGTGGCGGCGGTGGCGCTATAAAATCGTCAGCGGCGGCGGCCTCGACGCGGCGGCGCACGGATTTATAAACATCACACTTTATTTCAAAATATGATCGCGGAATAATACGCAATCTTGTTGATTCAAAGAGAATTTTGAATTAAAAAAAAACGCCATTTCTTATTTTATGCAATAGTTTTAAAGGGCGGCCTAAAACTAGTTCATAAAATCACTGTGTGCGCAAATTAATAGTAGTGTTTTATTCAATTTCCTGTACTGCAGATGTAATTGATTAGTATTACGCCTGTATTTCTGCTACCCACGATTATGCAATGGACTGTAAACCTGGCCGTAGAGGTCAAGGATCAACAAAGACCGAATCCGGTACTATAGATAGCAGAGTTAAATAATTATAAAATTACCTAACAATTTCAGTGGTTTCAATAACGTACTCATGTTCCAGCATAATTACTTAAATTTAAACCAATTCCATAATTTTTGGCAAAATATAGGGACTTCTATTGAATAAAATGCGAGATTAGGTTATGTGTACTGACTAGTGTAAAAACTGTCTGACGTACCCTATCAAGGCTGAATTTGTGGAATAATCTTTGTATACAAGGCTTCATGAATTTTTTTTCTCGTGATTTGGAGCTCGTCTAGACGTAGAAAAAACAGTTTCCGATAGGGAATCCATTTATTTTCCTGATGGTTTTGTTGATATACCTAGTTGTACACGAGTTCTGATACACAAAATAAAAGCCTAATGTTTTTAACAATCACTGATTTTTCCATTGTTGATTTAAGAAATAAAATGCTCGTTTTCAACTAAGCAACAATAATTCAATTGAGCCGAATCTTTTTATCAATTCTAGGGAAAGCGCACTACAATTGACTCTGCTCCTGTGTTGTACATATATTAAAAAAAAGTTCCTTCATTTTATATTTTAGGTTCCTTCCAAGGTTGAAAATCCTAACAATGTGCATCCAGAAAAAAAATACTAGCGATGTGAAACTAGCAGCACTATTCACTTCCGATATGTTGAATCATATATCAGGCAACTCTGAATACTGAAACGTCAAAGAATCAAAACAAAAAGCGTCTGTTGAAAAATATACCATTTTGAACAGTTGTTGTAAGTGTTTTATTTAAGTTCAGTTTCTGCCATGTGCAACAGCTAAATCAAATGGTTGATTAAATATAGTTAGTTTTTATCTCGGTGTCTTTTTTGAAATTTTTATGTGAACTTATTGTTTTAGTTCTTACGTACTTAGACGAGGAGCATTTGATGGAGGACGTATCGGTTTCGCCACCGCTCCCGATCAGTACTGATTTGAGTGGAACCGATCACTGCATTGCATCCGGAAACATCACGAGCTGTTCGAAACAATTGGATGAATGTGGTAAAACAGGATCTCCAGTGGAAGGAAACGGTGATGATTGGATGGACGAAACGAATGACGATCCTTTAGCCGAGCCTCAAGCTTTCATCAACGGGAAGAGCTAGATTTTCATACAAAATGGTCAGCCTAGAAATAACCTGAATTTTCATCTTTAATAAATTCATATTTTTTCATTCACCACTTCAGAAACTACAGACACCACCTAAGACAAAACAATAAGACCTCCTTTTGATATCCATAGTTTAGGCCATGTTGGTGAGTGTGAATCACAATCTATAGTATACTGATATTAAAATGACCTGTGTATCAATAATCAAGATTCAGATCCTTAAATTCGAGCATCCTTTTGGAAATCAAAAAGTGGTCTTATTGTTTTGTCGTATGCGGTGTCTGTAACTTTTAAAGTGGTGAATGAAAAATGATGGATTTAATGCAGATGAAAATTTAGGCTACTTCTGGACCACAGCTGAAATTTAAGCTCATTGGTTCTCGAGAAAATGAAAGGCAAGCCCCCTAACATGACCATTTTGTATGAAAATCAGGCTTTGGTTTTATTGTGTTGTCCGTCACTGTATGTTCAATGGATTTTTTTATCAACAGTTCTCGGGTACTTTTTCAAACAGACGTATGTCATTTTGTAAACAAAGAGGGGAAGTAAGATTCAAACGAAAATTTCTCGAAACCCTTAGCACTTTCATGCAAACTTGGGCCACCAACACAAGGAATAACATTGCTTTACATGATTGTGATGCTACTTTATGTGAGGGTACTGAGCATTTCGAGAAATTTACTTTTGAATCTTACTTCCCCTCTTTGTTTACAAAATGACATACGTCTGTTTGAAAAAGTTTCCGAGAGTTCTATCGTAGCCAGTTGCGTCCGAAGAAGACTTTGAAGCATGGCGTAGAAGGCAACAGCATTCAGGATTTTGTGTCATCGATCTGAAGGATAGTACAAAACTATGTGCGTCGAGAAGTAGTTTTTCGCGACAATGCTCCGTTCTGGGACGAGAAACTACAACCAGACATTAGTGATATCGAGCGATTTTTTATTTTTCAGGGTGTTGGGAGGGGGTCTGAGATTTTCAATAATGCGTCTATGTGGTTTATGAACAGGCCCATTCGTCTTGGTGCTGACACTACAATATATATAAAGAGTGTTGATTCGAATCCTAATTATCGGAGTAAAAATACCTTTATTTCGCTAAATGTGCGAGGGTTATTATTTAAAGCTTTATGAGGGTCGGTCCATATTGAAAACAATGTCACACTTTCCCTAATTTGAAAAGGATAATTTCCTGTGGGTGCAGATCATTATGACAATAATGTTCTGGCTTCCTTGGCTAAGATATAGGCATGTCGATAAGTCTAGGTTTACGCGTTATCTGGTCACTATAAAAGTTGATAAATGCCATATCAAAAAAACGATCGCAGCAAGCCGTGCTTTGAAAATTACGTGTTTTGTTTTTGCTGCGTCGTTTTCGCGGAAAGGAAATTAAAAAATATTCCTTCATTCAACTAAAATAAATGGTGAAATTATAGTTTTTCCAAGTGCTTTGCGTAGGACGTTGTGAATGGAATCCCTCTCATAGTGTGTTATGTGTTACGGTCGTGTTTCTTGAGATGGATTGTTTTTTTTTACATTTTTTGTGACCCGCTCCAGCATCCGGGCGAGCTTTCCAGCATCAGATAAGGAACATTGGTGAGGTCGTTTTGATTATCAAAAATAAACCTTAACTATATACACGCCAGGATCAAGAATGTCCATTTTTTATTCTGGAAGTGTGAAAACTCTTCACATATCCATTTGCAGTATGAAGATTTTAACAACAATTTTAATGCGGGGCTTATTGTATATGAAGATGACCTCAGAATGTACGTGTATGAACAGGCATTCTTGAAAAGGGTCGTTGGATTTTCAATAGAGCTGTTACCTTCAATCTCCAGGGCTAAAAATGTTTGCACATAGTAATCACATGTAAATTATTGAAGAAATGCAGACAAGTTTCTTCCATAAAAGCACTGCCGGTCAGTAGGAGATTGATTGTAAAGACACACACACATAAATGCCGTATCAAAAAAACAAAAAAAGTGTTGACATTTTCACAATTCCTGTCAGTATATTCAACATTTAGTCAAATTTAACTCGATTTCGGCAAAAGTACAGTCACTCACAATTAAGTAAATCTATTAGGGATTGGTAAGTCAACACATGTCTAGTACAAAGCCTTGTCCACAAAAAAGCATCCATCTAATCAAAATTGACCCGGAATAGCTGAAATTTTTTTTTTTTTCATTTTCTTACAAATCTTTATTATCGCCTTCAACATAGGCTCTTTTTAAGTCAATAAAAGCATGCCAACGGTCTATCAAATTTTCCATAACTTGTTATACGCCTCGGCCGGGATAGCCTTTAGTTCCTTTAGCGAATATCTTGCGCAGTTTAAATCCAGCAGTCCGGGTCAATTAAGAACAAATGGTATATCCCACTGTAAAACTGGTGTTAGATTCTTACAGTGGGATGTACCTATATGATTAAATGCATCAACTAAACTGAAAAATGCTCATCGAGTAAATGCATTCATATAATCACCGATAACTAGATCTACTACCTGTAGTAACTGAGGTAGACCAACAATAATAATAGCAATAAATATTATGTCAAGCTGACAACATTCGATGAATCATTCAGCTGCCAAAATACATAGAATGAGGTGTGAGCCGACAATTCCTTAAACGTTACTACGCATTATATCGTTCACGCTCAAAACACCCTCTCTTTCAGATATAATATTGTCCTTTTTTCTCAGCAAAGTTACTAAATTTTAATACAAATGAAAGAGAAGGTGTTTTAACTGTGTTACACTTAAAGCTCACACGGTAGTTGTGATTTATGCAACTGATCGCAATGATCGTTGCATGTATATCGAGGTTTGAACTATTATGTTAATGTCTAGTTTTGAGTAGATATTCGGTAGTGATGATTTATTCAACTTTACCTTGCAACTACCTTGCAAACTACAAACTACATCGACTACGCGCATTTCTTTCCAGCAGTAATAGTGAAATGCTCTTCACTTTAAAAAAAAACTTTTAAGTGCGTATAAGTAGAAGGATTGCAATTGTAAAACAAGGAAAATTCAAACTAACGCTCCACTTAATTACTCCTAACAAACTAAAGAATTGAAACTCTTTTTCGAACTATTAAACTATTAAACGCAAAAGAATTTACTCACGTTAACTAGTGATAGTTTGAAAGCGTGTTTCAGTTTTTATTGTAAAGTGATCCGCTTCAATTGATCACTGTATTGAGTTGAAAAACTTCCTAGTTTTCAATTGAAATGTTATTTTTTCTGTGGCATATAACATGCGAAAAAATGTAACGTGAAACCAAATCTTCTAAAAAATTCTATTTACTTCTGTTCAACAGGGAGGAAACTGAGATGTTGTTGTTCACATGTTTCTTGATCAAAGTTACTAGCTTTATCTAGTGATATGATAGTGATAAGTTTTTTCGAAAAACAATTGTTAGTATGGGACGCAAGTCCAACTTGATAATCTGCTGCAATGGTATAGTATAAGGATAAATAGTCGATGGTATTACCATCATCATCATTATTAACATCATATGTGTTTGTGTCAATGCCATCCACAGGAAAATAACTGTGGAGCAAATCGCCCAATGAAGTTTAATCCTACTGAAAAAAGAGCGTCATTTTTAACTAATGGTCTTCCCAAACGTTTAGTCATTTTTTATTCATTCCATCATCAAACAATCAACCTCCAACAGCCAAGGGGATACAACTTTCTCGTCCTGTGACACAAAGCATCTTAGAAGTGGAAAAGCGAAAAAGTACAACGAGAGTGAAAATAGCGTTAAAAGGGGATTATTGAACTCAAATTTTTGGTTTCTGACGAAAGCCTCTTTCCGGGCGGTTTGTCATTTTTCAATCTACGCAATATACGCACTCTCCGTCCTTGCTGCAGAATGCGGTGGGAGTACACGAAAGACGTTTCGCTCTGCCAGAAGCAGCTGCCAATGGCTTAGTTGCGAATTATGTTCTTTCCCAGCCCCAGCTTCATGTACGAGTGGGAGTTGGGTGAGGCACAATGGTAGCATAGGCGAGGGTGGAAATTGACTACCCAAGCATTTCGAAGAACCGTAGCTCAAAGATCAAAAGCAGTGGTTTTGACTCGCTTCTGAAACGGTTCTCTGCAAAAGAAAGTAAGTTAACGCTTCATTTGAGACTGTTTGTACAAATATTTCAACTGTGCATGTAATCGCCAAAGTGAAAATGAGCTGTGAAATCGCTAGTATCAAGGAGGTTTTTCCAGACACGGTGGAAGCTCCGTCAGCTGTGTTTGCCATAATGTGATTTCGTTTGCACATCTCGGCTTCCGTCGAACCGCAGCCAAGGATTGATTAGTATTCAAAATCGCGACACTCTGTTTTAATGAGAGCGCATTAACCGTAAACACGCTCTTGGGTAAGTAAATGGTTGATAAATGTTCTACAATATAGCCGAAGGTTAACCTCAGGCGAAAGCTGGATTTTATGTGTCTTTGTATTAATTTTGATCTCTTACCGTCTTTATTCATAGCCGACTGGAAGCACTTCGATAACCGACAAGCTCGGCACTGATTGCGATGGGTTTTGTCCACAGGACACCGACCCTTCAGTTCACCGGCTGCCTTGCAGGTGTATACTCGATTACGATGGATGCTGCGTTTGAAGAATCCAGAGCAGCCTGGAATGAAATGGAGGTAAAGGGGTATTGAGAAAAATAATTGCTGAATAGTTATTCTCACTAGCTTAGGGTGTCTAAACAACGCAGTGTTGACAAACATTCATTCTTCAAGGTGAAGGTCACAGACATACAAAAATGGCCACCATCATGGTCGATTCATATCGCCACTTAGAATTATAGAAGGCACAAATCTAAGATTTTACATGCCAAATCACTAAGATTTCTGGGCTGCAGTGTAGCATGCATTATATTAAAGTATAGCATGTGTATGGCATCTTTTTAGTTTCTTAGATTTGTGCCATGGCAAATTCGAAATGGTGATGCAAATCAGCCATGATGGAGGACATTTTTGTATTCAAGCAACCTTCAGCTTAACAAGTTTAATTTGTTAACCTAGAGCTATAAGTAATAACTTAAATAATGCAAAGAAGAATGTTTAAAACAGCTTCAGATAGGTTAACGATAGAGGTACAGTATTACCTCAGACAAACAGACGTATGGTGGAATGCATAGAGACGTCAATAAGATAGACGTGTTGTGATGCAATTTAGCGGGAGTCTGCGGAACTTTACACAATCCAAAAATGTCCGGTTACTAGTCTTGTTAAGTTGTTCGTTATAATTTGCGCTATGTTAAATGTCAGTCTGCACCTCGAGTTGACGACGTTGTAAATGTTTTTAAAACTATCCTTTATACGATCTTATGACACTAGCGCCAAGGTAGCGCGAGTGTTGACTAGAACACTGCAAATTGTACTCAATCATAGCACGTGAAAACCACATATTTTACTTTATTTTATAGAAAATAAACAAGGTTATGAAAAACTACAAGGGACAGCCCAGTGGGGTTGTACGCAATGTTGACGTAGGACTACGTAGCAATGTGTAATAAATGTTATTATTATTATTTTTAATGAACCTGTTTTAGAATAGAGGCGACATTGATCGATTGAATCAAGCGAAGCCTTGCTAAAAATCAGTGCGGTTGTCTTAAACACACGACCGGTTGATGTAGACTAAGGTAAACCGTTTGATGCATTGTTTGGTTCAACATGTTAGACTAATTGGCTAGGGAGTTTGGCATAGCACACGATTCCATAACAAATAGATGTCCAGTTAGCCGCTCGCTAGCAACAACCAGCTGAGCCATCATTCTTTGGCTGGTTGCTCGCCCGTGTGTCCTCCTGCAGGGTACTTGTAACAGGGTACCAGCTGCCAGTGCAATACTGGCCCATTGCTGCTTTGCACTGCTCCGAAGCTGCCGAGAGAATCAAGCAAATCTGAAGGTATTATACATCGTTCACTGCCTTATCTATCGTTCACTGCTGCATATGAGACGTTCCTTACCTTAATTTGTAGTCTGTGATAGGAAAGTACTGTGCATTTAGTAAATTTACTCTGAAAAATCGGCATTATAAGACATCACCATATATTTGCATAATTTTCAATAGTTTCATGTTAAAAATCAAAAATGTTAACTATTGGAATCAAAGCGTAGAAATTGTCTCGGTCAATTGGTGCAAACATTTTGGAAATTGATCGTGAAATGATTTAATTATTAATGTTCAAAACCTGACCACTTTTCATTACGCTCCAAATTTTTGCAATTCGAACGTGTACCCCAGAATTGAAAACACAGACGTATTCCTACGTCAAAACAACTCACAGTCAGGTTAACTTAAACATAGTTTTGTGAAAAGACCTGTCTTGGAACCATAGTCCGAGAAGGTAAGATATTACCACAGACAAACAAACGTAATTTTTTCTCCTAAATAATCGAAACGATCATTTTAAATATTTATAGATTCGCGAGACTCCTGTCAAATTGGATCACAGCACTGCCATCTATACGTTCTATCAAACTTGCAACACTGTCTTAGGCTTGACATGCAAGCTTGTTTTCCGTAAGAAGCCCGAGAGATGTTATGAGCGAGATCCATGCTAATATTTGTTGCAGCACTTATTCAAAGAGTTACGTCTGTTTGTCTGGAGGTAATATTTTTCGTTGAAAATTCAGGCAACTGCTTGGGCAACGAGTATTATTGAGCGTGTTATAACAGCAATCGATTTAAAATAGGGTCACTGCTTAAAACTACATGTTGACTTGTTTTTCCACTAAACACATATTATTTCGATTCCACTTTTGGTTTGTTAAATCGATCTGATATTTTAATTTGTTCTCCTGAGTAGAAATAATTTTAGTCACATCTTTGTTTAGACCCATGGCTGGATTTTGCTCTGCACAGCGAAACATATCAAACCAATAGAAATTTTCATGATGTAACATTAATATCAAAATATTTTAAATTGTGCGCTGAGACAGTTAACATCACTTGGTCTCTTCACGGCATTCTTTGATTCAGAAGAGTTGTTTTCTCTCACATGTTTTGCTTCTCGTTCTAAAGGCTAGTATGCAGCTCAAAAGTAATGTACATTAAGATAGGACAAGTAATGGACAACAAATGCTTTTACTATCGGAATTATTTACTTACCTTTGAAGTCAAACTTCGCAACGTTAGTAACGCCTGCCCATGTAATTTAAATAGAGCTGTCACTTTTTCTTGAGGAGTAATATTCCGTTCGATAATTTCGTAAGGAAAACTGACATTTCACCCATACTGGAGCAGTTGTCAATATTACTTCAGTAGAAATGGCAAAAATGACTTGTCAGCTGTAAACTAGGTTTAAGCGTAGTATGCAGCAAGTAAAGACCTGAAGTAATGTATTTTATCAGCTGAAGAATCGGTTTCTGACTCATCTGATGGACGTACACGCACCCGGATCCTCAAAAAGGAAACGTTCTTCTCCGAAAGTGCGCCGCAATCTATCAAAAGTCACCTCCACAAGATTCAAAAATGTTCAGGCTAATGGGGAATAAATTGTAAAACCGAAGGCTCCTATTACACCAACTACTGGGTGCAGTAAGGACTTACCCAAAAAGAAAAATAATAATAAAAATGCTACTCCTCAACTATTCCAAAAGGAACCCACGGCCGACCGAAAACTGATAGCTTTTTCGGACATTTTAGATATGTTCAATATGCAAGACCCGCAGAGAAGCTTAGTTTCTGCCTTGCTTCCGACACTGCAATCATATCTTGACTGTTTCATGGCCCCTCTTAGTATCGATCATATCTTACGATGGATAATTCATCGAATCAGGTCGGAGATATGATTACTGTACTACAGTCGAACTGCCTGGATAGAGACGATTCTTATGGAGTGCTTTTAGGGATCAAACATTTCAATTCCAGCTCTTTTATTTTACCGCCTGAGTAGAGACAGATCAAAGTAATATCTATTCAAAAGCCTGGTAAACAAGCGTATAATCATGATTCTTACCGTCCTATTGCTATGCTTCCGATTTCCGTGTATTAGGAAATATTGTTGGAGAAAATGATCCTTCGAAGGCTCGACCACTAGGTCGAATCAATTAACTTGCTAACAAATACACGGTTTGTGTTCTGTAAGAGAAAAGGAACAAATAATTGTCTAGCGCTGCTTTCCACAGATATTCAACTGGCCTTTGCGAAGATGGCGCAACTGGCTACAGTATTTCTGGACATTAAGGAGGCTTTTGATTCTATTGAAATTCTGTCAGATAATCTGCAGAGATGTGGACTTCCTGGAATTTTAAATAATTTTGTGTACAATTTGTTGTCAGAAAAGCAAATGAACTTTTCTCTTGGACAACTGACTAACTACTTCCAGAATTAGTTACATGGGCCTGCCCCAAGGCTCATGCTTCAGCCCTTTTCTCTGTGACTTTTTCGTCAGAGATATTGACAATAATTGGCAGAACAAGGTGGTGGTGTGGTCTTCTTAAGATGCTCACATACTGTTAACTGACAAGGAACATTGCAAAATTTCCTAGATTCTTGAGCTAGGCATCTAGGGATCGAATTCTCACCGCAGAAAAGTGAACTGGTAGTGTTTACTAGAAAGTGGTACGCCAAATTTCAGCTTAATCCTTTGGCCAGAAACATTACCCAATAGTCATCTTTCAAATACCTTGGAGTCTGATTTGATTTAAAGTGCACTTGGAATGCCCACATTACGTATTTGAAAAAGCCAAAAAGTATCAACTTTCTTCGTTTAATTTGTGGCACATGGTAGGGTGCTCAGAAACCTCATAACTCTTTATAAAACAACAATTCCCTCTGTTCTAGAGTACAGTGGGATTCCGGAACATCTTCGTTCTAGAATAATTGCGCGTATTTTTACTAAAAAGTACCAACACGTCAATTCCGAAATAAAAGATTTTTCGCTGATGGGTCTCGTAGAGCTGGCAGCAATCAACTTCGCATTGGGGATGATTTCCAACATGCCCACAGACCATTACTTCATCTTCTCGGACAGCCTCAGTTCGATTGAGGCTCTTTGATCGAGGAAAACTTAGTGGACACTCATCTTATTTCCTTTCAAAACTAAGGCAACAGACAAGTGTGCTGGTCGAAAGATCATATTTTATCACCTTTGTATGAGTCCTTTCACATCGCTAAATCCCAGGCAATGAGAAATCGGACTCGCTCGCAAAGGTGGGCGCACAGGAAAGCGATTTGTATGAAAAAGAAATATCACACGACGAATTTTACCATTTAGTGCGTCAGAGTATCCTTTCGAGTTGGAAAACCGATTGGGACACCGGAAATCTAGGACGGCTGTTACATTCCATCATTCCTATTGTTTCATCGAGGGCGTGGTTTAAGAACCTGAACGTTAGCCGTGATTTCATTCCCACGAAGAGTAGGTTTTTTTTCAACCACTATCAGTTAGATACACATCTCTATCGAATTAACCTCGTGGACAGTAATCTTTGCCGGTGTGGAAACGGTTTTGATGGCATCGATCACGCAGTCTGGCAATGCACGGATATTGACGCCGCCAGAATGTGAGTTTGAATACCCTAGAGGCTCAAGGAAGACAACCTTATGTTTCCATAAGAGATGTGTTGGGGTCTCGCGACCTTTGTTATATGCAATCGATTTATGTTGTTCTCCAAATGTCTAGTGTAAGATTTAAATGTGCTTGTTATTTTACTCTATTTATTAGATTGTCTTGTTTTGTTCCGATATCTTGGGATGTCTCATCGTCGCCGAATGGCAACCACAATCGGTTATTAAGAGAGCATAACGTTATTTTTTTTATCAGCTATGAGACCTTCAGTACCAGTAAACGCATATCTGTCCAAGCCCTATGGTATTTCCTATACATAGGAAAGTATGGCGTTTACCGATAGTCTAGCTAATAGAATAAATGAAACGAAAAATACGAGATCTGTAGTAATTATTTTTATTTGATTTCAACAAATTAATTGGTTATTTCAAACAATATCGTTGGTTAATTATGAGGATATTTATTTAAAGTTTGTTTATTTGGTTGGTTTTTTTGTATTATGATTATTTAGAAAAAAAAGTGCTGTTTAAATTGAAGTTGAGCTCCGGAACAGGAATTTCAAGCATTCTGGTTTGTCAAAGTAAACCAATAACATGTTTTTGCATGTTTCTATATTGAAATTTGGTTGATGCAACCTAAAATATGGTTGTTCATACCATAATTTAAGCAGCGTTACTCAGACCGATAACTCAAATTGATCTTGCTATTGAGTGAAGCTGCATACAAGGCAAGAACTTAGAAGGGATGGTGGCTACCTTACATACATACATACAAAAATTCGAAGTAGCGATGAAAATCAGCCATGAGCTGGTTCGTCACCGCTTTTGTGACGTTGAATATGACAAAACAAAACTCATGGGCGCATCAACTCTGAAATTTGAGGACCTGAGTTTTTCCGAACACTGATAGTAACTTTGATGTGCGGTTTGGTTAAAGGACTTATTCATGCTACACACAAGACACCAGCTTCCATTTTAGGAAATTATCGACATTTATGGCCGACCTTTTAACGATAAAGCAGATGAAGAAAATCGACCAATGTATATTGGATTCCTTGAACTGCTGATCAAAACTATCCCAAATTTACACAACCAAAATGGCAATGTATCCTATTTTTGAAACAAATGTTTAAGTTTGTATACACCAAGTTTTTACGTCCATATTAGACATATAAACTGTGTGTGTGTGACCCTGAACAGATCGCAGTGTGCTTTGTTAGAAGATAGAAGCAAATATTTTTTTCTACCAACAAATTTCCGAATTTTACTCCAATTTTGTTTATTATCGGTATATTGTTTGCCAATTTGAAGAAAACCGACAATCAGTGAATCAGTGACAATGTGTGATTGTGCCAAACAAATTGTTGTAGGGAAATATTACCACAGCAGAAAAAAAAAGAACACTAAATTGCCGGATAAATCGTTAGACTGCTCTGAAAACCTGACGAATAGATATTTTCTGCGGCGTAAAATTAAGTTTTCAATTCAATAAAATTTTGTAATAAATGCATGGAGAAGTGCAGTTTGCTTTAAAGATAATTAAACGTGGATTTACGCAAGCACCTACTTTTGTCACGAAGAGGACAAGCCGTGTATACAACTTCAGTTATTAAGGAGCACTGTTGGAATTGTGTGGACCTCTGCTATTCAAGCTGGTTGTGGAGGAACAGGATTTTCAATCTCTACAACGCCATCGATTATGCCAACTAATCCGTATAGTCGTTTCCAACAGACCCGTGAAAGTAAGAGTTAGTGCACATGCCCCAACTGACAGACTACCTCTCACGCCTGGAAACGGCACTACACGCTTGGCTTTGGAGCCTGGATGCAAGTAGGAAACGCCAGAATTTTACAATTATGTATCAAGGATAATCGAGCTGTGGGGCTATTCATAAATTACGTAGACTTTTCCGGGGGAGGGGGATGGGTCTGACCAAAGTCTATGCTCCATGAAAAATTAAAAAAAAAAAAATGTTGCAGAGTTGTAGAGGACTCTAATACTGAATTAAATATTTGGCCGTGTTTGTTCTCATCGCTCACAAGTCATTCAGAACTGTCACATAGCATAACATATAGAATAGCATAACATGTAGAATACTGTGAAGCCCTGATATTTTAGTTCGTTGATACTGAAATGTAAACACCTTGATATTCGGTCCACCGATCGTTCCAATCTGGGTTGATATCGCAACTATCAAAATGGACCATAGAAATACATATCCAGAAAACCATAATACACAAAACCGGCCTTGGTTGGGGCTGATCTCAGCGTCATCGGTGCTTGCCTCTTACACCAGTGAGTCTGGTATCAAATCCAGTCGGAGCAGTTGGGATTTTCTGAGATAAACATCTCTGATAACGTCATTTAGTTTTTTTTTTTTTTGTGGAAGGGTAATAATTCCGTTCGTGCCGGCTACTGTGTTGATTGGTTCGATATATAAGAACCAGGTCGCCTCCCCGACGTGACGAAGCAATGAAAGGTTGAAGGTTACGTTCATAGAGCACAAAAATACTGTCTGGTTATCAGCGTAAATTGAAATCCCATACGAGACACAAATGACACAAGAGGGTAAAAGTAACAAAAACAAAAATACCGGAGAGCTACTCTGTTGTAACTCAGTTCATTTATTTTCTCTAACAAAGACGGGTTAGTGTACTTAGCTTGCGTTGTTAAAAATGGATCATTTTTCAATACATCATCAAATTTTGCCATGCATTTTTTATATGTTTTGTTCAATCTCTTACCGTCACAACTGTAGATGCCATAGTGTTTTCCTGAGCTACGATCACCGCATACCTTGCATGGGATGTCAAGTAATCTGTCACCTCAATAATAGATAAAAGAGATAGAAATAAAGCGAATTAATGAATTGTCTGTATCTCTAAACAAAATGTGATCGAATGTATTAAGAACAATCTATTATCTCTGGTTTAAAGCGATCCAGATTTTGTCTGGATATTTAGGACATAATCTCTGCTAATTTGGCTTGGAATACTTCCCTCTAGGATATTTTTGTATCCCTTTGCGAAGCCAGAGAAAAATTAAACAAAAATAAAGCATCTATTCAGATCTGACAATCCCTTTCAATTAAAAATGTACACATCCTCAACAGTGGGTAATTTTTCCGTCACTTGAACACGAAGCTATTGTATGAGGCGGTTGTCAGCCGTCCAAGCTTTCTTGACTACTCGACACTGAGTAGACCCTTTTCACCGTAGGGCGTGTTTTAGCCTTGTTGGTACGTGAATTCTGCGAATGTAATCCTTCGCCGTCGGTGAGTTTTTCGAGTGTTACAGTTTTTTCCCTCATTATATTTGGTACAGTTTCCACTAGCACAGCACGCAGCTGGAAAATGTTTTCCCATGTTTGAAATAGAGGCATTAGCGCCCGAAAAGGTACGGAAGGGTGGAAAATGGCAAATGCACAAAGCGTTAAAGCGAAAAAGTGAGAAAAGGGATTGTTGATCTTTTTTTGCTTTGTTGCTTTTTGGCGTTCAACTGGAATGTTCAGTTACAATGTCTTCTTCTATTTACTGTTATTGGGTTTTCTTATTTGTCTAACCTTTGTTTGAGAGATGAAATAAATCCATGAATTTAAGTCATGATTGAATTGCTTAATCGAAGATTTGTATTAGCTTCGCTTGATACAGATCATTACTAGAAACTTTACGAAGGAAAAGGTTCACCATTTATTTAAATTAGTTTCCATCATTGCACTTGTTCAAAATATGTATTAATGTAATTGTGTCTAATCGATTTGGTTTCAAACGCTTTAAGAATCGAATGATTAGTTGTTTTAGAAGGAAAAAAATATCAAAAACATCTTTTTTTCTCTTTTTGGAATTTGAGGTAGCTTATGATATTGCTTATCATCAATAGCTTTATTGTCAATTTCCAGCTAAGTTTTTTGAATGCTAATTTGACGTCCCTTCCCAGCCAACCAGAAGTCGTATAGCAGTGTTCAGATAGTATCGTATGTTCCTACATTTAAAGTCAAAATCGCATATAGTTGTGGCCAAAATTCTATTATGATTAATTTAAATCGTAAAGAGAGAAATTATTGACGTAAAGGCCGTTCACACCACACTCCGGATAAACCATTAATCCTGTTTTTTTAGTCAAATCACTACGAAATGGAATGAAACTTGTTATGTACATACATAACCAATACAAAGACAAACGTGAATCACACACATTGTTTACAAAAGCGCATTCTGTATTCAATCTGTATTGTATTCGCCAAGCCGTCTGAACTAGCACGAAGGAAATCTATCTTGCACAAATATTTGGAAAATTCCAATTCTACTGTTCGATTCATCACAAACTCGTTAAATGTGCCAAAATCAACTGTCAAAGATGTGAGTAAACGTTATAAAGAGGGTCTTACTGTCGAAAGGAAAGCTGTAAGTGGTGGTAAACATGGACAAAGCAACACAAGGAAGGAGAAAAGAGTCCTTGCTGCTTTTCAGGCAAACCCGAAGGTGTTAACACGGACAGTTGCGAAAAAAAAAAGTGCAAGTGTCAACCGGTTTTGTGCAAAAAGTGTAGCCTAAGGCTGGATTGAGATCATTCAAAGCTCAAACATACCCAGGTCGTAACGCAAAGCAACAAAAATCGGTAAAAACACGCTCCAGAAAGCTTTATGAACAACTTCTCACAAAATTCCATTGTGTTGTCATGGATGACGAAAAATACTGATTCAAAAAATTCAAATATCTCTCGGGAACGGAATTTTACACTACAACTAGCCGGAAAGATGCCCTTGAACATATGAAACAGAAGTATAAAACCAAATGACCTAAACAGTATCTAGTCTGGCAAGCAATATGTTCCTTTGGGCTAAAATCTCAGATTTTCGTAAACAAAGGTACCGTAAACGCTGAAAACATGCGACTCAATCCTTGTTCCGGCCAGATTTAGCCAGCTGTTTTTACGCAAAAATACAATCATACAGTATTATCAAAATAACGTTATTTACGTTCCCACGGATTGTATTCCACCAAAATGGCCACAGCTCCGCCCGATTGAAACATACTGGTCAATGGTCAAGGGAAACCTCAAAAAGCTTGGTGAAGAGGTATCATAGATCCAAGAATTTCTTTCTAAGTGGCTTACTGCTTCGAAGAAAATTGACAAGGACACCGTGCAAAGATTGATGAAAGGAGTGAATAAGAAAGTGCGCGCAACAACTTATGGAAATAAATCCTTATAAATCTATATGCAGTTGTGTTGAGTATCACATTTATCTATAAAATGAAATAATTTAATAAAATATTAATCAAAAACATACAAATATTTTTTGTATGTCTGGATTTTGGTGTGAACGGCCTTTATATGCGTATAAGCCAAATTTGCTGTTTGCTCACATATACGTTTGTATATTACGAACACAACTTTCAACATACGTGCATTTTGTTTGTCTGAGTTTTGGACCACGATCTTAAAAATCATTTTATTTCCTAATATTGTCTCAAAATAATACATCATCTTGTCAAAATTAATGCTTGAACGCGAAGCAACAAGATCAAATAAAAAAAAACTACAATCTTATAAGGTTGTACAAACTGTACTAATAATGTTTGTTTAATGTATTTGCCCTGTCTCGGTGCCCTGTTTCCTTGCAACAGGAGGAAAATGTGAATCTCCATAAGTTAATGAAAAATTAATCTTGAATTGAAGGAAAATATAAAATCCTCACTCTTTCTCTGAACATTATATAAGAAGACAGAACACAACAGCTTGAGCCGCTATGAAATTAGAGTTCAACGAGTTTTCTATAATTTGATTTATCCTAATCCTTTAGCTCCGATGCCACAATTTTATGTACATTTTCAGCTTGTAGCTCAAAACCAATTGATCTTCTTCATTCACTGCATTTCAAGCTTATTGTTTTCAACGTGACCTTACTGCCTGCTCTCAAATAATAGAACACTATGCCACTTCCATAGATATTCATTGAGTGTTTTCGATGCCAGGTATTTTTTTTGCATAAGCATGATGATTGTGTGGCAAGTATTATAATACCCTATGCCCATGGATTTGAGATCCTTTTCTTTTGCTCTTTAGCTTCTTTAGTCTTCCTTTTAGCTACGCATTCCCCAACTGAGCGAAGGGAGGACTCAAGAGGAGGCAAGAAATTGCTGAGTAATTCACATTTCAAAACTGACCACAATTTTTCTCAAAGAACATATTTAATTAATCCGGACATATTTAATTAATTTACATACGTATCCACTTTGGAAAAGAAACATCACATGTATATCGATATTTTTTTTCCTTTAATAGCTTTCACTCAACTATAAACAAAAAGAATCCTAAAATGGAATTTTCGAAACATATTTGTGACAGAGGGGAAGTGTTCTTAAAAAGGCAAATCATAAAACTATCAAAACTTGTGGTAGTTTAATCATAGTTTTAAGCATGTCTTGATTGTCATTACACGTATGTACCGATAAAACTATCAAGTTTTAAGCGAACCTTGGGAAATAGTCTTGAGAACCTCCTGTGTTGGGCTTTTTGATGGGGGGTTTTGGGTTTTGGTGTTGGTTTGGGGGGTTTAGGGTGGAAATTGTGGGTGGGGAAGGGTGAGGGGGGTTGGGGGGGAGAGGTTTTTTTTTTTTGGTTGTTGGGGGGGGGGGTTTGGGGGGGGGGGGGGGGGGGGGGTGGGGGGGAGGGGGGGTAAAGGGCGATACGGTCAAAATTTGGTCAATATCAACTTGACGTATTTCTTTCAATTTTGCATTTAAAAAACCTGAACACCCCTCATTTTGAAGGTGTGTGTGTGTAGAATGTTGCTCCTATTTTGATTTTGGAATTCACTCTTCAGTTGTCAAAATGCCGTCCAAGCAAGAAGAGCAGCGTATCAAAATTTTGCTCGCGCATCGCGAAAATCCGAGCTACTCGCACGCAAAGTTGGCAAAATCGCTAAAAGTTGCCAAATCAACCGTTACAAATGTAATTAAAGTGTTTGGGGAACGTTTGTCGACAGCCAGGAAGTCTGGATCGGGGGAAATCGAAAACCGGAAGCCGCTGAGACGACAAAGAGAGTTGCCGGTAGTTTCAAGCGAAACCCTAACCTATCTCTCCGAGATGCCGCAAATAAGCTGGGTGTATCGTCTACAACCGTGCATCGAGCCAAAAACGAGCCGGACTATCGACTTACAAGAAGGTAGTGACTCCAAATCGCGATGATAAACAAAATACGACGGCCAAAGCGCGATCCCGGAGGCTGTACACGACGATGCTGACGAAGTTTGACTGCGTGGTAATGGACGACGAAACCTACGTCAAAGCCGACTACAAGCAGCTTCCGGGACAGGAGTTTTATGCGGCAAAAGGAAGGGGAAAGGTAGCAGATATTTTCAAGCACACGAAACTGTCAAAGTTCGCAAAGAAATATCTGGTTTGGCAAGCCATCTGTACCTGTGGCTTGAAAAGCAGCATTTTCATAGCTTCCGGGACTGTCAACCAAGAAATTTACGTGAAAGAGTGTTTGAATAAACGTCTGCTGCCTTTCCTGAAGAAACACGGTTGTTCCGTACTGTTTTGGCCGGATTTGGCATCTTGCCATTACGGTAAAAAGGCCATGGAGTGGTACGCCGCCAACAACGTGCAGGTGGTTCCCAAGGACAAGAACCCTCCCAACACGCCAGAGCTCCGCCCAATTGAGAAATACTGGGCTATTGTCAAGCGGAACCTAAAGAAGACCAAAAAAACTGCTAAGGACGAGCAGCACTTCAAGGCAAACTGGCTTTCTGCGGCGAAGAAGGTGGACAAGGTGGCTGTACAAAATCTGATGGCAGGGGTCAAGCGTAAGGCCCGGCAATTCGGATTTGGAAAAGCGGAAGCCTAACTGAATATTTTCCCTGAATTTTATACTAATTGAACTTGAAAAAGAAATTTAATTTGATTTTTTAAATAAACGATTTCACCGATTTACACGCGTTTTCCCTTGACCAAATGTTGACCGTATCACCCTTTAAATAGGAATTCTAAACTTCACTTTTGAATGCTTAAAGATTTTTATTCTAAAACAACCGCACAACCCCTTTTTCGATTGTTGGTGTTGCGCGTGCCTGAAAACTGGTACTCTAGGTTTGTGCGTGGTACAATATGCTTTCTGTATACAAAATAAACACAAGAAAGCCATTTTAAAACGATTTGAACGGCATACCGAAAGCAAAAGATAAATAAAAATTTTGATTAATTTTTGTTGATTTTAACACTTTCCGTCGCTCCTAGTTCGCTGGCGGATGGAAGGTATGCAATTGCGGTGAAAACTCTCTCGAAGGCCGGATAGCTCTTGCCATTTCCTATATTGACACAAACTGGACGGCAGAGGGATGAAGTCACGATCTAAAATCATTGAATTGACAAATTCGGCTTTTTGCTATGGGGGGACTTTGGTAGTCCGTGAGGTCGGTGAGTTTATATACCGAATGGACGGGGGCACACCAACACTTTCGACTATTGTATATTTATATGTGTTGCCCTTCCGTTTGCCTTGCAATTGCGCACGTACTCGACAAATCGATAGGTGTACTATAGATTAAATTTATTCTTCTTCGACGGGCACACATGAGGGTGTATCAATTGTATCTGGACGTGCCAAGTGCTTTCAAACATAAATTGTAATACTGTTACCGGTTTAAGCCTTTTTCTTTTTTCAAAGTATTTAGGTAAAGCGGAAAAAAGAAACCCAAAAAATAATACGTTTCAGCATCTTTGCAAAGAATTCTGAATGATAACATTCCTCATAAAATAGCGCCAAACAAAAACAGTGCACGGAAAAAATGCGTGCCCAGATCGGTGAACTGCAGTCATGAATTCGAGAACAAGCAAAAATACACCGTGAACTGAATCACGTAAGTATGAACTAAATAACGTTTAAAGGGAAAAATCCTGAAAACTTGAACTGCAGTCATGAATTCGAGAACAAGCAAAAATACACCGTGAACTGAATCACGTAATTATGAACTAAATAACGTTTAAAGGGAAAAATCCTGAAAACGTGAACTAGTTCACGGTCCGTTTTCATTTTCGGGAACGCTTTTTTTTCTGTGTGGAAAAAGAATATAATATAAAGATTAAACCTCACAGTTTTAATAAAATACATAAATCATGGAAAATAAATGAATTTCGAACTTAAGGTTCATGTTGAAAGAATCCAAAAACGACGTAATTGGGGGATGTAGCTCATCGAAACTTCCGGTCCGCCTCTAAGTATATTGCTATGAGGTACCAGATGGTTATCCACCGATTGCCTGTCCTTC
This sequence comes from Aedes koreicus, assembly GCA_024533555.2. Taxonomy (NCBI): domain Eukaryota; kingdom Metazoa; phylum Arthropoda; class Insecta; order Diptera; family Culicidae; genus Aedes; species Aedes koreicus. The sequence continues at coordinate 425,139 of JAHHFK020001855.1, forward strand.
TGCCAAATTTGGAAGACGTCTGCATTGAGTTATCTCAAATTATAATATTCCGCCCACTATATCACAAAACATTGCGATTGGTTGAGCGGATTGGAGATAATGATATCATTGGGTATAGGACCAAGTATCCCCCGGGTGGTGCCAAAACGATGAACTTGAAAATCAATAGAAGCATAAAGTTGCCAAAAGGCACGAATTGCTTCGAAGGACTCTAATTTCACCAAATCCTTCAATCGTAAGTTTAAATGTTTAGCATAGATTGCTCTCTTTAAAGGGTTATACTTGCTTGATGCAGTTAATGGTTTCAGTAGTTAAATAATTTGTACAATGTAGTTGAGTAAATTGAAAGTTAAGAAAATTTTAGTTTTTGTTTGAAAATGGAGAACGTCTGAATCTGTTGGTCAATTTGTTTTCGTCCCTTTTCAGTGTTAAAATCGGAGCTCACCAAAACCGGTGGTAAACTGTGCGTGTATGTGTCCGCGAGTGTTTGCGTAATGCGTAAGTGAAAAATTTGACCGGATTTCAAGCTGAAAAAACTGAGTTTCCAGTGTCACGATTGCGGTTTAATATTTTTTTTTGTCTATTTTCCGGCGCGTCCGTTGTTCAGTAGAGTGGGCTTTTGCATGTAGTTATTCCTCTTTTTTTCGTGTACAAATGTAGATCCCAAGCTGGAAGGTGGGCCGCCCTGACATCTCCAAATGTTGCATGTATTTATATGGTGCTTGGCTTTTATTATTAAATTTAATTGGATTAAGTTAACGCGTGGAAACTCGAGAATGATCTCTCATATTCGTCCGTTGAACCATTTTGAACGGCCGCAGTGAGAATATTATTAGGTGCGCAACTAAGCTCCCGCTGTTCAGCAATAGATGGCGCCAGTAGTAAGTGCTGGTCGAATGTTGTACATCTCAAGCGTCATAAACCAAGCTCAGACATATGGTAAACAAACCGCTTTGCCAAATCAGTGATTTTGGTTTAGTGTTATATATTTTGGTTGTTTGAAGATGTCTGATTTCGTGCCAAATAATCGTCATTTGCGGGAAGTGTTGATTTTCTTCTTTCATTCGAAGAAAACGGCGGCTGAAGCACATCGAGAGCTCCAAAAAGTTTACGGTGATGCTGCTCTGAGTGAAACAACGTGTCGTGATTGGTTTCGTCGCTTCAAAAACGGCGATTTCAGTGTTGATGATCGTCCGCGTGAAGGAAGGCCAACAAACTTCGAAGACTCTGAATTGGAGGCATTGCTCGATGAGGCAAGCATAGCGGGTCTGGATGGGCATAACCCGGATACTATGGTGGAAGCAGAACGCTAACCAGTCAGACCCCGCAAAGGATTTTCAGACAATTGAAAGGTGGTAAGTGCTCTCAAAAACGCGGAGCAAAACAGGTAATTGTTATCCATTTTGTCCCTATATCACTTTATTTTGAACCTACATCAAATATAATGTAATCTTATTATGAATTATACATATGATCATATCACTTATCAAGGTGAATCCTGATCTATAGAGCCCTACCCTACTAACATAAAAACCCTCCTTCCTGTGACCTTTGTGGGGATGCAGAGGTAAACACGGTCCCTAAACAGCAAAGGTCACACTAACTTTCCTTCCCTATTCCCACCTGATTCCAAGGACGTGGCCAGCGCCGTTATTGATTATTAAAGAAATTGAGTAACTGAAACGTATACAGTGAGAATGGTCGGTTACTCCCAGCCCCATTCAGTTGATTCACTGTGCAATTTCACTGATTCTGATCAATCACGGAGTAGCAACCATTGATACGTGCAGTCAATCAAGCTAAGCTAAGCTAAAGAATCCAAAAACGACGTAATTGATAAAAGTCACAGTGTCATAAAAGTAAACACAATATGATGCGAAATAATGTCTTGTAATAAAATATCACATCAAGAGCTGAAAAAATTGATCAAGCAGATTTAATTTTGAGGGTTAAAACACTTAAAATTACACGACGGTGAACTTAACTATAAATGCTCGACTCATTTGAATGTCTTCTATTGCCAGTACAGAAGTTTTCTCTTTTTTTCTTTTAGGACATTTAATAGCTTGGAAATGCTCTTAATTTCAGCGATTTTATTTAACACAATATAATTATGATTGCCTTTGACGATCAAAACGATCAATTAAAAAAATTTTTGAAGAACTATTATTAAAAAAAAAAGGGGTTTTTGTTTTTTATAAAATTTTTTTTATTTTTTTTTTCTTAATTTAAAAAAAAATTTTTTTATTTAATTTTTTTTTTATTTTTTTTTTAAGGCTGTGTCCCAATTCACGAATTAATTTTAATTTTCACTTAAACTTGACAGATGGAAAATAATCGATTAAGTCTGCTACTCGAGCTGACTTATTTCCGACAGACGGGAACTCAATTTTGACAGACACAGATCTTATCGAAAGTTTGTTGATCAATGACAAAGGGGTTTTAATCGATTAATCGATTATTTTCCATCTGTCAAGGTTAAGTAAAATTATAATTGATTCGCGAGTTGATACACAGCCTTAGAAGCATTTTAAAATTTTCGTCCTATACTTTATCATGGGAGCTGTCAGATTTAACACCACTCGGTGTCTTCTTCTTTTTTTCAATTTGAATTTGTCTATTCAGCTCGCGTCGCACCGAAACCGAGGGGTACTTGTCGTCAACGCACTATGTGACAAAAATAACCTAAAACTAGTTTTCCATGGTTCCCGCAAGAAAATTTCTTTCCATTAAATCGATCAAAATGGATATAGACGTTTAAAATCTTTGACTAGAACTGTCCACGGGTCTACTATAAAACAACAACAAAAAACTAAGCTGGGTCAACTGGTCATTAAAAGCACCCCTACATAACCCTTTCTTTATGTCTAGTTGGAACGCAAATACAAGCTATGAAGTTCAACGATGGCACCTAACACTTTTCCTAGGCTGGTGAAGTTCTTTCCGGAATATTTATCAAAAACGGATTTTTCTACGTTCTAGTAAAGGAACGGTTTTTAAATAACTCTAGAGTTTCTTTTAGATCTTGGTCACTTAGCTAATTTTCTGTAAAAATACTGTTTGAATATGTATGAATGAATAACGAATAATACGGATTTTGATTCAGTCGGAATTGAAGTTACAAAATCCGCAAAGTTGTAATTTCGCCTAATAAATGAAATTCAAGTTATTGATCAAAATCGATCTGAAAATCGAAAATTTTAAACCTTTTCAATAGTCCTTGTACATGAAATCCATAAAATTGTCTCAAAAAGGCTTCAACAATAATTTAAAATAAGATTAGGTTTCCTAACAAAATGTTTTCAACTGACGCATTTAAGAAAAACAACTGACAAATGATAAAATTCATATTTTGCTCGTTTTTTTTTCAAAGCTTACAGCCTGATTATCGATAACCAGTAATTTATCGTAATCACGATTTCGGTCCACCATGGTAGTGAAACCTTTTTCATAAGCAATAGTTCATTGTATCAATTTTCCACAAAGAACGAAGTAGAATAGAATGGAGACGCCCGTTCATGAAACTGACAGTACTTATTGAATAGACCTTTCCTTTATCGATCTTTATCATACTTTATCAAATCTCTTCATCGGCTTTTTCTTACACTGAAAATAACATTTAGTTTAGAACACGCAATCCTTCGTTTAACTTACTAATGTATTCGTTGTTTTCTGCCACACCACATATGCTGTCAAAAGAACGAAATATTTGTGTATTCTAAAAGAGCATTGTTTAAAATTGTATGACAATTTGGTTGTAATAAGAAAAAAAAAAACCCGCTGGTGCTTACCGTAGCATACATGTTTGACAGTTTTGTTTTATCGACCCAGAATATACCTCGTAAAAAAAAAAAAAACCGGGGGGGGGAGAGTTTTTTTTTTTTTTTTTTTTAATGTTTCTGATATGAGAATTGATCCTGACTTATTGCGGAGAGCATTCATATTAAAATTATTATTTAAAAAATAAATAATAGTCATGAAGAAGGAAGTTGGTGCCAAATAGTATAAATATTTTATTTCATTGCATCTTAAGGTATATTTCTATTAATGTAGATCATAAGATATTATTAAAATTAATAAATGCTCTTCAATTCTGCTGATTATGTACATCCATGTGTGATGAATATGTACATATTTTTTATTGTTAAATATATAATTGAAGGTTTTATGGTTATTCATTCTTCATTTAATTGTGCAGTAACCTTCACATTCCAGAGTTACATTCATCTGCCAATGATTGAGTTGTAAAAGGCACCAAGCTGCATATTATTATCATATGCCTATCATTATTAATTATTTCATCATATTATTTTATTTACAACCATATTACAATATTGAACATGCATAACCATTTCCCAAATAACATTTTGAAACTCGACAATTTTTTATCTCTTGAACGTCTATGAAGGTTATTTGGGTTCCCAGAACTTTCGGCAATAGATGTCAAAACAATTATCAATTTTTCAAACAGTTGTAAGGACTTGGCCAAGTGCGCAGATAAAAGCGGGTCTACGACACTCAACATTTTTGGCGAAAGGAAAGTGGATAGGCTTATCGCGGTGACTCCCCCACGCTTTGTGCAAATGTTCTATGCTATGCTATGCTATGATCCTGTTCAATTGCGAAGAGCTGCTACTGAATTCGTAATAATGATGACCCGTGAGAATATAATATAATATAATATAATATAATATATAGTATTGTTACACATTTTCGATTGATATACATTAAAGTGACAAAACATGTCATTTTACTGTAACTAAACAGTCTTCTCGTGATTGACGTCAAATAGATGAATAAATAAGTAGATAAATAAATGAAGATGAAATCACAATTTTCATTACGATGCAAGTGACGCTTTTAGTTTAATTTCGTGGTAAACAAATGTTTTTTTTTGTTTACCACAACATTTTGCTACATCAGCAACGTCAATATGTTCGGCTAAGATATAAAAAGAGCAGCGATTGGCTAGTTTGTACGAACTTCATTTCGTGTATTGTACGAATAAGGCATAATGCATTTAGCTGATGACAAGCAGTATGCATGTTACTTGCAATGTTTAAGACATGTGTTCAATGTATTGTGTTTACAAAACGTAATCACAAAGCGTAAGCGAAACTTACAGAAGAAAAAATTGTATATTTGCTTTGTTTATTTGCGTCAATCTATTGTAGACCAGTTTTGTTTTACAAATAGTACTTAAAGTCTAATTTGACATATTTACATTACCCTAACCGCGAAAAGAAAATTTTCCTAACCTTTTCTTTATTTATTGTCACTTCTATTATATCGCAATACTTATTATAACAGGACATCATTCCATTTAAAGGCCCATTCTTTGCATAGTTTGTGCTTTGACTGTTTATGTAAAACAATTGTCTATTTCTTAGGAAGCGAGAGGGAGCATAGAAGTTAAGATTTTCTAAAATCTCTTGTGTGTTTACTCTCTGCATAATAACATCATTCAGGAAAGCTATCATTGCGAATTTTCTTTTCTTTTTAAGCCCATCTAAATTAATCAACATACATCGTGACTCATAAGACCGCATAGGTAAAGTCGTCCAACCTAACATTCGTAGGGCAAATAATAAAAATTGTTTTTGAACTGACTCTGTACGGCTTACATGTGTATCTTGATATGGAGACCAAACTATGCTACATTATTCAAGAAGGGGTCTCACATATGTTATGTACAGCGTTTTGATTGTGTATGGATCATTAAAGTCCAAGCTAAACCTTTTGATAAACTCAAGCATGTTGCTTGCTTTATAAATGATATTATTATAATATTCTATTGGCCATTCTGAACCAAATATCATCATGAAAAATTTTGGCCATTCTGAACCAAGTATCATCATAAGGAAACCTTTTTGCGTATCCATCGCAAGGTTTTCAACTGATAAATTGATGGAACAATTGATAGAGCAACTCCTTAACAACATTAAGAAGATGCAAAAGAGCTCAAATTTGAACCATTTACTACTAAAGAACTCAGCACAGAGAAATCTGAACAGGACTTTTTGTGCTTATTCCCAAAGTTGACTTTGAGGGCTTCAAATGGCGAGTTGACAACTTCGAAGGAGGGTGCGACCAACCTCTGGTCCTCACAAGTTCCTACCTCACGCCTTCACAAGTCATATGACCACAAAAGACTGCGAGCTGAAACATGGAGACGCTGGTTGGCGTAGCCTGGGCAATGTTGTCATTTTTACAACAGCGAAGTGAGGGGGTGCGACTAAAGATCGTGTACCTGTAAATTGTTGTGTTAACCCATACCTGATAATAATATCATATTTTCTATTCTCATTCAATTAATAATTTAGCACGGTTTGGAATCATTTTTGCATTCCAAAACCATGTATCTCAAGAGCCTGGAGCAACATGACAAGGCTCAATTTGTTTTTCAGCATTTCAGCATAACATTTACTTCAAAATTGCACTTCTGAAATTCAACTACTATATTTATGCATAAGCAGTATAAGACTGTATTTAAATATTTAATTTAGTGGTATTATGATAAGATAAATCATTTATTTCAGAAATCATCAAACAGGGCTCTTCAATTACTCCAATTGCTATCTTTGAAATGTAACCAACAACATGTCTTATAAAATAATATCTTTTATTGAAATTTTATCTTTCATATTTGAAATGATCTATTCTGTTTTCAGCTTTTCCAGGACTAGTAGGATCCTAGTCTATCCAATCTAATTTTTTTTTCAGTAACAATTCAGTGGACGCCAGATATATTTTGTACATACGCATATTATATTCTCACATTGACCTACTGTAGCTGCGTTTTACATGGTCAAGTAATTTAATTTGTGTCTTAAAATTCCATGTACATCATTCAAGTTTAAAACTTGTATAAATAGCATTTTTGTCTTTCAAGATATCTTAATTTATTATGTAAGAAAAGTAAGACCTTGTAAAGAACGAGCACAGTATAGATATTTTAGTTTTTGATCCATTTCATATTGGATCAGCTTATAAAAGCATATGAGTCCTATACAAATAACAAGAAGTGAAAGATGCGTTTGAAAGTTTTATTCTTTGAATATATGATACAACATAGAGACCGGTATGCTTTTATGGTAAGTTATTTGAATTTTAAACAACTATTTTTTTAGGAACAGTAGAAATTTGCAATATCTCAGTACATTCACTAGTGCAAATAAAAATTTAAATAAATTTGTTTAATTTAATTTACTATTTCATTCACTATTTAATCTAAGCTTCAATATAGCCGTGTAATTTTCTACATTTTGTATCTTAACATTTTATGCAATTGCTACATTTTAATATAAAATCTTATGTACGAATCATCATTTATACTAAAAATTTCCACTGTTGCTATAACAACTATATAACTATGGGGGTAGGGGGGTAGCCTAAAGCAGTCGAAGGATTTGTTGACTGGACAAGGGTTCGTGGAGTCGCCAGTCCCTTATCATGTGAAGACACGCGGCCTTCCTGGCCGTGGTCTTCCGAAGGTCCTCATTGAGATCGACTGACCCTGCTACAACAAGCCATCACGTAGGCTATTGTCTCGGGGCAACCGGCTGAGGATAGTCCTGCAGACATAGGTAATCCTTGCACTGATGGTGGTTTCTTATCACATCACATCACATTCGCAAAGTTAACTTTGACTGCTATGAAAATGTGTACGTCGCCAAATTTAAGATAATAACGGGATTCAGACTAGTAAGATTTCGGATCTTTTTCGTTGTGTTCTGGGCTTAAGAAATATCTTGCATTCTGATATGCGGGGTCTGAACTCAATGGTGAATATTGAACCGAAGAAATGTCCAATCATCATCATGTTAAAAAAATGTCGAGGTTGAGAAAACTTTCTTCATACTGATATGGTTTATATATAGCCGCAAATGACAACCTTATAAAGGGTGTATTCGATACAAATGGCACACACATATTTACTCCCCAAAATCCTAGTATCTTCCTTTTCACCCTACCCATCAAATTTTGTACAACCGATTTTCCCAGTGTTTTTTGCTGTTTTTACCCATATTTTCAGTTTTGGGATGTTTAAGAAGTTTCGTCTTCATAATTGCCCAAAAATTTTAAATAAGGGCGAAGTCCCGGTGAATTTGGTGGGTTCATATCTTTTGGCACAAAATCGACTCCATTGGCTCGGTACCACATTGACACGTTTCGAGCGTACTGGCAGGATGTTAGATCAGGCCAAAACAGGGTTGATCCTTTGTGCTTCCTTATGAAAGGCAAGAGACGCTTCTTAAGGCACTCTTCCGTGTAAATCGCACCGTTGATTGTTCCGGAAATGATGAAGGAGCGCTGGCAAATCCTCTGCCAGATCAGGAACTTTCGATAATTTATTCTTTCGAATATCCTCCGGAACATTGAACTTAGACTTGGCAGAGATTATTCTTGCCCAGGAAGTTGACGGGAGTTGACCTTGACGTAAGTTTCGACACCCATCACGATGCAACACGATTTGGTGAGCTTTGCTTTTCACTCCGGTTTAGGGCTTTTTGCACCTTGTAAATACGTAACCCAGCACGCTTCATGGTTTTCTGCACAAAACAGACTGACATATTGGATTTTTACGCGACATCTCGAATTGACATTTTTGGACGGTTCTTGAACTGTTCCACCACTTTCCTGGCAATTTTACTGTCCATTGGACCACTTTTACGACCACTCGCTTCCTTTCTTCGGGCACTCAGACGCTCTTTAATGGTTCAGGTTCTTATCACACGAGAAACAGTTGTATTTGCATCGGTGGGACACCTCTGGATTTTGATTGTATGTAAGTACACGATTTTTTTTCACGGACAATTTCTTGTTTAGACGACATGACTGGAACTTTTGAATAAATAACTATGAAACGTGACAGATGGCAACAGTATACTATGAATAAGATTTGCTCGAATTTTCAGGTTTTTTATTCATACCGCTCAAAAGCTACAGAAGATTTTCGGTGTGCCATTTTCATCGAATACACCCTTTATGTGTATAATTAAATTTGCCCATGTATGATTGAAGTTTACATGATTACAGGAGCTTTTGTACCACACCAAAAAAGGATTTTTCGAGTGAATTAAAATACTTGATACTTTAGGAGGGGTATACTCTGATACAAATTTCCAAATTTTTACGATCCTCTAATTATACATGCACAAGGGATTTGGAAAAATCACTTTATTTTCAAATATTTGATATTATGATGCAAGTTTAAAACTGAAAAATGAAGTCTCAGTGGATATCCGTTTTACTTACAAAGCGAATGGTCTGGAGTTAAAAGTAATGTGATTAATTAAAAGCAGTTCGCTGCAATTTCATTGATTGCACCACTTGCCAACCTTGGAAACCTGATCAATAAATAGAATAAATAAATTACCTTATACATTGAACATAAAAATATATCCAGATCCATCGATCAATTAGAAACGGAGGATCAGCTAGGAAAGCATATTCATACGACAATGCAATGCTCAAATAAATAACAATTTGGCTCGTACAAATCCTCACATTGAGTTTATTTTTGTAATTTACAAACAATAAATAGTTAAGTATATGGTATGGTTAAACCACTAATCTGAACATCAAATCTTCGAATGAAATAAAAGTAACGCAAATTACAAATTAGAACAAAGACAGCTGTAATAAAAAAAACAATGACTTAGTGAAAAAAACGCCTTCGCGAAAATTTGACAAAACGTACTATCTGATATACTTTTTGATATGGTGGGTACTTTGGTTCGCCTAGCGTCTTATTGAAATCTAACGCTTAAAAATTTGGCCTAAGACGTTACAAAACTGTTGATAATTTCTCATAGAAGGCCTGTACGGATACAGTGTCTACTAAATAATTTTTTCTATGATCTACAATTGCTTCAAAAATACTAACCAAAGATTTTTTTCAAATAGGGTAACGGGATGTAATGTTAGCCCAGCTCCTTCATTCGGCCTATGTCATTATCATTAATCCAGCGATAATCGGCAAATTCATGTTGGTATCATGATGATCGATTCATTTTGATGCAGTTGAATCATTATTCATCAATGTATAGTTATAAATTTTAGTGATAATTTTGTTTTTCTGACTATTGACTATTCACAGAGAGACATTAACAATGATTTCACAAGAAAACCAGAGACCGTATGTCCCTTTTTCCTATGTTTCCAACTATAGTTTATGTATTTATTACATAGTAAAGCTTTGATATTGAATAATGTTTTCAATGGAAATGAATATGTATGTGGTTGTAAATTTCTCAAAGGATCTGTTCAATCCAAACCTCAAGTAACAAAATCTATATAGTAGGAATTTTATTGTTTAGAAATGATTCCATTGATCTATTGGCCGATTGATCATATGGGAAAATCATGTGGGTGTGATGAAGTATTTTTATTTTAAATTATTTTGTGAAATTTGGTGCTAAGTAAAACGAATAAAGCTTCAAATAAAATGCCCATGGATAAAATAAAAATAAACTTCACAACGATCCATTTGAAAAAGAATTCTTAATGATAAAACGAAGTTGCATCCACGAATAGGCCCAATATAGAGCATATAGACCGACATTACATCCATACTTGTCGAAAGTTTTAGGCTTAATAAAGTAAGCTGGTTAATTTTCCATGGTTCAGAACAGCAATCGTCTTCTCAAACATGTCTAAGCAAAGGTATGACAAGTTGAATATCGTTTCCAGCTCAATCACTTTATGAGTTGAAGTTAAAATTGTAATCTATCATCGCATATCAGGCTGAGTCAAGGGACATGTACCCTTTGTCAGAAAAACTTATTTCTAAGGAGACTTATAACCCTTAAAATAGAAGAGCTAGGTGAAAATAATGATCGAAAAAAAATTATGCTACTTTAGTTCTACTAGAATGAACAGTTGCAGAACATTCCGCGTTATTTTCCCAGTAACATTGCCAAAACCATCCAGCTTTATTAAGTTTTATTAAAGTTTTATGAAAGCCACTAGAAATAAATTTGTTTTTTTTATGGCACCAAGAGATGCCAATTGGTTTCGTGTTTTAGTCAGGTTTATGAGAACCTACACAGCTTGTTTACAACGATCATAAAAGTTAACAAATTCCCTTTACTCCTATCAAAGGTTTTATTTCGACTTTATGAACTCGTAAAATGATGTTTTGAAATGCCGTGTTAGGTGGTGAGTTTAGAGTTGGTATTATGGTGAGTTTAAAAAGTATTTTGAAACCATTTTGCCTCCAGTAAATGCATTAAGCTGCAAATTGGTTTTATAGTAGTCATTGCGAAAATAAATTGGCTTTTTGGCAAAACTGTGACTTTTTCCAATCGCCATATTAAAATATAAAGAATTAATGAAGTATGGAAAAATAAATGCAAGAAATTTTTATATGTAATGCAAATGAACTGTAGATCGGAGACCAATTTCGGCATTTGCTAAGATAACCTTATTGAATTCCTTTAATTTTCAGGAAATTCCTGATTAACTTATCTAATATATTTGTTTTAATGTTTGTTTTTGTGGTTATAAACTAACATAATTTCAGAGGCGCATTAATTTTCGGACTTTTATCGTGCCAATATTCAACATGAAAATAAATGCGCATATGATTTGAAGCATGGTACGCCGTAAACAAAAACTCAATTTGTCTTGGATATTTTGCTATCAAACAAAATTTCCCTGCAACACTATAAGTTTTTTCTTAGATATTATTTACTGCTCAACTAATCAGAAGAGCAGAGAATCGAACAGAGGGCATGTAAAGAGATTTGGGGGGGGGGGGGGGGAAAAAGGGGGGGGGGGGGGGGGGGGGGGGGGGGGGGGGGGGGCAGCAGAACAACAAAAACCAACCACGATATCACAGTGAAGTTTGACAGCTGTGGGCATTTGGCCGTTTGCTGATTTTCATGGCAGCCAATAGGTTTTATAAAAGTTCTCAAGTGGTCAAAGCCATAGTCATGGTGAAACATTACTAAAACATTTTCAAAATCTGTATGGTCTTATAAAGGTTTTATTAACTTGTGTTCACAACCGTCTATAAAGTGGGCCACTTTGTACAAATTTCGGCTTTAAAGAAGCATATAGGAGGTGCTGGTAGACAAACCGGTTTTGAATGTAGTTTTTCAGCAAAGCCGGTAGGAGTGCTATACTGCTGGAATAAAACTAAAATTGTTACTTGCGTTTGAGACACTTTTGCAAAACAAGTGACTTAAGCTCACAAAAAATGTATAGAAGGCATTATAAAGGTTCTCTTATAATTTTTCAGTTATTTATCTATTACACCTTATTTCACTGTCGGGACCACTGTGCATTGTCTTAATTTCTGATGAATTGTATAGAATAATTTAGAATAGGCCGCTGGACTAACTTCCAGTGCAACCATAATTTGGTCGCTTCTACGGGGCATTCGGAACCTGTAATAGAGCTACAATGTGAACAACGTTACTCTGTATCATTGATCTATTTTGGAAATTTCTTACAAAATTCTACAAGATTTGATATACCGCAAGACTACCCAAGTAACACAAAAAACAGCGTTTTAGATGGATTTATAATTGTTTGTTTTATAAATATATTATAAACGTTTTGCAAAACATGTCACGTTTTGAGCGGTTTGGATCTCTCGTATTTTATATATGGTGGACCAAATCAGTTCACTATGACTAACGATTCAGCTGAAAATACTTTTTTCACTATGCGAGTGATATATATTGTTTCATTTATAAAACATGAACAGGACATAATTTTAGAGATAGTTTAAAATACTGTTGAAATTACATTACACTAACAATGTTTAGCAAAACGTGTTTTTTTTAACAATTTTCAACGGAAAGCAAATCAAATATACTTGGAACTGACTTTTAATAATTGGGGTTTGCTTAGCAAAGAAGCTACAAACCTATTACGTAAAGGAATATTTTTCAAATCTCATGCATGGCAATGTTGTGTTTTTGAAGATGTTTTTTTTTTTCAATTTTATGGGCTTAACTTTTGGCGTTTTTTACGTCATATTGAAGTATTAAATTGTGGGCTTCGTGGTCAAGCTGTTAGCTTCGTTACCCGTCGTTTAAGCAATTGCCATGAAATGAGGGATCCAACTTACTCTAGCATGTGGAACTTTTCACAAAAATGTCCATACTGGTTAAAACTAAACTAAAAAAACCATTGGGTGTTAGGTTAAGTGTCCGTTGTAATTGGCTCTATGTTCAATAATTCAGTCTGTGAAACCTCGAGTTGAAGACACACATGTCTAAATAAAGTATAATACACTCATATTCATTATTTGAATTTGTCATTAAACAGTTTTTTCAACTTGTTCATAAAAAGCTTTATTGCTTGGGTAGTTATCTTTGGTTCATGAATTGGTCATTTTAACGGGACTTCCGGAGCCTCTTATAACTCCTGTTACTCATTACTCTTTTGAGCATTTTTTTCTTTACTTTACGTTACTTTTACTGGATCTTCAGAACCTGCTACGGAAAACAAACGGGTGACCTTAGGCTCTTTTGACCATTGTCTTGGTGTTTCATAGACAATGAAATTTCCCAAATTTTGATACGTCGGAAAACTATTGAAACCATAATTTGACATCTTTAACGGGACTTCCGGAATCTCTTCCTGGGTCACCGGATGGCCAACCACAGATTACATGATATCTGATCAACTAGCGTTTTGTATAATAAATCACATTTAGCTCTTTAGAAGCCATTTTTCAATGTTTTTCATAGATGGCACACTCATAAAAAATAGTCCGATCCTTAGAGGCCAGTTGCGTCCAATTCAAGATTGATTGTCATGACAAAAAAACATACTTCAACAATTATGTTGAGTGTACAATCATTGAAATTTGGCTCTGGAATGGTAAGGTAATCAATGCGACTCGAATTCCTTTTTCGTAACTTTTTTTTTATTGTAATCGGAATGTTAAAAGACCCGATATATTCGACTAATAGCTTTTTGCATCCAAGTCGTTACCTACTGCTGTAACTAATTCGCAGCCGTTTTTTAATACACATTTTCTTGTTATTTTCTTTTGTATTTCAAGCTCATTGCTCATCACAATTAGCTTATTTGTTGCTTCTCAACATAGAGTTCTAAATGCACTTCCACAATTTTGAACAAAGAGCTTTCGATATCAGGCTTCTTTTTGCATTAGTATGATTGTTTAGTAAGCATTATCATACCCCATGCCTAGGGAATCAAGGAATTTTCTTTTACGAAACATTCATAGACCACACCGGGAATCGATCCCAGCCACCACCAGCAAAGTGTTGGTTTGTAGCTGTGTAGCTGAAGCTTTGCCGACTGAGCTATGGCAGGTTTTTAAACACAGTATTTCATCAATCAGGTGTGCCTCTACCACTCTAACCTTCTCAATAATCTCGGTTTACATCACATCGGTTTACATTTACATCGGTTAACATCAAACATCACACCATTGTATAATTGATAATGCACCTACATACTTAGTGAGAAATTGGGGATTTAAGTCCTACCAGTTACCATGGTTTTATTTTTCCGCAAATTTTCTCACACTTGTCTCATGGATGGTGCGGGCTTTTCTTCCCAGTGATTTGCTGGTATCGTGTTAGTTTGTGCAGCACGTATGCTTGATAAAGTTATCATTCTATCTATGCTTCATGTAACACAAATTTACACTTCATTTAGTTAGAAAATAGTTTACATATAATATTTGCCATGCCGAACGTTTGTAAAGCCATATGATTTGAAAATTGAATTGGAATTGATTTTCTTAAATTTTATTTTTAATGATTGCAACTTAATATTCTACCTGTTCCCATTCTTCGTGGCTGCCAAACGAATTTGAAATCCAACGTGGAAAATTTCTATTCACGATCTGTTATGTGAATCATCAACTGATTCGGAGATTAGTAATTTGCACAATTGTAGGTATTCAATATTTTGCAGGTATTTACTAAACCACTGTTCATCAAAATATTGTTCTTCAGAAGCACCGATTATTCCTTCAAGACGCTCAGCATCCACAGGACATTGGATCCTATCGATGGTTAAGATATCCCACAAAACACACACTATTCCACAATTATTCCGACACAACCGTTTCACTAGCCGTTGAAGACAGAGCCGATTGGTGTCACTTGCCCGATTGTTCCTGATCAACTGACTCCGGCTGTCCAGATTTCCCGCAATGGCACAGCCAGAAACTATAGAAGCTGATTACCGACTGATGCTGTATTGACTTCATCACAATTCACATTTGCTACAGTTACCACTGGCATCAGCATCTCACTTCACCCGGAACGTCATGCTCTCTTCTCACCCCACCCACAAACAGTTTCCACCTCACGACGACGACTTTGCTGCTAGAGCAAGCATTCTCCCTCTGCTGTAGGTATATCCTTGCTCTCGAATCCTTATGTTCATGCTCACATCCCGCGTCACCGCTTTGGCTCTGACTGACGCATCTACACAAAATCCAACACCAGTCAGTCATTTTCCTTATTCCTCTCGTACCCCCCACCGAACTGGCACGGCGTCACTTTTCCCATTCCGCGCCATCCGTGAGGCAATCGTCCTTATGACAACGAGCGTGGTGGCTCACACCGACACGGTTCAAGCCAACCGCAATATCCAACCAGCCAACCTCGGCAACCCTTGATGAAGCACTGCTTCCAACTTCTTCTTTTTTACAACTCAATGTTGCAACTTTGCAGCATACATACATAAAATAAAACATGTGACATTTATGTTGTACATATAAACTGAAGGCGTGGTCACGTGAGTAAAAATTCTCCATGATGTGATTTTCACCGGGAAAGGACAATGCATGCTGGAACTGCTCTCTCCAAGGGGCGGAGCGTTTCTCTTAAGTTTTACGTTACTACGCTCATTCATTCATTCATTAAATTCAAGGACTCACCAACACAAACGTAATTTATGAGCTGCGACAAATACCAGCTAGCGGAAGGTTGTGTACTGCCAACATGGTTCTGCTAGGATATTTCTTCTCAATATGTCACGGATGTACGGGAAGAACGAAAACAATCTGGTCAATTTTTTGGCTTTAGGTACTCCATTGTGTAGCTTTCGGTTGCCTTTTCAAGGGTATACGATTAAAGGATCGTTGCCGATGAGTTGCCGATGAAATGAATTTTAGTTTGGAGAAAGGTTAGAAGGCATGAAATGGTTGTATTTTGTGTACGAACCCTAGTAGTGAAATATTATAGCGTACATTAGGATAGCTATCAGTTACTTTGAGGCCTCAGACAACCTAGTCGACAGAAGCATTGTATTACCAATCCGTAGGCGTCTCGCTCTATTCCCGGTCCGGTGGCGGAGATCCTACAGGTTGGAAATTTTCTCAATTTCCGTGCCCAAGCAGGATAAATTAATCTATGAATACTTAATGTTGATCCTGATAACTGAAGTTGGTGTTGATATGGCATGACATAAGAGTTAAAATACCAAAGGATACAAACTTAAAAATTGCATAAAAATACATAATGAATAACAAAACGTGGCTGTGAAAAATAATAGATTAGAAGATTTTTTTGGTATTGTGTTAACTAAATTTGACATTAGAATGATATTGCGGTTATTCAGTTGTCGAGATTTTTGGTCCTGCTCGGATGAGCATAGTAGAGTATGAGTGTCCGTGCATGGAAATATGCAACTTCACATACTAATGTGGGAATCGAAAGCTTTAATTGAAAATGCAATTAACCGAAAATGGTCGATTCGAAATGTTTGGGTTTTGTAGCATTCAATCTGAAAATTTATGGAGATTTTCCATTTTGCTCGATTTTTGAACAACAAAGCCATTTATCAGTATGAATTACGACACAGGGAAACCAGATGATTTTTGCCCACTTGTCGGTTTAACTTTTGTGACTGAATATTTTTCCCCATACAGTAAAACCTGCTTTAAGACAACGGAGGGTGTAGCTATCTGTAGAGAAAAACTAGAACTTAAACTTCACTTTTTTTAAACACCTCTAAACAACACTTTTACGAGCGTCTTAGGAGAACGATTGTACTTGTTCACAGTTAAAAAATCAAAATAAAACTGAAAGACTTTTTTAAACTATCACTAGTAAGTAAAGGTTTGAATCAATTGATTCCTTTTGTTATTAAGTTTGCTTAGTTTCAACAACAAATAAAAATAAATAATTATGCGTCAATCTTTTATTTTCGAATAGCATGAATCAAAGGGTGATGAGGGGCTTCATATGGTGAGTTGAGAACTTCGAAGAAGGGTGCGACCAACCTCTGGTCCTCACAAGTTTCTACCTCACGCCTCCACGAGTCATATGATCACAAAAGACTGCCAGCTTAAACTTGGAGACGCTGGTTGGCGTAGCCTGGGCAATGTTGTGATTTTGACAATAGTGAATTGAGGGTGAAGATCGTGTACCTTTAAATCATATTGTATGTTTTCCATTCTCATTTTATTAATAATTTCAGCACGCGTTGGAATCATCTTTACATTCCAAAACCATGTAAGACACTGGAGCAACGTGACACTGACACGTCGTGACAGGCATCAAAGGCTCAATCTGTTTCTCAGCATTTCAGCATAACATTTAATTTAAAATTGCACTTCTGAACTTGATGCTATATTCATAAAAGACTGGCATGTGCTTATGAGCAATGTAGGATTATATTTTAATTTTGTGTTTAGTGGCTATTATGGTAAGATAAGCCATTTATTTCAGAAATCATCAAACTGACTTTTCGATCACTCCAATTGCTACTTTTGAAATGTTACTAGAACAGTATAAAGAAAAAATATTACAACATGCATTATAAAATAATATCTTTTATTGAAATTGTATCTTTGATATTTGGAATGATCTATACTGTTTTCAGCTTTTCTTTTCCCTATATTCCCTAGATTCTTTTCCCTATATTCGTGGGTTTTGCGTAAGTGTCTCTGCTTACGGGCCCGCCCAAACGTTTTTGGCCATTCATACAGAAGCTTGATGATCACAAACAATAATAGAATCCTGATCAAATCGTTTTTCAGATTATTTCACTGCTATGGCAAGTTACAATAGATGGTAGTATTACATAATAATCATCATCATCATCAGCACGAATCGAAGGGTAAAGAGATGAAAATGGGATTGGTAACCCTAGATACTATACTTGTATCGAGGTCTTTTATGGTGAGGCGATTTTGCTTATATAATTCTAGCTACACAGTTTTGAAGACGAATGCAGTTTTAGAGTACGCATCGGTAAGAACTATGTGGCCGAATTGGAATTGCAACTATCTGAAGATCCTAGAAATCAGCATACGTCGAGGCAGACCAATATGAAGATAACAACCAACACAAAAGCAAGGGAACAAGAGGGATAGAAGAATGAAGAAACAAAACATCGGTGAGATCGTTAATTTATTTTTCGTATTATTATGATAGAATTCATAATTCTAGATACGCACCAGAATTAGAAAACAAATAAAATTGTTTTTTTTTTTAATTCTGGAAGTGTGAATGTCTTGCATGTAGCCAATTGTTGTATATTAAGGTAACCTCGGAATGTACGTGTATAAACAGGTATTCTTGAGGTGGGTTGTAGAATGTAAAGTGGAACTATCACCTTTGAGAAGAAAAAAACCTGGCAATGTAGAAAACGGCCATTTGCTGGTCAGAAGCATCGAACGAAACCAACGCACATGCGCGCGTGAGTGACTGACCTATAATTTCAGCGGCATTCACCACGTGTTGTACAGAGGGAGAGCTGTGAAGTTTTTTTATTTCTTTCGTTGCACAATGATTGATATTTTTCAATTTAAATTTCTTCTCGAAAGTGTTTTTTTACCTGTGATTTTCATTGCATTTGTGCGCGAAGTACTAATTGTATACGGGCTGTTCCATTCGAAAAGGATGATGTGGAAATATTTGCCGAATAGCGGAGTGCTACTTCTGTAGAGACATGAATGCATCCTTTAGCATCACAGGGAAGCCGTCAAATGAAGACTGTACATAAGCAACAATTTACGGTGAGATCTATCTGATTATAACTAAATTTTAACGATACTGCTAAATACGTGCCATCCTCAAAAAATATGATTTGATGATGAAAGTGTATGCACAGTACGTATATCCATTTGATGTTTGTACTGTGTTTATGCGGGACTTGTTGTAAGTGAAAGTGACCTCGAAATGGACGTGAGTAACCAGGCATTCTGAAATGGGTCACTGGAACCCAACAGAGCTTCCAACTTCCGGGCTAAAAATGTTTGTCGAGTCGACTACAGTTCGTTTAACTGCAAACATTTTTCTTCCATAAAAACACTGCCGGACTTTTATGTTTTATGGTGGCCGTTGGATTGTAAATCAAAATACATACACACACAGTCAATCGGCACTTTATAAATGTACTTCCCAACTGGTCTGGGAATGAATTCTTTCACTGCGAACGGTGTGCCAAGAGAACTCCGTAAATTTATTCTGGGTTCCGGAACACTGTGGCATTGAAGGTAATGAAAGGGCAGACCAGCTTGCTAAACAAGGTTCAAATGCACAGTTTATTGGCCCAGAACCATTCGGCGGTATATCATACTGTGCCATAAAAATGGAACTGAAATCTTGGGATGAACGATCGCAGCAAGCCTTGCTTTGAAAATGACGTGTTTTGCTTTTGCTTCGTCGTTTTCGTGGAAATAAAATCAATCAAATTCCTTCATTCAACTAAAATAAATGGTGAAATTATAGTTTCTCCGAGTGCTTTGCGTAGGACGTTGTGAATGGAATCCCTCTCATAGTGTGTTAAGGTCGTGTTTTTTGTAGAATGTGCGTCGGTAGTTTTTTTTCCCATTTTTTGTTTTTTAGTGCCCCGCTCCCGCATCCGGACGAGCTTTCCAGCATCAGATAAGGAACATTGGTGAGGTTGCTGTATATTATCAAAAATATGCCTTAACTATATACACGCCAGGATCAAGAGTTTCCATTTTTGATTCTGGAAGTGTGAAAACTCTTCACATATCCATTTGATATGTGAGGATTTTCATGCGGGGCTTATTGTATATGAAGATGACCTCAGAATGTACGTGTATGAATAGGCATTCTTGAAATGGGTAGTTGGATTTTCAATAGAGCTGTCACCTTCAATCTCCAGGGCTAAAAATGTTTGCACATAGTGATCATATATAAATTACTGAAGAAATGCAGCCAAGTTTCTTCCATAAAAGCACCTCCGGTCAGTGGGAGATTGATTGTAAACACACACAACACACACACACACACACACACACACACACACACACACACACACACACACACACACACACACACACACACACACACACACACACACACACACACACACACACACACACACACACACACACACAAGAAGTTCAGGCAATTCAACCTCAATCATTGCGACACTGCACAGCAACTGTTGTGGCAGTCGACAACGGAAACGCAGTGTGACATCGCAATTATCGCGGTGCCGTATCGTGTCCCGTACGGCAACGACTACTGGGTGGCGCAGGTATGGTGGCAATACATGTCATGGGTAGATTCCCCTTCCAAGAAGTAGTCGAGAGCTCATACGAATGTTTCGTGATTGCCGAAATTAACGGTATGCTCGTATGTTGCTCCAAGGTGAACAGAGGAACAGTACAGTCGGATGCTGGTGCGCTCACCGACACTTTGGTCGGACGACAGCCGGCTGTCATCGGAGGACAATGAGGTCTATACAGGTGGAGAAGAAGTGGTTAAGTTGTATTAGTGTAATGCAAAATACTGTCGTTGTGTTCGTGAGATCATCACAGCCTGTTTTGTAAACATGCGTGACGTAGATCTCCAAAAACATCAATTTACAATAGCAGCAAATCACAAGGTGGAATGTTTATTTTCGGTAATTGGTGTAGTTTTTAAAAGGTTTCGGCTGAAAAATGCCTTCTTGTACACTAAAAGGATGTGGACAAAACTAAACTTGCTTTGTTATCATTCCCTTGTTTTTGGAGTTTTACGTCACTACCCGAAATCATTGATTGTTTACTCATTTTTCGTTACTAATACCGACAAACACCATGCTCTTCGCCACCTGTATAGACCTCATTGATCGGAGGAGACCTCAACGCCTGTGGAATGGGGCAGCAGACTATCCAACGCAAAGGGTTACGGTCTACTGGAGGCTCTGGCAAAGTTGGACGTTAGATTGTGCAACGAGGGCCTTGTCAGTACATTCCGTAAATATGGTTCGGGAATCCAGTTCGTCCGTCGCTGTTGGAAAACATGAACTGGAGGGTCAGTGAAGAGTACACTCATAGCGATCATCAGGCGATCCACTGTTGTATCGGTCGGCAAACCCCCACGGTGTCCTGGAGGTCGAGATCTTGCGAGAGGAAGTGGAAAACGAAGGAATTCGACAAGGACCTCTACATTGAAGCACTTCGAGCAGGAATTGAAATTCCGTATCAGGAAGCTGGGGAGCTAACAGAAACGCTAGCGAGGGCGTGCAATGCGTCGATGCTGAGGAAATTGGAACCCATGAACCGGCGGCGTCCAGTGTATTGGTAGAACGAGACACTAAGTACCCTCCGTGTTGCGTGTATCCGGGCCAGGAGTCACTAGCAGAGGTCAAAAACCGAAGCGGTGAGAGAAGAATGGAAGATTGGGTTCCGCGCAGCTAGAGCAGCTTTCAAACGGGAGATCAAGATTAGTATATCGATCTTCTTTAACAGCTGTGCCGAGAAGTTGATGCCGATCCCTGGGGCGACGCTTATCGTATAGTGATGGCGAAGATCAAAGGTCCAACGACACCGAGTGAAATGTGCCCGATTAAATTGAAGGTAATCGTTGACGGTCTTTTTCCGCAGCACAACGCAACGGATTGGCCACCTACACCACACGACGAAGCAGCAGAAGCACGTGCCAGAGAGATTCAGATTGCACCGCATCGGACAATTGCAATGGGTCCGGATGGAATACTCAACTTTGCATTGAAAACCGTGATCACGGCGTTTCCAAATATGTTCAGAACGGCGCTCCAGAAATGTCTGGATGTAGGCTGCTTTCCAGACAGATGGAAGGTTCAGAAATTGGTGCTGCTGCCGAAACCAGGAAAACCACCAGGGGATTCAGCATCGTAACTATAGACCCATATGCCTGCTGGATACCTGCGGCAAGCTCCTGGAAAGGATCATCCTTAACAGGCTGACAAAGAGCATGGAGAGCGAGAGTGGTCTATCTAAAAGGCACTTCAGATTCCGAAAAAGAATCTCGACGGTGGAAGCAATCCAAAGAGTCGTTCAGAGCGCAGAAAGGGCAGCCAAACAGAAGAGACGCGGCAATTGAAACTACGCCGTCGTTGCGATTGACGTGAAAAACGCTTTCAACAGCACTTGCTGGGAGGCCATTGTCAAAGCGTTACACAGAATGTGAGTCCCTGACTATTTGTGCAGGATACTTGGGAGCTATTTCCAGAACAGAATTCTGGTATATGGAACGGAGCTAAGGCGGAAGTCAGTCATGGTCAAGGCAGGAGTGTCACAAGGTTCCATCCTCGGCCCAACGCTCTGGAACGTGATGTACGATGGAGTACTAACGCTGAAGCTGCCCAAAGGTGTTGAGATGGTCGAATTTGCGGATGATGTCATCCTAACGATAACCGGTGAGACGTTGGAAGAGATAGAGATGCTAACGGCGGAAATGTTCGATATCATTGAAACATGGATGACTGGAGCAAAACTGGAGCTGGCCCATCATAAAACGGAGATAGTTCTGGTCAGCAACCGAAAGACGGTTCAGCACGTTCAAATCAGCGTAGGAGGGCATGCAGTTTCGTCAAAGCGTGCACTGAAGCATCTAGGAGTGATGGTTGACGACCGTCTTAATTTTAACGCCCATGTAGACTACGTCTGTGACAAAGCGACAAGGGTGGTCAACGCGATATCAGGAATCATGCCGAATGTCGGTGGACCTAGGAACAGCAGGGGGCGTTTTGTGGCGAATATGGCAAATTCGTTTTTGGGGTATGTGGTCCCACCCGGGGCGGCGGGCCGAAAAACACAGGGAAAGGGAAGGGGACGGGACGGGAAGGAAAAGGAAAGGAAAACGAACAGCCCGTGCCGGTTGGGGGGGTCCCTCCGGCGCGGAAAAGAGGGGGGGGGAGGAGAGAAGGGGGGAAAAAAAGGGGAAATAGGGGAAAGAATGAAATAGAAGGGTGTTTTTTTTTTTCCAATTTTTTTTCATTCATAATTATAATTATATTTATATATTGGTCTTCATCGAGCGTGTGGGAGGTGATTTTTTTTGGTGGTGGTGGTGGTGGTGATCTTTTTTTAATATTTGGTAAAAATTAGATGAAGAAAAACACAGTGAATAAAATATATATACAAAAAATTATTGAAAAATATCTAGTTAAGTTACTCTACAGAATTCCTAATATTGTAGTAATAGATCAGGATGACTTCACATGTGTTTTATCCAATTAAAGATGATTATTGTAGAACCTATGCCTATTTCTAAATCCTGGTTGAATCATTATTATTATGTGTTCGGAAATAGTTCAGGGGAATTGATTTTCAGATGGTAGACAGGTGCTTTGAAAAAAAAACGCGTACGTTCTGTACGAAGCGTTTATTCAAACTGACAGTGGTGAGACAAATTTTCACTATTCTACCTGTTCTCGGTGCTCGAGCTAAAGGGCTCTTCAAACTGAAGACACGCGACGCATTATTCTTCTCCCGTTGATCCACTGAATAAACTGATCTTTGCTACAGCTCGCCGAAGCTCTGATGTAGTCGTTTCGACTGTTACCACCCGTACGATTCCATCAGGTCCTGGGTGAGTTGCCACGATGCGTCCCATGCACCATTGTTGCGTCGGGGCGTTTTCCTCCTCCAAAACTATCATCTGTCAACCTCAATGTTCACCACTCCTTTATTCCATTTGGATCGAGATTGTAGATGGTGCAAATACTCAGTTCACCAGCGCATCCAAAAATGTGCTTTCATCAACTGCACATGTTGCCAACGCCTGAGACGACCGACCATCACTTTCTCGTACGATGGTGCAGGAATGCTCAATGTCGACCTTTGTATTAGGAAGTGCAATGACGTCTACACTTCGATGTCGTTCGAGTCATTGGAGACTGGAATAAGTGGTCGGCTGTTCAGAATCTCTTCACACTGCGCCAAGAAAGTCGACATTTCCCCGAAAGTCAGTTTGGTTTCACCAACTACTCGCTTCCAGCGCGTCACAATATCACCATCTATAGACACAATCGGAGGAACGATTGAAATTTACTTTCAATTTTCTACCTACACAGGGTTGACTCACAACAAACTAGCAACACAGCCAACGTCACAACAGAGCGCCGCAATGCATGTTGTCGATGTGTGTCCTATCGCTCCGTTCGTGTCTCTATTGAGTCTCATCGATGTGGACGAACGAAAGTGCGGTTTCATTCTGCTGATGATAGAGCCTTCACTCAAACAGAAAATATTTATATGGTATATTTATTTATACCATTTTTTCATACGAAAACACGTAAATATTACACGCTGTATGTTTAAATTTTCATTTGAAGGGCGATACGGTCAAAATTTGGTCAATATCAACTTGACGTATTTCTTTCAATTTTGCATTTAAAAAACCTGAACACCCCTCATTTTGAAGGTGTGTGTGTGTAGAATGTTGCTCCTATTTTGATTTTGGAATTCACTCTTCAGTTGTCAAAATGCCGTCCAAGCAAGAAGAGCAGCGTATCAAAATTTTGCTCGCGCATCGCGAAAATCCGAGCTACTCGCACGCAAAGTTGGCAAAATCGCTAAAAGTTGCCAAATCAACCGTTACAAATGTAATTAAAGTGTTTGGGGAACGTTTGTCGACAGCCAGGAAGTCTGTATCGGGGGGAAATCGAAAACCGGAAGCCGCTGAGACGACAAAGAGAGTTGCTGGTAGTTTCAAGCGAAACCCTAACCTATCTCTCCGAGATGCCGCAAATAAGCTGGGTGTATCGTCTACAACCGTGCATCGAGCCAAAAAACGAGCCGGACTATCGACTTACAAGAAGGTAGTGACTCCAAATCGCGATGATAAACAAAATACGACGGCCAAAGCGCGATCCCGGAGGCTGTACACGACGATGCTGACGAAGTTTGACTGCGTGGTAATGGACGACGAAACCTACGTCAAAGCCGACTACAAGCAGCTTCCGGGACAGGAGTTTTATACGGCAAAAAGAAGGGGAAAGGTAGCAGATATTTTCAAGCACACGAAACTGTCAAAGTTCGCAAAGAAATATCTGGTTTGGCAAGCCATCTGTACCTGTGGCTTGAAAAGCAGCATTTTCATAGCTTCCGGGACTGTCAACCAAGAAATTTACGTGAAAGATTGTTTGAATAAACGTCTGCTGCCTTTCCTGAAGAAACACGGTTGTTCCGTACTGTTTTGGCCGGATTTGGCATCTTGCCATTACGGTAAAAAGGCCATGGAGTGGTACGCCGCCAACATTGGCAGGTGGTTCCCAAGGACAAGAACCCTCCCAACACGCCAGAGCTCCGCCCAATTGAGAAATACTGGGCTATTGTCAAGCGGAACCTAAAGAAGACCAAAAAAACTGCTAAGGACGAGCAGCAGTTCAAGGCAAACTAGCTTTCTGCGGTGAAGAAGGTGGACAAGGTGACTGTACAAAATCTGATGGCAGGGGTCAAGCGTAAGGCCCGGCAATTCGGATTTGGAAAAGCGGAAGCCTAACTGAATATTTTTCCTGAATTTTATACTAATTGAACTTGAAAAAGAAATTTAATTTGATTTTTTAAATAAACGATTTCACCGATTTACACGCGTTTTCCCTTGACCAAATTTTGACCGTATCATCCATTAATCGCATAATAACTGTAAGAAAATATATCGAGGAAGGAACAAGAAGGAAATAAATCAAATTGACAGGGATGGTGACAGTGTCAATGATCGCCTCTGAAAGGGTACAATTGAGTAGCGGATTCGTTTTTGAACCTAGGTGGGACCCGGTTCCACCCCCGAATCCAACACATATTCTCAGTAAACCCCACCCCGAGATAAAATTAAAAAAAAGAAAAAACAGCGGGGGTGAAACACAAAACAACCAACCCAAATGGGAATTAAACAAAAAACAAATTCGTATAAGACGCTTCAACTCGAGACAAAATAAAAAGATGAAAAAAGGGAAATAATACTAAAATGGGCCCGGGTTCTTACTGGATTAATTATGTAGTCGGGCAAGTTTCCCATGTACTGATTCACCAGTTGAGGGTTGTGACGACAGCATACGTGACATTTAGAAAGGATTTTTTTGAACAGCATATTCGTGTTCACGGGCAAATATCGCTCTCGAACAATCGAAAGTAGTCCTTGCTGTCCGACGTGGAAGTTACATGATGCTTCGACGTGGAAGTTACATGATGCTTTCCGTTATACGGAATCGAAGAGTATTTGAGTCAGCCACCCACTCAAATCAAACCATCAGTGTCGATGATTGGTGCCAATCCGCTGTACCTATGTCGTCCTTTCACGCCACGATCCAAGGCATGGAACAAGTCCTGGAACTACTCCTTCGAAACCATCATCCTAATAGCATGGTGTGCACGTGCCATTTCTTGCCCTTAGAATAGCAAATTGTTTCGAGTATTAGTGCGTACGTTACCGATTAATCTAAATACATAAGCCCTATGCTTTTTGTAGTCGTCGAAAGATGCTCAATCTGGTCATGTCAATCGATGGATTCTTCTGCATAGTAGTAGCCACGACAGCCGTGGACCTCAGTTCAGGAAGCTTAGTGTCGGTCAGCTTGATTCTACCTTAGCCGTACATTGGAGTTTGTTCCCATAAAAGTGGACATGCTTTCCACCATTTGTCCATCGTCGAAAGTACAGCTGGAAGTACACCTCGCAAAATTAAGTCAGCTGGGTTGTCCTCAGATTGTACGTATTGCCAACGATATGATTGCGTCATCTTGAGTATTTTGGCAACACGGCAACACGGACGAATTTATTCAAAGCAAGCGATGATTTTTCCCAGCCAGCACAAAACTGCTTGCGAGTCGAGATGAAGTGTCACACTCTTGAATGAGATTCCCAGTTCTGGTGAGAAGTTAGTCTCCAGCGTGGAATTCTCATCGGCTTCAAGTGAGCCACTGGTGCTATAAACCCGATTACATCTATGTAATTTGCAGTGACGCATCAGCAAATCCATGAAGCTCCACTTCGTTTGCGTAACCAGTGGCAACACATCGTTTTCTCTGTAGCTTATCAACCAGAAGGAGCTGTTGTCGGAAATCAATCCACATTTTCATTTGCTGTTCCGATAATGTTCAGATCGAAGAAAACACTTTTTGAAGCAGGCTTTGGCGCACAGCTCAAACTGAAATTGTTTATTTTAGTTAGTAAGATTTTAATGAACAAGTAATAAAGCAACTTACAATCAAAGGTGTTCTTCAGTATTAATCTTTGAACTGACAAATCAATAACTCCCTTTTGTGAGCCTAATAAACGTTAACCTTATTAATTTGCAAATGAATCTAAACAATTGTTACTTACAAATCCGAAAATAACTTTATCAAATTCACTCCGAAATTCACTCCAAAATTAAGAATATAGTAACTATGCTGATAACAATTTAAACTAGCTTTCTGATGACCTCACTTTAATTATTCTTCTCGCTGATCCCAATGTCAATATCTACGGTTGACAGCTGTCACGACCGTGCCTTGATGTATGCTTGTTTCCTCACTTCGCAGCAGGCCCATCTTTGAGCCCACTGGTATTGTGCCCAGCGGTGGTGGCAACATTCCCCCTCCCGTAACTCTGGTCGGTGTCACGGATCTGACTAGAATTACTCCTGAACTCCATCACCGCTAGCTTGGCAACAGCCCGTTTGTACAGGCCCTTCGCTGTTCTTACCATTGCTCGACGTACTCTCCCATCGATGCCTCTAATGACCTTCTCCACGACACCGCGGATCCAGGTTCTACGGTTGTTCCCGTCAACTACATACACCAGCTCTCCTTCTTGAATTGGTTCTTGCTCCACGTGCCATTTGGTACGATGATTAATGGAGGGTATGTATTCCTTCAGCCACCTCTGCCACAGCATATCCGCCAACTCCTGAGAACGCTTATAGTTGTCTCGCAACGCTTCGGCCGAATTGGTCAGCACGTGAGTGTCTTCACGCTCTCCAGCAGGCAGACCGTGGAGGAAGTGGTTCGGCGTGAGGGCTTCGACGTCTGATGATTCCTGTGGCACATATGTGAGTGGCCGAGCATTCACCATGTCTTCAGCTTCAGCCAGCACAGTGAGTAGAATTTCGTCCGTCAATTTCCTACCGTCATGTAGAGCTTTGAGTGCGTCCTTCACCGATCTCACGAGCCGCTCCCAAATGCCACCCATATGCGGCGCTGCAGGTGGGTTGAAGGTCCACCTGGTTCTGGCATCGGTGAAAACATCCGCACACTCCAGTTCAATACGACGCACATCTTGTACCAACTCCTTACTGGCTGCTTGAAAGTTCGTGCCATTGTCCGAAAAGAACTCCAGTGGTGCACCTCTCCTGCAAATGAATCGCCTGATTGCCATCACGCATGACTGGCTGCTTAGGCTATGAGCGACTTCCATATGAATTGCCCGGGTCACTAGGCACGTTAATAGGCAAATCCATCGCTTCTCCGAGCGTCGTCCAACCGTAACGATTACTGGACCAAAATAGTCGATCCCCACATAGCTAAACGGACGTAGTTGTGGAGTGAGACGCTGCACAGGTAGAGGTGCCATTCTGGGCACTGCTGGTTGGCACTTTTTGATTTTGCACCACACACAGTTCTTCGTCACCTGCAGTACTGCTGCTCGAATATTCTGAATGTAGAAGCGCTGTCTTAGTTCGTTCACCACTGTCTCACGGTTTGCATGGCCGAACTTTACATGATATTGTAGAAGAAGCTTGTTTGTGACATCGTGGCCCTTCGGAAGTAAAATCGGGAATCGCTGCTCGAATGCGATGAAATCTGCATGGGCCGACCGCCCTTCCATCCGGATTACTCCAAATTCATCCAAAAAAGGGGACAATCTGTACAGTGGACTGGATCGTTCAATGATGTGCCACCTTGCCTGTGGTAGCTCACGGTTCTTCAGCAACGTTTTAAGTTCATCTGCAAACCCTTCTTGCTGTGCAGCTTTCCACAGATAGTTCTCCGCTTGCCGATGTTCTTCGAACTTCAGGGGAATCTTGATTGCCGACAACGAAGTTTTCAGCGACTTCTCCAACTCGGGCGTGGCCAGAACCGTTTCGATTGGCAGTTTCTTCACTTTTCTGCGGCAGTTTGAGATGAACCGGAACACGCAAGCCAAGCATCTCACCAAAATGTTCCAGCGCGAAAAACGAGAGGTGTCCACTAGATGCTTATGGAAGGATATTTCGTGAAACAAATGATACGCCCTAAGCTCTTCTTCCACATTTGATGGAGGCAGTTTTCGCTGTGGCCATTCTTCTTCAGGACGGTACAGAAATTCCGGACCATTTACCCACTTTCCACCGGTTTCCAATGGCGGCCCGTTGGTTCCCCACTTGGTTAAAACGTCAGCTATGTTGTTCTTTGAAGGAACCCAGCGCCATTCAATTGGGTTCGTAAGACTAAGTATTTCTCCGATGCGATAGGCTACAAATTGTTTGTATTTCCTGTGATCGGAACAAATCCAGGAGAGTACAGTTGCAGAATCAATGTGAATCACGAGGCGTTTCACCTGCACCGAATGATTGGCCTTCACCACAACGGACATTCTTGCGCCAAGAACTGCAGCTAGCAGCTCCATCCTAGGGATCGACATATACTGTAGTGGGGCCACCTTCGATTTCGCTGAAATCAGTGCTACTCGCGGTTGTCCATTCACCAGAATCCGGAAGTATGCAACGCAACCGTAGGCATCCTCGCTGGCGTCCGCAAATATGTGAAGCTCGATGTTCTGATAGTCAGCTGGCGTTACACAGGGGAAGTAGCAGCGGGGGATTTCCATGTCTTGAACTCGTGGGAGCACATTAATCCATTTAAACCATTTCTGCGCCGATTTTTCATCAATGATCTCGTCCCACGGACACCCATTTCTCCAAAGGTCCTGGATGATTAATTTTCCGAACACAGTAAACAATGCCCACAGCCCAAGAGGGTCGTAGAAGCTCATAACAATGCTCAACAGGATTCGTTTCGTTGGCAGCTTTCCATCCGTCAAAAACGACTGTAGATCATCACGCATTACGATGGCAAATACAAAAACATCCTTTATCGTGTTCCATGACATCCCCAAAACTCTTTCCATACCGCTAGTCTTGTCACAATTGAAATGGATCATTTTATCTTCAGCTTGCTCGCCGAAGTGCTGTAGAAACTCTGGGCTGCTCGACACCCATTTTCGAAGCTTGAACCCTGCCTTGGAATGGATGAATGCAACCTCGCTTGCCCGATTGATGGCCTCACTTACCGTGAATGTTGAATCTAAATAATCGTCGACATAATGTTTGTTGACTATTGCCTCAGCAGCATCAGGATACCGGCCAGCAAACTCCTTCGCGTTTCGGTTTTTTATGTACTGTGCAGAACACGGAGAGCAGGTTGATCCAAAAGTGCCAACATCCATAACATAGATAACTGGAGGGCCTGATGTGTTCGGTCGAAACAGGAACATCTGCGCAGACTTATCGCTCGATCGTATTTTGAACTGGTGGTACATCTCCGCAACATCACCGCCGAAAGCAACTGGGCGTTCACGGAAGGGACACAATACTGATGGGAGACTGGAGAGAAGATCGGGACCTTTCAACAATTCGGAATTGAGCGACGTTCCTTGGACGGATGCCGCTGCGTCCCATACCAGCCGGACCTTGCCCGGCTTTTTGGGGTTCAGTACTACATTTAGAGGGAGATACCAAACCTTACCTGGTTCAGCTTCTGATAATTCCTTAGGCGTTGCGACGTGAGCGTAACCTTTACATTGATACTCGGCAATCTGCTTCTCCACATTCTGCTGCAACTCCGGATTTCTTGACAACTTTCGCTCCAGGGTTTTCATGCGTTTCAGCGCCATCGGGAAGCTGTCTGGCAGTTGTGGATTATCATTTTTCCACAAGAGACCCGTTTCGAAGCGCTCTCCGACACGGATGGTTGTTTTCTCCAGCAGCTCTCTGGCTCTGCGGTCTTCAGTGGATTCTGGGAGCACTGTGACCGCCATGCCAGACTCTTCCAAAGTGAAATGCGTTCGAAGAAGTTCTTGTAGGTCCTGGTCTACTAGTTTGCCGGATACGTGATGGCCAGTGAAACCCACTGATGGTTCTTCGTTACCTTGAGGTCCGTATATTGTCCAACCAAGTTTCGTCCGAACGGCAATTGGTTCACCAGGTTTGCCGACCCGTGACTCTAGCGGTGCATACACGTGCAGGTGTTTGAGGCCAATGAGAATCTTGGGGGGGCCATCCACGCAATCAGCCACTGGTAGGCCACAAAGGTGCTTGAACCGGCCTGCTAATTCTGCAAATCGAATCTTTTGTTCCGGCAATTGCAGCTGTTGCACAGTATGAACGTTGCGTAAAAGGAATTTCTCTTTGGATCCTTTGGCAGAGATCGACACATCAACGGACCTCGAATCTCGTTCTAGCCGACTCATACCCGCTGTCCACTTGACAAGTATTGGTTTCCATGAGCCGTTTAGCTTCATGTGATTTGCAACACTGCTTTCCATAAGAGAATATGACGAGCCTTCGTCCAAAAATGCAATGACGTCCATACTGCGTTTACCGTTATACAGCTTAATCGGAACCACTCGGAAAATAACGGGATGCAGTTCCAAATTGTGCACATGGCAGTTTGTTGTTACTTGCATGGTAGGGTTCGGCGGATGGATGAGGTGGTGGTGACGATCTTTACACTCACCAACGTTGCAATGCCCTTTGAATCGGCATCGCGTTTGTCCGTGCTCATTGAGGCATAGCTGACACAAATTCCATTTCTCCACAAGCTTCATTTTGTCTCTCCATGCTAGCTTCCGGAAATCTTCACAATAACGAATGCGGTGGTCTGTTCGATTGCACGCACGGCACGGTTTGCGATTTTCATATTGACCATCACTCCTTTGCTGTCCGACTGACTGATTCAACGGTTGATCGAATCCTATGTGCGTGTTCAAAAATCCATCGTGTTCTTTAGCTTTCGATTTCTTCTCCTTCCGGTCCCGATTAAGGCGATGTTCCATTTGAGGATCAACATAGAGTGTCGCTTCGGTTGCTTCTGAGACAACTACTGAAAGAAAGTTCGAAAATGTGCTCAAATTAACTGCGGCGTGCTGACGTTTGTACCTGACCCATTCCAATTTTGTGCTGGGAGGTAGTTTCTCCACTAACTCGGTGATGAGCATGGGGTTTACGAGATGATCCATCATTTCAGATGCCACCAAATGATCGCACAGTTGTTGAACGACCATGCCATAGTTGATAAACGTTGACAAGCGATCAATACGCGGTGGTTCCACTTTTCTAGCTTTCTGCATCAATGAATGTAAAAGTTGTTCTGGCCTACCATAAAGAAGTCGAAGTGTGTCGATCACCCTAGGAACCGATTCAGGAAGAAGCAATCTGCTTCTGACCGCCTCCAACGCTTGGCCCTTGATGCTCTCCTGCAGTCTTCCTAAATTTTCGAGGTTCGAGTAATTGCACGCATTATTCCCGTTGTTAAAGTTGCTAATAAATAAAGGCCACTCTTCTGATCGCCCCGTAAATACCGGCAATTTGGCAAACGGGCCTTTTCTCGCGGCAATCTGAGATCTCGTTAGCTCTGGTTCTGCAAACTGCACTAATTGATTCACGTTCATGCCGGGCACAACTGGATTTGTTAGATTTTGAACCGGATAAGAAACTGTACATTGCGCTGGTATTGGTACCGATGAAATCGGAATAGGATATGGCGGTTGACGTGGATAAGCCAAAGGGTTAGGTGCTGGATTTGATACTTGTATCGGAGCTGGCATAGGTACCGATGGAATCGGAACTGCAGGTGGCAATGAAGTCGTTGATACCGGTGTTGCCGAAACCGAAACTGGAATCGGAAGAGGAAATTGTTCAGCAGTTTGAGGCACTGGTAGAGGCGGCAATGTATTTTTGTTCCTATTAGGGACAAGCAGCAAAGGGTTCCTAAGCGGTGTATTTTCCTCCGAAACCTTTTCAAGGAACGACTGACGATGGTTGACATCACCAAGCTGCGATGTAGATTTTGGTGTAGAAAATTTTGGATAAGCGTTCCGATTGTTGGCATTTTGCTCGTTCGGAAATTTCATCTTCTCCTTTTCCAATGTTTCCATATCCACATTTGTTTGCACCTGATATTGTCCTATGTTACCTCCGACAGCGCCCTCCTCCTGGTTTAAAGGGTCATACTGGAATTCCTCGTATAATTCATTCCGCATTTGATTGAACTCAGCTTCCATCGCTTTCCTCCGTTCCAACATTTTGCGCTCCAGCAGAAGCTGCATGGTTTTCTTTTGTTCCTCTCGTTTCAACTGCCGTTCAAAATTTCTCTGCATAAGTGCTAGTTCTTGCTGAAACTGCATTTCGGCTTCCAGATCATTTTCATTGCCTTCCGCTGGCTCGCTTTCAGTCAATGGTTGAGTTGGGACGAGAGGGGTTTCGGCTCGTTTACATTCGTCACACGTCCAAGAAACGTTCGTAATCTCCTCAGTCACACCCACGCAATGAAAATGAAACCATCTCTTGCACTTTTCACAGTAAACCATATGGCTATCCGCATGATTTGGTTGGTCGCAAAGTGCACAGTCATACCCGGTCATTTCGGGGTTATGTTCAGCGACGGACATCTCTATCTTTGACTTTGATTTTTGAGTTTGTTCAGATCGAAGAAAACACTTTTTGAAGCAGGCTTTGGCGCACAGCTCAAACTGAAATTGTTTATTTTAGTTAGTAAGATTTTAATGAACAAGTAATAAAGCAACTTACAATCAAAGGTGTTCTTCAGTATTAATCTTTGAACTGACAAATCAATAACTCCCTTTTGTGAGCCTAATAAACGTTAACCTTATTAATTTGCAAATGAATCTAAACAATTGTTACTTACAAATCCGAAAATAACTTTATCAAATTCACTCCGAAATTCACTCCAAAATTAAGAATATAGTAACTATGCTGATAACAATTTAAACTAGCTTTCTGATGACCTCACTTTAATTATTCTTCTCGCTGATCCCAATGTCAATATCTACGGTTGACAGCTGTCACGACCGTGCCTTGATGTATGCT
This sequence comes from Aedes koreicus, assembly GCA_024533555.2. Lineage (NCBI taxonomy): Eukaryota > Metazoa > Arthropoda > Insecta > Diptera > Culicidae > Aedes > Aedes koreicus. Next base: position 459,386 of record JAHHFK020001855.1, read on the forward strand.
TGTTTCCTCACTTCGCAGCAGGCCCATCTTTGAGCCCACTGGTATTGTGCCCAGCGGTGGTGGCAACATTGTGAAATTGGTTTCCCTCGTTCCGCGAAATGTTAACAATAGGGAGGAGGCAGTCCCATGCTCCCTATCCAAATCGTTTCACTTGGGTGCCCTGATGGTCCCTCCCTTTCCCCGTTATATGTTATTTAATATTTAGTATATTTTGTACACACAATATTAGGATATCATTATAGACAAACATGCCAATTTATTCAAATTTCAAACTTGAATGATACTACCAATGGATTGTTACTGAAAAATAAATAAAAATTAGATATGAATTAATATCCTTCTTGTCCTGGAAAAGCTGAAAACAGAATAGATCATTCCAAATACCAAAGATAAAATTTCAATAAAAGATATTGTTTTATAAGACATGTTGTAATATTTTTCTTTATACTGTTCTAGTAACATTTCAAATATAGCAATTGGAGTGAACGAAGAGTCCGGTTTGATGATTCCTGAAATAAATGGCTTATCTTACCATAATGCCACTAAACACAATATTAAAATATAATCTTACATTGCTTATAAGCACATGCCAGTCTTTTATGAATATAGTAGTTAAATTCAGAAGTGCAATTTTAAATTAAGTGTAATGCTGAAATGCTGAAAAACAAATTGAGCCTTTGATGCCCGTCGTGTTGCTCCCGGTCTTACGTGGTTTTGGAATGCAAAAATGATTCCAAAGCGAGCTGAAATTATTGATAAAATGAGAATGGGAAATATACAATATGATTTAAAGGTACACGATCTTCAGTCGCACCCCCTCACTTCGCTATTGTCAGATTGACAACATTGCCCAGGCTACGCCAACCAGCGTCTCCATGTTTCAGCTGGCAGTCTTTTGTGATCATATGACTCGTGGAGGCGTGAGGTAGGAACTTGTGAGGATGAGAGGTCGGCCGCATCCTCCTTCAAAGTTGTCAAATCACCATTTGAAGCCCTTTTGAAATATTGGGCATTTTTATACTTAAACTTCCTGAAATTATAACCTTGGCAATTGTATCCTTATTTCGATCTTACGGAGCTAATGTTCATCTCTGATATGTCGCCCTAACATACACGTCGCCTATTTAGGAAGAGGTGCTACTAAGGTGACATAGTTTTACAACTACAGGGCTGATATTACCAGTTCCAACTGCTTTCGTTTTCTATTAAACGAAATTAGTACTGAAGCTACATCCAGATTTCAATATTTGACCATTATCAGTCTTCGTTTACTAGTTCTACACTCATCACTGAAATGGCTGAGCAACTATCTATCTCCATATTGAATATCTTCCCTTTAATTTCAACTTTGAGGATGCAAGGTACACTTATATTGTTGACGTTTCTAATCATTAAACAAGTATAATCACCTCTCGATGTAGTAGTTAACATGAAGCCTTTTGAAAAGTTCTTTTGGCTCCTCCGTATACTATTCCTCAACAAATTTTACTGTTCCCTTGTTGTTGTTTGTACATTTCCATACCCATTTCGCTGAATGTGAACATTAACTTTATCATAATGACAAAAAAGGGAATACCTCCTCATGCAACCTAGTCAACAATTTTGGGAATTTGATATAGGCTCTATAGCGACGTCATGCTCTATCAGTAAAAGGTTTACTTCTTGGTGGTCTTCTACTTCTGTTTACTTGATATGAATTGTAACTTGAATTTCTCTCCAAAAGCTTAAATTTTACTGAATTAATGTTACTAAATTAAAACTGAACTCGTTTGCATGAAATTGCCATTTTCTTTTTTTTAACTATTCGTTAACCTGTATTTAAAACTAGTTCTTCCTCATTTAGTAACCTGCAAATCTTTATCTCACACGTCACAGATCAGTTAATCTCCGATGGCGAAATCACGAATGACAGTATTAAGGTGCGCCTAATAAAGTGCAATTTTTGGCAGGAACCAAAAAAATACATTTTCAAAGGACCTACGCAACTTCAGTTAGCTCATAGTTAAAAAAAAAACATTATGTTGTTGCTACTATGTTTATCAATAAAATTCAATACAACCCCTTAACAATGTTGAAATGCAGCACGAAGTGGTGAAAGGTATTAAAACTTTTCCACCACCACTTTATCCTTCATCCTGTAAATATCCACCCACTTCCGTTCATCGAGGACCGGAACGTTCAAAATTCATACGGCAAGAGCTACACACCGTAAAGCCATAGAGCTCAGCAGGTGGATCGTTTCTCGTGTCCTGACCACATTCACCGTGTGGCGTGCTAAATTGATCCGAAACACAACAACCTCCTCCGGTTTTCCGTTTGCACTCTATCACAGTCTTTCTTCAAACGATACTGGCCCAGGCTCCGCTCGCTGTGATGACCTCTCGTTACGCTTGGCACGGCGATGGCGTCCAGTCGAATAGCTCCTTGGCCTTAGATTAGAGAACATCCGAAAGTTATAATGTTTGTTTGTTTCAGACAAAAGGTAAGAATGATTAATTGCGAACATCTGGATTTTGGGTCCGTGCTCACTGAGTCGTTCCTTGCAGGCATGGCAATAAGCGGTTTCGAGTGGAGGAGGATTTCGGTGGGATTTGTAACTGCTGCTGCAAAAGTTGTAGCGGTTGGTTTTATGGTTGTTCATCACGTTAAGCATTTCTTGTTGCTATTAATGAGGAAAGTTGCTACCTTGAGTTGATGTTGGAGTACATTTCTTGGGGTTTCGCTTTCGTGTTACGGCATCAGAGTGTTCATGAATCTTAGCTCATTATTTCTCTGTGAATGGATACTTTTTACGTGTTAATTAGAGACGATTTTTTTTCTGCCTCTTTTTTTGCGTAATCCTGAATCAATTAGGACTCGTTGTGTTGAGTGATAAAAACATTACAGCAGCATTTTTCCTTTTTTCACTCCTTAGGGCAATGATTCGAATGTATTTCAAATCCTTCATTACCATAAATAAATCAAATCTAACTCAATTAGGAAAATCCTTACGGCAAACAGTGTTTTTTTTTTATTCTGCTTTCATTCTGAGAGTTCGGATGGTGGCATTTATAGCTGGGGTGGCTGAAATTTGTCGGGGAGTTGTTTGGAAAGCATTTCGACACGCACTTCAAGGGCACACCCCATCAAGTAACAGGATGACAACGATCCTTGTCACGCGTTTGTGGGAATGATGGTTTGCCATGCCAATGTTGGAATATGCTTTCGTTGACGACATTTCTCTCCATCTCAGCATCTCGTTCTCATTAACATTGAGGGCGTATGGCGTTGCGGTGTCACATTTTCGCGCTTTTCCATAAGTATGGGTGCCATTAATGGAGGTTACCCCACAAAGTGAGTGTGCTGATAGTGCCTCATAAAAAATGAATACTGAAACACAGTAACCATTCAATGAAGAACGTAAAATGAAGATACTTTATTTTTGTACTACTCGTATATTGCAGACTAGCAACTAGTTCAATTACTGGTGCAATGAGAAGTAAAGGGTGGAACGGTCAAAAATTGGCCAAACATGATTAAGTGTACACTGATTAGTTCTTTATTTCTTTTTGATCAATCTTTATTTCTTTTTGAAGTTCATCGTCTACAAAGCATAGGACAATTATAAGATTAGGCTTCCGATTTAACAAATGCGAACTGTCGGGCTTTACGTTTCACACCATCCATCAAGTTTTGTTCCGCTGTTATATCCACCTTATTTGATGCTGAACGCCAATTTGCCTTGAACTGTTTTTCACTTCCAACTTTTTTTTTGTTAGTTCTCTTTATGTTTCTCTTTATTATTTTTCAATTGGGTGCAGTTTTGGCGAGTTTGGAGGGTTTTTCTTCTTCCGTACGATTTGCACACTTTTGGCGGTATACCATTCCTGAGCCATTTTATCGTATTGGCAAAAAGCGAGGTCTGGCCAAAACAGCACGGAACAACTATGTTTCATCGTCCATTACGACGCAATCAAACTTGGTCAACAAACTCGTGTACAACTTTCGCGCTCTTCCTTTGGCTGTGGTGTGTTGCTAATCATCTCGATTTGGTGTTACTGTAACCTTATATGTTGACTGCGGCTTCCTGGTTTCGGTTTCCTCATACTTTACCCGAATATTTTTTCAACATTTGTCACGGTTGATTTGGCAATATTACGTGATTGTGCCAAATCAGCCTGGGAATAATTTTGATTTTTCTTATGCTGCCCTTTGATTTTGATACGCTGCTCTTCTTGTTTCGACGCCATTTCCACAACTGAATAGAAAATGGCAAAAACAAAATAGAGTCAACATTTTGTACGTATACACCTACAAAATGAGGTGTGTTTAAGTTTTTTAAATGTACGATTGAGAAAACTACGTCATATTTGAGTAGACCAGTTTTGGCCGTTCCATCCTTTACACCAACAAAGGCACAGGATCCATTGCTTTTCAAGCTACTATTGCATTAATTCATCCAATTAGAAGCTGAACAGAGCGCTCTAAGGATCAGAAGGTTTGTGAACCTTTTCGTAGGTGATCGCACATGTTCGCATTCTAAAAATTGTTAGATTTAATCCTTTAATTATGAACAACGAAGATTGGATGGAAAAAAAAATACAATTTTGACTGTTCATATCAAGTTATTGATCCTGGGCGTGCATTGTGCGAAAGAAGTGGTCCAAACCTCCGTCAAGGATCGATTGTATTCTATACAGACGGTTCAAAAATGAACAATCAAGTGGGAGCAGGTGTAGCTGGTCTAGGGATTGACATATCAATTTCAATGGGTCAGTGGCCAACTGTATTCCAAGCTGAAATTCAAGCAATTCTGGAATGATCTGTTATTTGCTTACGCATAAACTATAGATACTCAAATATATGCATTATGTCGGACAGTCAAGCAGCTCTAAATGATTTAAAGTCAGCAACATGCAATTTCAAGCATATTTGGGAATGTGTTCAATCAATTTGTACTGGGTTCCTGACCATTTTGGAATTGATGGAAACGAGAGAGCCCATGAACTAGCAACACTCGGATCGTCTCATCAGTTTTTAGGACCTTAACCCTTTTGTGGTTTATCTGATTCTTCCCTTAGAATGGAGATGAATACCTGAGAATTCTTGAAAGTGGAGGCAAACTGGAACAACATTTTCATAGCTACGCAATCAAAGCGGTTCATCACTCCAAACATTTCAATGACTCGCAAATTAGTTGATCTTACCAAAAAAGAACTAAAATTATATACAGGCCTTATAACTGGTCACTGTCCGAGCCGATATAACTTGAAACTGATAGGAAAACTTCAAGATGATTCATGTCAATTTTGTGACATGGATAAAGAACACTCGGAACACTTGTTATGCCACGGCCCGGCAATCTCCAACAAAAGATTTAAGTTCTTCAGCAAAGGGCTACTAGAACCCTCTGAGATCTGGAGAACGAACCACAGTACGGCAGTGCAGTTTATTCGGTGTGTTAAACCGTCCTGGGACAATGCTTGAGGTCAAACATTGGCGATCACTTCTAGCAATAGTGATGCGTCATGCTGACAATAACTAAAACAATAAAAAAGGGGGATTTATCACAATACACAGATAAAAAGAAAATTGAATTTGTGAAAGGGGATTGAGAAGGGATGGAGGGGGTGGGTGATCTAAAAATTGGTCGCAGTGATGAAGATACCCGAAACGAAAAAAAAAACGGAAGCCCAATACGTTTCGTCTTAAGTTCATTGAACTTCTTCTGTTTTCATAGTTCAGACTTATCACAACATACACAGAAAAAAATAAATAATTTTAACAAACGCGTAAAATTTCCGCTCGTTTAATTCCAAGTCAAAGGAGGCGTAAATGACGAAATTGTTTGCAATCTTTCATGCGCCATACAACAATGTTTGCAATCTTTCATAAAATAGCCTAGATTCAGTTATCTGGCTTAAATTTACATGAAATATCTCAGTATTTTCTGCCAAATTTAGCATTCCCTTTATTTGCATTAGATAACGCAGAAAATGCAATGTTTCTTTTTATCTGTGTACATGAGATTTCACCTGTGACGCGGTGTTTTTTTCTTGTCATATTTTCTGCTTGTGTCCAATAAATTTAAAAATTAATTTTCATTTATTTATACCACCTAATCGATGCAGTTTTAAATGCTAAGCGATCTGTGTTGTGATTGAAAACGTTCAAATGTGGAGAAAGCATCGACACGAAAACAAAGTGAATTTAGAGGGTGGTTGTTTTCTGTACTGGGGCGATAATGTCTGAAAAAATATGTTGAGGCAACAGTTTTGGCGACTCGAAAACTGCTGTATGTTAATGAGGACAACGGCTGAATTGTTGCCGATCGAAACGAATATAGCGGTGCATGCGTTGATTAAGTGGTTGAAGAAAAAATTAACAAAACCAAAAATGCAAAGAACAAAACACGAAGAGGAAGAATGTTGCATTTTGTTGCACAGCAATGTTTTTTCGTGGAGATGGTCGTTCTTCTTGAATGAGAACGAGATCGAGTAAAATTCAGCTAAGTATAATATTCTAAAATGTTCATGGACGATCCAGACCTCGTCTATACAGAATTGAAGGGCCGCATGTATTGATACGGTTTGGGCCCTTTCATTTTTTATTTTGAAAACTCTCGTTATTGTCAGGCACCCTCGCATTACCGTCGTAACGGATATTTCAATCTACATTTGTAGTATGTAGTATGTATGAGAATGTGTGTATGTGTGTGTGGGGGGGGGGGGGTGATTTCTTCTTGCATCCTTCTTCTTTTTGCAGAAAGCGAGTAGTGGCGCTATAACCAGAAGCCATTAAAGGCTAGGACAAGAGTTAGTGCTCATGTCCCAACCGATAGACAAGCCTTGGCATTGGACCCTGGATACAAGTAGGAAACGTTTGTGTTCCAGCCCAGAATCAATCGATTCTGAAACATGAATGCTTTCATCGTCTGGTAGGGTGGAATCCATAGTGTTATACGTAATCTCGTCGTCATCTGCAGGATTGCGTACTTGTTCCACTATTGCTGTCCACTATAATCTTTCAGAACTTCGTATTTAGCATTCTCATCATCGATGACGCTCGACGCCATAATTTTGGCGATTGAATCTTTTCAACTTTTTCGTGAAACTCTCCTCATCTTCCAAGAACCTCTCGTATAATGATCTGTCTGTAGCGTGACATAATCATTTGGATCACGTTCTGATCCATTGGTTGAACTACAGCTGTGATGTTGGGCGGCATACGCATTGTCCAGATAGCACCGTCATCAGTCTTCAATTCACAAAATTCACAATAACTGCTCGCAAAGGCAGATCAGTTTCTGTCAAAAACTTTCGGAGTTGTGGCACAAAAGGTACGAAACTCCAACAGCGTTTTGAACAGAACGCGCGTAATCCTTGCATGCTTTGATGTGACGTATTAAACAGGCAACTCTTTCAAATTTTTCAACGGTCAGGCAACGGTAAGGGGCAACTTTAATAAACCGTCCATGTTTGCGCATGGCATGAAAGTCAGACGTTCTTTGTTTACTTTCTTTCCGGGCGCAGTAGCCGATTTTTTTGTCAACGTATGTGTTGGTCGGCGTGCATTTGAAATACAGGCCGCTTTCGTCAGCGTTAAAGATTTGACTTGGAAGCGAATCTTTGGAACGCATTTCTGTAGCAAAAACATTGACGTACTCGTTAATAAGTGCCATATTGCTTGACAATTTTTCGCCCGTATTTTTCAGAAGACGAATATAATATCTTTTAATGAACTTGTCAATATAGTCACGACTTCCAAACTTACCCACACTAACCAAGTCATTGAAAAATTTCTCTGATTGAACATGGAGCTTATCCTGGCTTACCGGCATGTGTTGTTGTCTTTTTTGCAAAATGTTTCATCCATTTTGGAGTAGCTAGCTGGCTTGAAGGTTTTGTGATAATATACATATGCTTTCTCGCCAAGGGAAGCCTCCCGCACAATCCCATCCGATTTCCAACTCCAGATGTTTATGAAGGTAACATGAGTTCTCAGCATCTTCTTAAGTGGACATCTAATCAACACTTCCCTCCCATCCCTTACTGATCATAAGGACCTGGCCAGGTGTTTTGCAAAGAGCTCGATGCCTCTACAACAGCCAACGCAGGATTATGTATGGTCGAAACATGCTATGCTATGCTATACAATGGCTTGAAAATAGTTGCTTCAATATTTTTCCATTCAATCTCATCATAACATTCACTGCTAAATATCCATAACGAGACAAATTAGCTACAGATCTGTAATGAATAAAGATAAAGGCTTTATTTATTTATTTATCATTTATTTCGTCCATAAATCTTAATCATTCTTAACTGGTGGCCGTAGAATATATTGATTCATATAACGGTAACAAGAAATACACAATGATACATAAGGTTGTATATTAAGGGAACGCAATGTTGTTGCTGCCATCCAAGAAATCTGACAAATTCTCTTTCACCACCCGTTCTTATATTTTCAGACATTCTTCGCTTTTCAGAGAGCGAGTAATGGCGCTATAACCGCCATAGGGAGCTAGGGCTATAGTTAACGCTAAAGTCCCAACCGTTTGAAGAGAAATGGAGCATCACTTAACCGTCTTAGACTAGATGCTCCCAACGACAATTTTTAAATACATTTTTGTTCTGTACGCCAAACAGGGCTGTTCAACTATTCTCTCCGACTATTCATTTCCTTTTTCCTTTGAGATCTACAGAAGGTTACGCGGGTTCCCCGTGTCTTCTTAAGGTAGATATCAAATCCTCCCTACACTCAGCGAAACAAAAATAGCACCACCAGGTTTTTTCGTAATATTTTTAAAATGTTCATTCGTTTAACGCTAATTTCACCTTACGGTGTATCAGTATTCTACTACACGTCAGTCTTATTAGTTGTTCTGGAAATCTTGGGGACTATTCACATTTAAGCTGAGAAATTCATTTAAAAAAACCATGCGAAACATAAATAGCACCCTGGCACCTTGGCTCTTATTTGACAGGTATTTGTTTTGATTTGCATTCAAACCGATTGGAGGTTAAGTTCTCTTCAAATTGTAGTGGGATCGAATTTTTTTTTCCTGTAATTTTACGGCAATTGGTCGATCCAAGCATCTGACGTACGAGGAAAAGGTAAAAATCAGGGCCTACCACGATGCAAGCCTCTCGGATCGTAAATTCGGTCGAAAACTCTTTCGATCACACACTGTTATCGGAAGCTTCTTGAAAAATGGCAATAAGAGTGGCCGCATCGAGAAACGCGGGAAGAAAAGTAAGCTTTCAGCTAAGGATAAACGGAGAATATGTAGAATTGCAACGAATCAAAAAAGAACAGCGTCACAAATCCGTTCAGAATTGGAGCTTCTGGTGACTACACGTCGTGTACAACAGATTTTGTCCAGCAGCGAGAACTTGGAGTGGCGTAAGAGACTCGGAAAACCCAACCTTACTGAACGGCACAACTTGAATCGGTTAAATTTCGCTAAGAAGTATATTTCCTGGACCGATGAATGGAAAAACGTGCTCTTTTCGGACGAAAAAAAGTTCAACTTGGACGGACCAGACGGATGGCAGTATTACTGGCATGATTTGCGCAAGGACCCGGATGCTAAAATGAGCAGGAACGTTGGTGGTGGTACCCTGATGGTTTGGGGAGTATTTTCCTTCCGAGGCAAGCTTCCATTGGCGTGGATCTCAACAAAAATGAAATCGGAGGATTACATAGAAAGGCTGGAGATAAGTTTGATTGAACACGGCCAGTCATTGATGGGTCCAGATTTTGTTTTCCAACAAGATAATGCTGCAATCCACAACTCAAAACAGACTAAAGCGTGGTTTTCCAATAAAAATATCAAGGTTCTCGAGTGGCCAGCTTGCTATCCGGATCTAAACCCCATCGAAAACTTTGGTCGATACTTGCGGGGGTGGTTGCATGGACGTGGCCAGGTGAGCGATCGAGAAGTGTCTGTGTGGAGATTATTGTGTGAAGAAACGTATCAGCAACTGGTTTCGTTTCATGGTGGCATGCAATGTCTTCAACGAATTATTCCTCATCGTAGCTCCATCCACGAGGTGTGCAAACGTCAATGCAAATGCTAATGCTAATATGAGATTTAACCTGTGACGCCATTATACTTTAAATTACTTATTTATTTATGCCAAAAAAAACCGGACAAATATTGTACATACTGCATTTTGATAAGTGATGATTGCGGACTCCTAGTCAACAGTCACCAGAAAAAAAAAGAAAGATTTTTGCCACGATTTGCTGGAACAAAAAAAAATCACCTCTCTGAATGGCATGTTCGCGGAACGGCAGGAGTGCTTTCCAAGTTGATCGCAATTTTTGCATCGTCACGAAAAGGAAATCTCACCACTTAGCGATTTTATGCTTTTTCACTTGATGCTGTTTTCAGATATGGATCGGGTCAATTAAAACACTTTTTAACGGTCTTATTGTCTTGCATTGGCGAAATAGGTCAGACCGCGTATGGATTCTGATAATAGTTTTAATTGCCTATAAATGCAATCAGTTTATTCAAATTGTTCATTTAGTGCTGTAAAAGCTTGTAATTGCTACCCTGATATTATTTTCATTCTATTACGGGTGCAGCACCATTCTATCGCATTTCGGTGCTGAGCTTTCCCGTACAGAACAATCGTAGATAAAAGAGAGGATTCTCATCTTTCGCCGAATTTATTTTGTTTGCCTCGAAAAGTAATGACGAGTTGAAATTGAATGTAAATAAATTGTCACGTCGTCCCTGTCCCATTCAGGTGCGAAAGAACTGATAATGGTTTGTGTGTGAGAATCACCGGTAAGAATACAAAGCATCCATTTTCGCTTTTCAATTCGCTGGATTTGCCACCGGAGTAGCATTTGGAGTGAACCGAATGAAATATAGAGGTCTCCAAAAATCCCCGACGACGACGACAGGGAGAAAATCACACGCGATGAATATTCAAAATGTATAGCAGAATATGAGAGTGGTGCCCACTAATGGAATTGTCATCTGCCAACTCGCTGATGATGCTGCTACTGAGTGCCTTTTACTCTCTCTACATGGCTACGTGTTGTTATAGATTGTTGTCAGAATGATAAAAAATGATTTTTACAGATCACACAATATGGAAACGCTAAAGGAAATGTTATTAAGCACTTTCCGATTGAGAGTTCTATAGCGAAAACGTTTCGATTGGGTGACAGATTATCTTTACTTGCAGACTATTTGTCAATGAATCAATTAGGCAGTATTATATGACAGCACCTCGCTCGTTAAAATTCAATACAAGTAGCAACAAAATGGGGCATTTTAGTTTGTAAAAAACTGTTTCAAATTTGGACGACCGATAATCACTACTACACAGGGAAATTTAACTATTCGCAACAATCTATGCAGAGTCCATCCTCCATGCGTATTTTTCAGCGTCGGGCAAACTTATAACGTTTATGTTTGTTTACATTTATTTGCTCGCCTCTCTATTACAATCGACAGAATAAAGCGCAACTGCCTAAAAGTATTGCTACAAAGCACATGACTTCTCACGTGAGTGTTACTATTACCGACACCTCTGTTTACTCGGTTATCGTTTCATTTAAACTGCATGTGAAACGGCTTTTTTGTATGCAATACGAAATCAGCTGCATTTTATAAAAGGTAATCAAATGAAACCTACCTAAACTTACCTATTTGAATATATAAATTATCTATCAGATTATCTAGAACTATCTGTCAATATAGCTAAACATTTTTTAAACAGAATTTGGTTCATCAGAACAGATGGCGTAATCATTCATAGATTTTTTGATCATATCGTGTTATAGCTCTTGAGATGAAAGAAGTTAATGCTTATTTTTTTTATGCTGTATTAACGTGACTATCAGTCTTTTGACCTGGCTCAGGACGCCAGGGAGTCAACCTGGACCCTACATTTTGAGTCCATCAACACGTGGGCCAGAACCTATGGCTTTATTTCCATTCCGAAGAAAGACGTGATCAGATATTTTTCGGTTCAGAAAACCCCAACGGCGTCGACTGGAATTGATACCAGACCCACTGGGGTGCGAGATATATGATTAATTGATACCGTTGAAACCACGATTAAAATTTAAAAAAAAATCCTGCACGGAAGACAAAAACATGACTATGAAGTTATTACCCTATTATTGAGACGTTTAGAAGATTGCAAATAGTCCAGATGAAATTGTATAGAACTTGTTGAAATTCTTGTTGTTTTGTCCATTTTTTAAAAGCACAAAACAAATATATTGCAATTATATAGTTGAGGTATTCCAAGCATCTTCAGAAATTGATCCTGATCGACTATTTACAATTCAGCTAAAACTTGCCAGGCTTCTTCCTTTCTTTAAAAGATGCCACCTTGCCATATATTTCCCTCATTTTGTATCACGACTACGTTTCCAAAAGGGCCTGTATAAAAAACGCTAAGTTTGATTGGTTTGTTGTCTTTGATAAAGGTTTAGATAATAATTTGATCGTTCTATAAAAATATACACTAGTGAAAAAATTGTTAAAAAAAAAAATTAAAATAATACAACAAATTTATTATCTCAAAATGCGAATATCTTAAAAAAAATTACATTAAAATTAAAATAGTTTTTTTTTCAATATTAAAATCACAATGTTTGCTTAAAACTATTGGTTGTCTGATCCTGGAGAAATGGGAAAAAAAAAAGTTATATTTTCTTAGAAACTTCACCATTTTTATAGATTGACCGAATGCAATTGTCGCAGACTATATTTGTAATTTGTACCTAATATTTAAGTTATACTGATGGGCTTCAAATGGTGAAATAACAAATTCGATGGAGGGTGCGACCGACCTCTCCTTAAAAGTTCCTATCTCACGCCTCCACGAGTCATATGATCACAAAAGACTGCCAGCTGAAACATGGATACGCAGGTGGCTTAGCCTGGGCAATGTTGCCATTTTTACAATAGCGAAGTGCGGGGGCGCGACTGAAGATCGTGTAACTATAAATCAATTTGTATACACATAACTGTAGATCATATCATATTATTTTTCAATCTCATTTAATTAATAATTTCAGCATACTTTGGAATCACCTTTGCATTCCACACTATCTCAATTTTAAAATTCCCGTATTTTTCCCGAATTTTTCCCGCATTTTTTGCCTAATTTTCCCGACTGGGAAAATGAGTTAATATAATTTGAATATTAGATATTTTTGAAGTTTTCGAGAAAATAGTTCGAACTAAAATTCTGACTTGTTTCATTTTGGCAAAATGATGGTAAGCAGCAGAAAATCGGGCTTCTTGCGTATTGCATACCCTGCTTTGGTCTCTCATTTTGCAAACGAGAACAAAAATCGCTCTATATATGTCACTGATCTTTCAAGTTGCTAAATAAGAAAAATAGTAAAACATTCGAGGTTTTCGACTACAATATGACGCAAGTGCTTTACGTGCATATTGTATCAAGTATTTCTTGACTTCAACGTCGTTGAGAGTTCGTAGACAATTCTCTGAGTTACCAAGCTGTTTTCAGTTTGATTCACCCCAGACACTTTTAATTTATTGAAAACCCTCGCTCCATCGTTGCATTTTCGAGCGACACCATTTCATCAAATGTTGTCAAATTTGGCAGCTCCTTCTTGGAATGACCAATTACAGGGTGCGGCAGAAAATAATGCGTAAATTTGTACTATTTCTTTGAAATCCCATTTTCAACTAATTCAAGCAATAATATCAACTAAGTGATGAACCAGCCCAGGGGCTGAAAATCACTATAATAAAGAAACAAAAAAAAAATAATATCAACATTTTCGAGTGCAGTTATCTTTATAAAGCCCTTTTAAACAAATTTATTCAATGTGTCTTCCATTTTTATTAATAACATCCTCGAGCCGACGCCGGAAGCCAGAGCATGCCTTTCGGACGTAGTCCTCCGACATTGACTGCCATGTGCGTGTTATGGTTGACTTCAGGGTTTTCATACTAGGGTGTGACGTTTTGCAGGCTCGTGCTTCAACATATACCCAAATCGAATAATCCAACGGATTAAGATCTGGACTGCTAGGCGGCCACACATCCTTCGGCCAAAACTTCATATTATCGTTCAACCATTGTTGGGTTCGATTGGACGTGTGACACGGCGCCCCATCCTGCTGTAGGACAACGTTTTGGTCCTCGGAGAAGTTGGCCTTCATCCAGGGAAGCACTTGGTCCTTTAAAATACAGATATACACTTCGGTATTGATTTTAACTCCAGCATCAATGAAAACCGGCGGCATTTTCAAACCATTGGACGCCACCAAGCCAAACATCATGACACCAGCCGGATGTTTGGTTGGAAATTTGAATTTCACTTTTTCCGGAACGTTCTCCATTTTCTGCGGTGAAATGAACCGGTCCGTGCGGCTATTGGCCACAGCATCGATGCTGAAAAGCTTTTCGTCGGAGAACAGGATTATCATTTTTTCCTTCTTCAACAAGGAAAGCAAGATTTTGGAACGAGTCACTCGTAGTTCCTTGACCCGGCCGCAATCAAGTGGCGTTTCACTCTGGCTCTGGAAGATGCATGCAGGTCTTCTTTGATGATTACCCGTATGGATTTCTCCGAAATATTGGCTTCCTTTGCAAGTTTTCTTATGGAACGCACCGGGTTGCGAGCAATTTTTGCACGGACCGATTTTATCACGTTCGGCGTGCGTGCAAAGCGCGGACGTCCGCTTCCCGGCTTCCGCTGCTTAGGACCATCCTGCAGGGACTTTTTTGTGTGGAAAACTGTTACCAAATGGCACCCTACCAACTTGGCAATCTCTTTCGGCTTCTTCTGGGCGAGCAACAAACTGGTGATCACTTCTTTCGCGAGCATTTTGACGAATTTGCAATAAAACAAATAGAATGTTTGGATGCAGCACTTGAAAGTAAACATAAACAAGTACACTTTCGACAGAAATTAGTCACTAGCTACACGATTTAACCTAATACTCAAGTTTGAACATTTTCGCATTATTTTCTGCCGCACCCTGTAGTTCTTTCAATTTGTGAGCCACTGCAGCGCTGAGATAGTCTTTATCTTCTCAGCTCCAGACGCTCTTCGCTATGTCCTTGATGCGAGTTATAACATCAGGGTTAATATAGATGACGCATTAAGGACATACAAGATCAAGTCCCTATCACTTCGAAGTTTGCTGAGCACAAACCTCAAATACTATTAGGATTTCAGGCGTGGTATTTTCAAGAATCGTTTGCTCAACTGGAGCATCTATTGGTTAGCAATTTGAGCGTTGTTTGTTTTGTTTTGTTTGTGATTTTTAGTCCAAAAACGTGAAGTGATAATTCACCTACGCTATAATTCATATGTAGAAAGGACTGCCTCCCGTTTCACCTTAAAGGGTATGTTAATGGAAATTTGTTGAGTAGCTACTTCAGAAAACCACAGTCAATAGATCGACAGAATTTGACGGAAATTTTTGCAAATTCTTTCGCTTTCTTGATTGCCGATTTAGAGGCAAACCTGATTTCGATATTAAAAACCGACAAAAATCTCCGTTCTAAATTCGGATGACTTTTCTTCAGCTTTCTTTCTTCCTGCTTCTTGACTTCGTTCACAAATCTTCTCAAATGAGGCAACATTTGTAGCGCTCTTCTAGCAACTTGTTCATTTTCCACCCAACGAACTCCGCAGAATTTCAGTGGAAAAACGATTTTACATATTTTTTATCTAAAGCTCTCCATAGATAGATAATTCTAATGATCAAATATATCGTCATGCATCAATTGGTCGACATTTTATATTTTCGGAGAAATTTGCGAAATTGGCGAATCTGGTTTTGTAAACAAATTTAAATTGACGACTTCTCACGAATAAAAGCTCAATTTCTTAAACTTAGACCACAATCGAGTAAAAGAAAGCTTCTGCTAGCCGATTGTGGTCTTAATTTTTCAAATACACAGCTCATTTTTTGAAAAGCATTCGTTCAACAAATATGTCTCATGCATTAGGTGTCTTTGTTATTGCTGTGCGTGACTGGTACAATATATTTCTGTCCACTGCAGTGACAAATATTTCTCTTTTATACAAGTGGATTGAGACTTTATGGTATTTTTAAAATGACAGCAGCATTCCTACCCCTTAAATTTCAGTATTACATACAATAGTGATGCTTCAGTCAAAAGTAAAACAAACACAACAGTAAGTAATGTGCGAAACTTCACATGCCACAGCCGTGTAGCCAGATTTTCTAAACGGTACGTTTTTAATAGGCAGAACAAAGCCAGCAAAAAATGTTTCACAAGCCAATTTCAAAAACTGTTTCATTCCGTTAATGAGATCGTTGGACCAAGTAGATGACAAAAACGCTACTCGAATCGTTTGAAAAAGGTGTGAGTATGGTTCCTTCCACATGACAAAAATTCCCGATGGATTTTGAAATTCCCGACTTTTTCCCACATATTTCCCGATGATTATGACCCTTGCGGTGAACTGGCCGGCTTGTCGTGCCGCAAGGGCTTAGTTGGGATTCTTGGTCAAGACCCGAAGCTAATACCTGGAGGTCACATTGGGAATTTTAATATTCACATTAGGTTCGTAGTTGCAGCGCGCTTTGAGATCAGCGCTTTGAGATGCACCCTGGAAACGTTAAGCTCCCCTTAACGGCTAAACGAACTACAACGGAGGAGGCGCCATATGGCGCAGGATCCGGCAGGAAGCCGTAAGCGGTCGTGACATGGGGAACAGGGACGACCCTGGGGTAGCCACCCCCAGACGTTCCTACCTCGGTCCTGGCCCTGGCATTCTCGATCGGAGGAAGGACCATGTGACGCGCGGTTCGGCAGGTAACGTAAGTGGTCGGGCAGGGAGATCGCGGACGATCTGGCGCGGACGTCCCGAACCCTGCTTGGATCCAGGAGCATCTCGATCGAATCAGCGTGAGGTCGGTGAAGCTAACTACTAAAGACCTATGTAGTTAGACATAGCACAGAGAACAGACATTGATGCCCATATAACTTTTCTTGAAAAACGTGTGTAAAAGTTAATATGGGCAGCCGGTATAAAAAACAAGTGTAGAGAAAAACAAACAAAATTTTTCAGATTATGTGCAAGGCCTTTTATTGATAAACATTGACATGACAGTTATCGCACAAATGCAGCGCTACCTACCAGGAGCATAACGACATACATTTGAAATGTCGGTTTAAAGTTTTACACAAGTAGCAGACCGAAGATGAACGTCTGTTCTCTGTGGACATAGTGAGTGCGTAAAGCACACTAGCCCCCTCCCTGAAGTAATACCGAAAGGTGGTTCCGGGGAGGGCCGGGGCTGGAGGCACGGGTGGGTTTTTAGTGGGTCGAGGAGTTGGCGCCCTCATCCCCACACCCTGAGTTCTTCAGGAGTCTGTTTGCAGATTTTCCATCCCGGCTGAAAAAAAAAAAAAAAAAAAAAAGACGTCCCGGTCCTGGTACATCCTCTGGACCAAATTTTCCGGAGTCGTGTCATGACCGCTTACGGCAATCATACCGGTTCTCGCGCCGTCAAAGCGAGGACATGCGAAGAACACATGTTCCGCAGTTTCTTCGACTCCCGCGCACTAGCTGCAAACGGAGGACTGTGCATGCCCATATTTGTGCATGCAGGTATTGTCTAAAACAGCCGTGGCCAGACAATATCTGCGTTAAGTGATGCCTTAGATCCGTCCTAATGACATGGAAGGACATTACAGGAAATAGAGGCAAAATACATTTTTTATCTTTTTTGTTGTTATGATATGATAGTATATTATTGCGGATAAATTGGTTTCAGGTTATGAAAATTTGGGATGTACTGTTTTTGGCATGATGTATTTCAGGTCTTCCAGGTCATTAGGTATTGTTAAATAATTTAAATTTATTTATTTAAAATTCATTTTTTTTCATATGGCTGTCATATATTGTCTAAATTTTCTGGTTCATAGTGGATGCGCAAGTTTGTCTACAATTGCAACAAAACAGCAGTCGGCACACATGTAATTTTCAGTTCATATTATAATATTCCTTCACTATAAATATTATCTTACATAATATTGTTTATTGTGATTGTACAATGCAATATTTTTTGAATTAATATACATTTTAAGACAATGCTTAACATTTATAAATTTTTCAATAGTATCTGGCCCTAAACTAACAATGTCTATTGGAATCGATGCGTAAAAATATTTCTTATCGATTGGTGCAACAATTTCGAAAATCTTTGGAGAAACGACTGAGATATTAACGCTCAAAACCTGACCACTTTTCGTGACGGTCGCAATTCGATTTTTTTTTAAATTGTACCCCAGTATAGATAACAAAGACGTAGTTCTACGTCAAAAAACATTAACAACGTGTCTTATAAAATAAAATCTTTCATTGAAATTTTATCTTTGATATTTGGAATGATCTATTCTGTTTTCAGCTTTTCCAGCACTAGTAGGATATTAATACATATCTTATTTTAACTTTTTTTTTCAGTAACAATCTAGTGGATGTCAGATATATTTTGTACATACGCATATTATTATATGTTCTCGTATTGACTTATTGTACCCGCTTTTTACATAGTCAAGTAAATTAATTTGTGTGTTCATATTCCATGTACATCATTGAAGTTTTTAAATTTGTATAAATAGCATTTTTGTCTTCTATGATATCTTAATTTTTAATGTGGAAAAAGTAAGACCTTGTGAAGAACGAGCAAAGAATATGTATTTCAGTTTTTGATCCATTTCATATTGGATCAGGTTATAAAATTAACAAATAACAAGCAGTGAAAGATGCGTTTGAACGTTTTTTTCTTTGAATATATGATACAACATAGAGACCGTATGCTTTTATGGTAAAGTATTTGAATTTTAAACAACAATTTTATTAGGAACAGTAATAATTTGCAATACCACAGCATATTCACTAGTACAAATAATAACTAAAATAAATTTGTTGATTGAATCTATGCTTCAATATAGCCATGAAATTTCCAAAATTTTGTATCATAACATTTTTTATAAATCACCATTTATGCTAAAAATTTCCACTGTTCCTATAAGAACTATATAACTGGGACTGGGGGAGTAGCCTAAGGCAGTCGAAGGATTTGTTGACTGGACAAGGGTTCGTGGAGTCGCCAGTCCCTTGTCATGTGAAGACACGCGGCCTTCCTGCGGTGGTCTTCCGAAGGTCCTCATTGAGATCGACTGGCTCTGCTACAACAAGCCATCACGTAGGCTATTCTCTCGGGGCAACCTGCTGAGGATAGTCCTGCAGACATAGGTAATCCTTGCACTGATGGTGGTTTCTTATCACATCACATCACACATCACTAATATTTTAGTTATATTGATATTATAAGAGTTCGAATGGTGAAAACAAACAATCGATCACACAGGTTGGTTATATTCGCAAATATTCTGACAACAATTACAAATAAGCATTAACTACACAAAAAAGATGAGGTAAGTTTTGATGATAAATATTTTGTTTTATAATATTTCTAATAAAATTACTTATTCTATTTTCAGAGAGGATTATGTGTAGCAGAGCAAATGTATTTATTCTTTCAATGCGATTAAAGCTATGTCCACTAAGAATCCGGAATAATAAAATCATCTGTATCTCGGTAGCGGATTGACGCACAAATAAGTTTTATACATCAAAACAAAGGTAATTTACTGTATTTTGAGGAAAAATATCAATACAAATCATTTCTCTTTGTTTCTAATGAAAATTTGCACTTTCTTTTTTATTCCTCCCATCAAACGCTGCACACCTCCAGAGTTAACTTCCTTGGCAGATTTGTTCCACATTTTGGTCATCTGAGTCGCGTCCTAAGCCGTTTTTCTACTTTTCTTAAGCTTCCACTTCATTATTGCCCAAAATCTCTCGATGGGCCGGAACTGCGGGCAGTTGGGTGGATTTATGTTTTTATCGATGAAATCTACGTTATTATCTCGGTACCACTGGATGACTTCCGGCTGTAGTGGCAACTCGCCAAATCTGGCCAAAACTTCACGGGACCTTTATTGGCTTTAATGAAAGGTAGTACACGGTTTCTGCGGCATTCTTCCTTGTACAGCTTCGAGTCCATCGTCTTATTCGTCACGAACACTTTGGTCTTTGCTCCGCAGCTGCATATCCCTTGCCCAATCATCAGTTTTTTTGGCAAATTTGTCCATAAAAGCAAACTCAAACTTCGCAGGAACATCTCCTCGTGCCGTCGCCATGTAGAATTTTTGGCGGAGAAAGCTGTCCGAAATCCATTTTGACGTAGGTTTCATCGTCGATGAGCAGGCATCCTTGGTACTTCGTCAAAACCTGCTGGTACAATTTCCGAGCTCGAGTTTTGGTGACGAAACTTTGCTTCAACGTTCTGTTTGGTTGCTTGCTGGCTCGATAAGAACGATGTCCTGCTCGCAAACGAATTCTTCGAACGGTACTGCGAGCAGCAGCGTATTTTTGTGCGATTTCATTATCTGATAGTCCAGGGTTTGCTCTGACGGCTCTCAACACCTTCTGGTTCAGCTTGCAGTCATATGTTCCACTACGACGCTTACCTTGAGGCACTCGATCCACTTGCTCCCTGAAACGTTTGAGCACATCATACAAGGTTGATTTTGCGATTTTCGTCGTTTTCGGGATTTGTATTGCGGACCACGTTGATGTGCCGATTTTTTTCTCTCCTCTCGGCTTCCATCTGGAATAACTTGACTCACAGCACGAAACATCGTGAAATTTATACCACAGAAAGTGGGCGCCTAGGTAAAAAACCGCTGTGAAAGAATTCTTGCAGCGGTCACTTTCCGTGCCGCTGGAACACAATTCCGGATTCTATTTGGACAGAACTTTAACTGTTCGCCAGAGCTGCAGAATCTTTCGGTTAGTAGGGTAACGGGGTGTAATGTTAGCCTAGCTCCTTCATTCGGCCTATGTACCAAATATGTCTTTAATTCAGCGATAAGCAACAAAATTATGTTGCTATTAGGACGACCGATTAATTCCGAAGCAATTGAGACATTATTAATAATCCATTTGTAATTGTTCACTTCCACGTAATTCTCGATTTTTTAACTTTTTAGATGTCATGTTTTCACTGGTTAAGCTGAACAGATTATCTTCACGATCTTCTAATGATCTAAATTTGGCAAAATTTAACCGATTCACCGAGTAATGCAGCCTAGATGTACAGATAATAGTCACGCGTTATTAACTAGCTGTTTACATAGATAAAATAACAATGATTAAACAAGAAACCCATAGACCCAATGTTACGGACATATTTGTTTCTTTGTTCTCAACTATGGCCTGTTGTATTGATAACGTAGGAAAAATGTTGTTATTGGTAAAATTTTAATGAAAATATATCAGTTTGCGATTGAATATTGTTCAAATGGCTCATCTTAACACAAACCAAATTAACAAAATCTGTCTAGAGTGAATTATAATGTTTTCATTACGAATGGCCGATGAATCATGTGTGAAATCTCTTAAGTGTTTCAAAGCAGTTTAATTTTAGTAGGTTTTGTGAAATTTTGTGTTGAGTGGATCGAGTGCAGCTGGCAAAGCCTTAAGCCAGGAAATCAGACAAAAAGAACCGTAAAGACTGCATTTAATAATAAATTTATCGATTGGGACGAGGTTGTATCTGTGAATAGACCCAAAATTACAACCATATCACTTAAAAGTTTCTGACCTTAAAATGGGTTGTGTAACTTTTTGTGAAACATACTACCAAACGTGTTATTTAACGTATCTAAGCAAGTGTATAACTAGTTAAATGTCACTTACAGCTAAAGTAGTTTATCAGTTATAATAAAGGGTGTATGGAATCAAATTGCGACACACACAAATATTCGGCAAAATTCGCCCGTTCAACCAATCATCTTCACACTTTCAGGGAGTAAAATAAAACATGTTATGAATATTTTCCCATGTTTGTTTTATTAAATTTCAATTCCATATCCAAATGCACGAACCTTCTTCTTTACACTACTCACAAGGTCCTGTACAACATTTGGACCAACTTTTTTTTGTGTGGCAATCCATTTTTTCTTCATATCTTCCTCCGATTTCACTTCTTTAGAATGCTTCCGAAGTGCCTGCTTCATGATGGCCCAGTACTTTTCAAATGGTTCGGGGGGTTGAGATACTTCGGCACGAAATTTACCTCCTTAGCCTTGTACCACTCCAAAACCTCTTTCGAGTAATGGCACGAGGCTAAATCCGGCCAGAAAATCGTATGGTCATCGTGTGATCTCAGAAGAGGAAGTAAAAAGTAGGTACACCTGCCCATTGACCGCTCCAGTTGTCACAAATGGAGTGCTCCGCCTTCCACACGAGCAAATTGCTTGCCAAATCATATTTTTTTTTTGGCAAACTTTGACATCTTGTGGTTTCTAACGTCCTCAGGGACATCGAATTTATGATGAGCAGTGAAAAACTGGAGCCCCGGAAGCTGCCGGAAGTCTGCTTTTACATACGTCTCATCATCTATAACGAGGCAATGTGGTTTCGTCAACATCTGGATGTAGAGCTGTCGTGCACGTGTTTTACCTACCGTATTCTGCCGTTCATCGCAATTAGGCGCCTTTTGGACTTTGTACGTGTCCTTCACGTTTTTTCGCATGTTGCACGAAAGTTTTGGTTGGATTCAGTTTCTTCGCCACATCTCGAACTGAACTGTTGGGATTCCTCTTGAAAGCTTGAACTACCCGCTTGTGATCCTTAACACTATACGGAGATCCATTTTTGCCACTTTTTTCTTTCCGGTCAAACGTTCGTGGTACCGATTTAAAACACGAGACACCGTAGAATGTACCATTCCCAGCTTCCTGCTGATGGCACGATGAGAAAGATCCGGATTTTCGAGGTACGTGCGCAAAATTTCTGCTGTTCTTCCGACACCATCTTCGCAACGATTGCACATCTGCTAGTGAAACTTACACAGCGTAAACAAATACACATTGAACTAATTCCACCCAAAATTTCAACAGAAAATACCCAACGGGTAAAAAGTTACAGCCATTTAAAAGTGATGGAATTTGATTCCGTACAACCTTTAAGAATTGTAAACGATCGTTGCATATTAGGCTAAGTCAAGGAACACATACCCTACCATTCAAAACTTGAAAACGATTGTGTATTCAAAAGCATCAAAGTGGAGTACTGAATTCCCTATTTGTTCGTCCTGTCGTCTACATATAAACAAGCTGGCACATTGGTAAAAGGAGCAGTCTGTTGCAGGAAGCTTGAACGTGTCAACTACTACTTCGGAATCACCCGTCGATACTAGTTCCGAAAGTCTTACAACAGTATAATCAGCGACGTCAGTGACTTCTGTTCAATCGATCAATGTTTTTGGGCAACCAGTCAACATCGAAATATTCAACCAAGGAATTGCAGGAATTCAAGTGTCACCAATAGACTCAACGAAGATAAACTACGTCCTCTATCCTGAAAACAAATGCCGCGAAATCACGAAAGGCGTAAGAAGACATCTTTTCCAATAACAGCCTGAAGATGATGATGGAGCCAACGAGTTTCAGAAAGTTATACAAAAGATGAAGTGCATCAGAAATGTTCAAATCCAACTACCTCAAGGAGTGAACAATTGTTAATTTTATCGTTGCTCCCGAGGTCTTGGCCCATCAATAAAATTACGGAAGAATTTAACGCTGGCAAATACATCTTCACCAAACCAAAAGAGATGAACGATAAAGGACTTTCGTCGAAAGTCCGCTTATCTGCAACAGCTTTAAGTGATCAAACAAAAGATACTCCAAATTTATGAAGATGATGATGATGCAATGCCCGGACAAAAAGATTATGTGTCTTTACAAAAAGATGGCAAACGACAAATTATTCAAAAAAGATTGCTATTGATGGCTTTAAGAGAAACGTACATACGTTTCAATGAAATCCACAGCATTTTGAAAATTTGATTTTCTTCAAGTCTTCGCTCTAAGCAGTGTAAGTTATTAACCAACTCAGGAACTCATAACGTTTGCGTGTGCACTATACATGAAAAGGTTAATTTAATTTCGCACAGATTAAAAAAAATCAACATTTCTGTCGATTTAAAAACATTCACTGATAGCCTTCTTTGTTAAACCACAAACGTACTTTTGCATATAAAAAGTAATAAACGATCCATAAAAAAATTAAAATCGTGCCACGAAAAACGCATTTTTGACCCATAAGACTCTGGTGAATATCCATAAAAAAATTGAAATGATCCATAAAATACAGCAATGTGATCCATACTTTATAAAAAAAATTTAGCAATAAAATATAAAAAATGTACCGTTTTATATCTAGGGCATGGTCGTTAAAAGTGTACGGATTACCCATAAACATATTGCAAATTATCCATAAAAGGTTCAATAACTTTCCTTAAACTTGTAAAATTGATCCATAGAATGTAACCTTTATGCAATAAAATATATTCGCATGTTCCATAAATTATTTTAAATTTTCCATATATAAATTGCCAATGATCCATAGAATGATGAATAATGAACCATAAGCTTATAATAATGATACATAGTAAATCAGTTTTGTTCGCTAAACCATATGGTATGATCCATAAATTATGTCTGCATTTTTCCAGGTTGGGGCAATTTTTTTTAATTTTGACCCTTAAAGATTGTAAAATTGATCTCCAACTGCGTTACTACTCAGATTTAGTTACATGTCCGTTCTTTCAGGTATCTGGATATAGTATTACTGCTAAAGAAGGATTGCGGAGTTTTTGCGTAGCCGTGTTGAGGATTGAAGAACTAAACGGTCGATGTTGCCGACATCCGAAGTGTTAACATAGCGTAGATTAGATTCCAGGCAAACGGCTGATTCAAGCATTTGCCCGGTATAATGCAAACAGAGGATGTTTTTTTTAGTTTGGTCCGACGAGTGACAGCGAGTTGGACAGCAAGCGTCTGCCCGGCATAATTTAAATCAAATTTTCTGAAACAATAGTTAGTTTAATCAAGTCATAAATTTGACCTGAAGTTCTTTATGTGCAGGAGAGCTCTTTACCAAATTTCTTTACAAACATGTGTCGCAGTTGCGGGGAGATCAAATAATGTTAAGTTCACAAAGTTGGTTTGTTATGAATAATTTTTTGAAGACTATGATTTGTTATACAAACTATTAGGGGTCCCTGGCAATTTGTTTATGGAACATTTACAATAATTAATAGATGATTCGCACATATGTTAGTGCAGAAATGTTACATTCTGTGGATCAATTTTGCAAGTTTAAGGAAAGTTATTGAACCTTTTAAGTATCATTTGCAATGTGTTAATGGGAAATCCAAACAGTTTTATATATTCTTCCCTTGATATAAAACGGTTAATTTTTGATATTTTATTGCTAAATTTTTTTAAAAGTATGGATCAAATTGATGAATTTTACGGATCATTTCTATTTTATTTTTTTGTGGGTTTTCACCAGAGTCTTATGGGTCATGAATGCTTTTTTATAGAACGATTTTCAATTTTTCATGGATCATTTCTTCAGTTTTAAAGGTGCAAACATAGGGCTGCCGTAGATCTTTACGTGCACGAGTGCTCTTTACCAAATTTATTGAAAAAAAAGGTCACAGTTGCTGTCGTAAAAGAACGTAAGATCGCAAAAGTAAGTCAGCTTTCTGAAAATTGAAAATCTTCTCCAAAGTGATCCTTCTTTTACAGCAATATATAAGCCTCATATATGGAGGAACGGGCATTTTAATAAATTTGAGTTGTAGCGCAGTCAAGGATCGATTTTCCCGTAGTTAAAATTAAAAAAAAAACAACCCAAAATTGGAATAATTCCGGCTTAATTTATGGATCATATATATTATTATAAATGCACAAAATTGATTTGCTATGGAACATATTTAGAAGTTTATGGTTCATTTTCAAACCTATTATGGATCATTGGTGATTTATTTATGGAATATTTTCAATAATTTATTGATCATGTGCATGTTCATGTTCATTTTAGTTCACAAACGTTTCATTCGAAGGATCAATTTTACAAGTTTAAGGAATGATATTGAACTTTTTATGGAACTTTTGCAATATGTTTATGGGTAATCGGTACAATTTTATGGATCATAGCCTAGATATGTAACGGTACATTTTTGACATTTTATTGCTAAAACTTACATAAGGTATGGATCACATTGCTGTATTTTATGGATCATTTTCATTTTTTTATTGATTTTCATCAGAGCCTAACGGGTCATAAGTACATTTTTTATGGAACGAATTTAAATTATTCATGGATCATTTCTTCAGTTTAAAGGTGCAAACTTAGGGCTGCCTACAATTGGAACCGAAATCGTCGGTTACACAGTGCATAAAAATGCGATAAGCAAAACATCGAGAATTATCGAGGAATAAAAAATCGTCAATTCTTTTGTGGTTGAAAGTAAAAGTTTGACTAATGCCGGTCCAGGATTTTTTCGGTTTGGAAACATTCTTGACATCCCTGGTGAGAAATTCTTGGCCAGCCCTAAACTAAGCTGGCGGCTCCATTAGTGTTGGAACTGCATTGGCTCTGTAACGGGCAGGATCGGATATTGGCTTGTCTCTTAATAATGTCCTTTTACTGGATTCTGTGATCTGAATTGCAACAGAACGGCCTGATCGCTGGGAATACTTGCGAATTTTTGTGGTTAACATCAAAGCTTTTCACGATTATGTCGCTGTGAAGCAAATGGATACTTTTGAAGAAATTTATATCTGTAGATGAAATCAGTTCGTTTTTTTTTTTGCATAACTGGTTTGAATTATTACCAAATAAATTATCTTAGAGATAAAATCGTCTAGCTCAAACCATTGTAGGGGTAAGGGCGGGACCATCATCATCATCATCATAGCTTCATTGTGTGCCTGCTCGAAAATCTTTGACATCATCACTATCGCAATACTGTTTCCTTCTTTCAAAAATTACATATCCTCGGATCAACACGGTTTTTACCCCAATGTGCAGCACCTTACTTCTTTCTACTTGCGGACGTTGGATCTTGGCGCACAAGTAGACGCTGTATATGCTGACCTGAAAGCAGCATTTGATCGTGTCGATCATGGGATCTTGCTTGAACGTCTAGAAAGATTCGGCGTTTCTATTTTACATACTGCGTGGTATGTAAACAGCCCATTATGATGCGCAGTTGCAGTTTTCTGTGTGATGAACATAGGTGAACATTAGTATAATATCGCCCCTAGAAAAAATGTAAATTCTCACAAAAGGATTAGTATTTTCACTTTGGATTGCATCAGAATTTAAAAACAGCAAAAATTATACCCATCCACTAAGCAATTAACAGTGCTCTCCTTCTAGTATCCCTATCATTTGCAAAAATCCGATTGCTCCATTGTAAAGTCAATCGCGGGACAGCATCTGCCTTTGCAATTAGATTTTATTAATTGAAACGCGCTGATGCTGAACCAAACATTGCGACGGTCACGTCCATCGGTTGCTATCTATTCATTCATTCACGCGGTCACATTCATATTTATTGCAAAATATTTCTAATAGTTTTTCCATCACGTCGCTTTGAGCCACGCTGGCATTTTTGCCTGCGAGAGCGTGTATGTTCCGTACTGATGATTGAATTTTTAAACGATTGCTCTTCATTTCAGTACCACACAAGTACAATGTCGTGGTGAACATATGGAAGAGAAATTGACTTCTTTCAGCGACAATTACTATCGCGAGAGAAGTTGGTAACATTGTGGGTGAAGCTCTGCACTGTGGGAGTAGAGGTCCTTATTTGGTCATGCAAATTGCTTGATAAGATATAGTTGTTTAAGAGAAGTTCTTCGGAAAAGTAGGCTTGACAAACTCTGACCGTGTCACTTTGCAATCTAGAACCATTGTAGATCAATCTGTGCATGGCGCCCACTATTCCAACTGATTCTATTCGCATTCGGCAGAACATTTAAA